>JAHLSL010000061.1:9426424-9454876 GCA_025920805.1 Petroica traversi
CGGGTTTGCCTCTAAAGGCAGCGGCTTGAAATTTAAGGTGTCCCGGAGCCATGTCCGCCCGCGGCGCTGCCCGCCGCATTCCCCGGATCGATGGTGGTTGCAGCGCCTCGCCTCGTGTGTCTCGGGCGGTCGGGCTGGCGGTGGGTGCGCTGGGGTTTGTTTGGGGTATGTACCTGGCTCTAGTTCTCCCTCCTCCCTCTTTTTGCTCCTGTGCTCTCGTCTCTCTGCTGTTTAGGAAGGCAAGGGTTAAATTTTAGCTTTTAATATTTATTATGCCGCTCTTTTAAAGCAAGAAACGTCTGGGTTAGGAGGTGTTTTCTGCTGCTGGGGTGGGATGCTTGTCGCTCACATCGCAATGCTGCATGGACTGCCAGAATCGCAGAATGTTCTGCGTTGGAAGGGACTCGCAAGGGCCATCAGTCCAGCTGCTGGCTCTGCACAGGGCAGCCCCAAGAATCACAGCTTGTGCCTGAGAGTTGTCCAGACTCTTCCTGAACTCTGCCACGCTCAGTGCTGTGACCACCAAAGTCATCAAAACTTCGTCTTACAGGGAACGTTGCTCCCATGGCAGTCTGTGCATGCAGTTGCGTGCAGCTTTAATCAGATCTTTATTAGAAAAGTTTCTGTGTTCTTGCACTGGGGATTTTTTTCCGTTAAATGAAATAGTGTTCGTTTCACGGTTTGTTTTCAAACGGGGGAACTGTAGAGTCCTCAAGGCTGCAAAATGTTCCTAGGCACAGCCTTGTGGCCTCTGCATCCATCCCTGGGTAAGTAGGCAGGGGGTGCTAAGCTTATTGCAGTTATTGGTTAGATGAAGGAAGATGTTTCCCTTGTGGAGCAAGCTGTTTTTTATAATTTTCTGGAATTAATTAGAATGAAGTGTTAAAAAAGAATGAAGAAAAAAAAAATTCCCCCCCTCCTTGAAAAGCTTTTGTTTTCTATTTCTGTTGACAGGTTGTTTTCCAGACACTTTTTTTTTTTTTTTTTTTTACTGCAAGTGCTTAGTGTTTTGCATTGGAAGACAACAGCTAGGAACTGAATTCATTGCTCATCCAAGACACGTTCTTGTAACTAGAGTTTGGATTACTGCCCAAGCCTAGGCTTTGGAAGATTTTTTTTAAATAAGTGCCACACCTCCCAGAGAAGGAGGGAAAACACAGTGAAGGGGAGTTGGGCTTCACATCAAAAGTTCTCAGAGAACTTAAAACTTCAGTTCCTACAAATTATAGTCAGTAAATTGACTTAAAGGTTAATGGAACAGATGTACTGTGTAGAGAGATACAGCACAGTCTGTAGACTTACTTCTTTCCTTCATTTAACAAAGTTGAGCTTGGCAAATACCAGCCACTTGCATTCTTCTTTTCAGCTAAACCTCATTAGGGCATGACCATCAGTATCAGGTTTTGCCAGTGATGCCACTGAACTCTGTTCTTGTTGATGTTACACAGGATCCTTGCTTTCTAAGAAACTACCACTAGACAGGTTGCTTTTAGTCATTCCTGAAAACTTCTCTGAGAAAGATGAATTGTATTTTATCACAGCCGTTCCTGTTTAGAAGTCAGTGTCTCGGTTAGGCCTCTTATTAGTCTTGGAGTGTGGTGGATGTGAGTCAGAGTGGAAAAACGTTCTAAAATTAGACATGCATTGTTAAGAATTTTATTAAATGAATTGCATCAGTGTCTTTTTACATTACCATTTTAATGGGCAATTCTCTGATTCTCCGTATCATAAGTTGACTAAAAAAGGGCTGAACAGGCAAGAAAATTTTCAGCATTTTTTTTTGTCTGTGAACGTGCTAAAAGGTAAACTGGCATGCTTGTAGGTGACCCAGTCTGCTTAAATACGACCTCTTTGTTCTTCTGCTACCTGTGCTAACAGAACACCAGGACTGTGTTTTCCCCCAAGGAGAGCAGGTGTATTATGGAGTTCAGCTTCAAACTTCAGGACTGAAGCAGAGCCATTATTCGAAAAGCATCTTATTTTTGAGATTATTATATTAATGGCTGAAATTATGACCCCACACTGAGCAGACTACAAACAGATGTCTCTGCTGAGCATGCAGCAGGATCAGGGCCTAGGTTGCCTTTTGGAAGTTGGCCTCTGTGCTCTGGGAACTATTATTTCTTTCATTACCTCTGTGTTAAATGAGGTCGGTAAGTGTGTTAGATTCTTTTTTTAATGAAAACCTTACACAGCATATCTGGAAAAGAAGTTAATTTACTGATTCACCTGGCATAGTTATAATTTTAAATGTCAGAAGGTAGGATGAGGCGTCATCCCTTTGTGGTCAAAGGGAAGTGAGTTGTGTGAGGTGTGCACACCTGTCTTTAACAGGTGAACAACAGCAACGAGCGCTTTCTTTTTCTTTTAACTTGCACCATGTGGAAAACATGTTGTCTTGCAGGTCCTAGGAATTTCTAATGTTACAAATTTTTTTTTTATTATCTTTATTTTTTAATAAGACTAATCAGCAGAGAAACTGATCCCGTTGCTCTGGGGTGGGAGAGGCCGGCAGTCTGTGGGAGAGAACCATGTCTGTTCGGGAGTCCTTTAACCCAGAAAGTTACGAACTGGACAAGAGCTTCCGTCTGACCCGATTCACTGAACTGAAGGGCACAGGCTGCAAAGTGCCACAGGATGTCTTACAGAAACTTCTCGAATCTCTACAAGAAAACCATTTTCAGGAAGATGAACAGTTCTTGGGGGGCAGTTATGCCCAGGTTGGGTAAGTAGTTGCTGCTCTGGACATTGGTGGTCCTTCTGTTCCATTTGTTTAGTGATGCGATCACATCTGTGGTTTGTTTAACCGGTTTGAAAATTGTATGTTGTATAATGCATGCACAGCATCCAGAAAGCTGAAGAATGAATCTCATGTTGTCATTTGTTGGCATCTGGGATACAAGAATATTATCTTAATTATTTAACATCCTGCAGTGCACTCAACTACAAAGGCAAAACACTCAGGAATGGCCGTTGTGATGGGCACATGCTTAGGTGTTAGTCTGTTCCTTCCTTTCCCCAGTAGATGCTGTGCAAACTGAAGTCCTGTCAGTTAATTTCTAGACTTTTATGCATTGCATTTGGAACTTGATGCAATGGATGAATGAATTTGGATGACTCCCAGGTGAATTTCCCCTGTCACTCCCCTCTCCTCTGTTCCTGGGTCACAGAAAGTGAGCAAGAGAACTTCCTTGCTTCAGCTGACTGAATTGTTTCACAATTGTCATTATTCCTTTGAATCCTTTCATTGTTCCCCACTCTAACTCTTTTGCTCACCTGTAGAAGCTGCCTGGGAAAGGCTGCCTTTCCAAGACCTCTGTGTTCTTGCCAGCTTCACTTTCTCTTTGGTATTTGCACAATGATGCAAGCAATAAGGGAAAACAACCTGCACAAGCCACCTACATGGGGAACAGGGCAAACGTAGGTATTTTGATACCAGCTACTCTATCTAATATTGATATAGATAAATTAATGTAGATAATGTGTTTAATGACACTTTTAATTCTGTTTGTCTATTTACTCAGCCCTGCATATTCAATCTCTTTGCCGTGCAGAATGGTTTTTTCCCCTCAACTTAGGAATATCAATGGAGCAGTTATTCTGAAGTTATTTCATTATCAGTTTAGTGTCCAATAACCTTATTTAAAATTATATAAACATTGCTAATTGTCTGTTAGCAGGCTAACAGGTTGCAACCCATTATTCTGGTAGAGATTGAATATAATGAGAGATTAGTAAGGCGCCCATGTTCTTGCTTAAACAATGGGGATCTTTGTATGAAATATCTAAGCAGCAATTGTGTGTGAAGCTAGGGTGGCACTATAATTTAATATTCCCTGATAGAGGACACTTCCATCTTTTTTCATCCCCGAATTGCTATTTATATATATTTTTCTAAATTAAATAAGCTGTTCACAGCAGCATTTCAATTTGGCAATTTTCTAAAATCAGTAATAGTTTGGTTTAGATGGGTTTTTTCTTACAAACTTACAGGCTCTAAACAGTAAGGAAACTGCTAGAAGACTTTTCTTCTACAGCTGTATGAGAAGGTATAAAAGTAGATTTACACCATCAGTTTGTAGGTGTGATACTATGTAACAGAAAATCTGTTAGTAATAGAAGGTGAAGAGTTCAGGTCTCTTTTAAAATATGCTTTTGTGCTGAATATCCCTTTAGCAAATGTTTCTTTGGATAAGTTTGGTGTGATTTGCCTTTGATGTCTTATGTTTAAAAGGCACAGACGGGTAACTTGGCCACCTGTGCATAGGCACCATGCTTTTGAGATGCAGTGAGAAGGGAGGTTGCCAGCAGCAGGCTCAAGCTCTCCTCTTTTAAGTTCTGCAAGGGATGTTTCTCAGAGCAAACTTTAATATGGCTGTGAGTAAGAAAGTGCAGATCGGGTATTTATTCTCAGAGCTATTACAGACCTGAAATCAGTCACAGCTCTGAGCAGATTCACTTGTTAGTCAGACCTGTTTTGGTGGAACGAGAAAACAGCTTCAGAAAGGTCATCATCATAGCCCCTTGGCCTGTCTGTCAAGCAGAACTTTGGCTGAACTTGTGCAAAAATGCACAAGTGAAGTTGGTCTGAGTAGCTGAGCTGAGGGCAAAACAGCTCCTACACCTGGGCCACTTCTTTGTAATTGTTTATGTGCCCTTCCCGGGAGGCACTGGCCATCAGGCATCGTGGCTTGAGAGCTTCTGTGGAGATTAAACTACCCTAAATTACTGCTCAGGAGCTTGTGTTCTCTTCCAAGGCAAGATCTCCTACCTCTAGGCAGGAGAAGCAAGATCCTCTCCACCTATGCCTGGCAGACCTCTGTCCCCCCAGTAAGACTCAGATTGCCAAACGCTGGTTTATAGCTCTTGCTAGGGTAGTGTGTTTCATTAACACGTGGTAAAAGGTTCCTGTGTGACATCTGCTCCCTAAAAATGGGCTGTTTTTAAGACTTGCCATTTGGGTCATGCAGAGTCATTCCAGGCAGCTTGCTGCCAGCCCAGGAAGGAGGTAAGCTTCCTGCCATTGCTGCAAGCCACAGGACTGTCCTTAGGGGAGTGTGGCTCAGCCAGAATGTTGTGATTAGTCACCTGCCCCTTTGGGCTCTTCCATTGCAGCAAATGCTGGGAGATTCTAATATCCCTTGTTCTGTTTGAAATATCCACTGTCAGGGAAAAGGTTGTGGTGCTCAGGGTTGTGGTTTTCTCCAAGGAGTTCTCTGTCTGTCAGGTGGTCTGCAACCTTCCAGCCTTGCAAGGCAAGGTTAACACAGTTACTAAAGCTCCAAGTGGGTGAATCATCTTTCACCAAGGACCTCGGTTTTGACTTATGGAGTTCTTGTTCCTTCCGAAGTGAGGGACTGTCCTTTATGAGATGCTGTGTCCTTTCACAACTGTCACTGTGCTTTTGTTGAGATTGGAGTGACAGGAAAACCTATTTGCTTTTGACAATTTCAGTGTACTTAGTTCCTCTTAACTTTAAATGTACTTACATAAAAGCACAGATGTTCTTGATGTGCTGTTATGCTGCTGCAGAAGAATAAAGAACACTGTAGTTTAGTTCTTGCCTTCAGCCATTTGCACTAATGTTCAGTTCCAAACAGGAGTTTTCTTTCTTTGCTTGTTTTTTTCCTCCTACTTGTGCTATGTGTTTTTTCTGATGAAGGAATTTGCCATGTCTGTTCAGGCAGTGTTAGGAGCTGTATTTCACAGACATGTTTTATAAACTCTTTTGTTAAGAGCAACAGGTAATTAAGGGCACAGTTACTCACCTCACTCATGGATTTCTGTCTTTACAGGAATTGGGATGGACACTTGCGTTATTCCTTTAAGACATGGAGGTTTGTCATTAGTCCAGACGACAGATTATATTTATCCTATTGTGGATGACCCTTATATGATGGTAAGTTGGCTAAACTTAGTTCTTGGGTCTGTGGCTGATGTGGGCTTCTCACCAACCTGATGGCAGTTCTAGAAGTGCAGTGCTACTTGTGTGATTAATTGTATTCAGAGTCTTTCCTAAATAGACATGAAGAGGGAAAGGATAATTTCATCCTGGAATCTCCCATGTTGCCCAGGAATGCTGCAGTGCTGCTTTCTGTGTAGATGAAAGTTGGGAGAACTGCCACCTTTAATTCAGATTTCCCTTCATTTCTTGTTCTGTGGGATTTGGTTTGAAGAGCCCAAAAAGGGAAAAAAAGAGCAGCCTGTGAAGTAGTAGCGAATAAACTCCACTTACGAGCAGAACCACATTTTAATTGGCCTTTTTGAGGTACTGAAATAACCAGGTAACCTGTTGGAACTGGAAATACCTATACATCAGTGGTTGGCAATAGCACCTGGCAATTTCAGAGTGCCTTGTGAGCACCAGCTTTCCTGTGATGCTTCCTCCACTTGAATGAACATGGACACATTGAAATTGCTGGTTAGAAGGAGTGTGCACTTTGGCCTTGGTTTCTTCTGTGTTCCTGTCTCATTTAGTCTGTCTCAGCAGAGATTCCTGCATGTGTGGCAGTGATTAGTATTGACTTGAACAGATCCTGGGAAACAAATGAGGTTTAAGAACGGACTTTAATAAAGCTATAAGGAAATGTTAAATGAAAGGTACTAGAATTCATGTTTTTTGTGGTTTGGATGTGACTCCATTGCTTTTACTGCTGTTGGTGTGACTGAATGTTTTATGTGCTGCTGTCAGTTTGTTTGCTCTGTGAGACCTGTCTGGTAGGTTTTGGACACAGTTTGAGATTGGGACCATCTTTTTTCTTTTTGGTTTTTTAACATGTTTGACCAGGTGTTGTGCACATATGTAAGCCTATCTCCTGTGATTTCTCTTCCAGGAGAACTCTCTTTCTGCAAACTTAGCAGCCAAAAATCTCAGGCTGGCCTCTGGAGTATGAAGTTGTTGAGCTTTCCTGAGAAATTTGATTGAAGTGGGTTGCTTTAATATCATGTGGGAACTTGTCAGGGACCAGAGGAAAAAAAAAGTATTTTGAGATGTGTGTTCAAGTTCATCATCTGAGAAACTCTTCTCACCTTGTAACAAAAACTTGAGGGACAGTGTTAGAGGCTGTGGTGAAGGGGGAGGGTTGCTTTGTTTGCAGATACAAAGGGTTTAATAGGCCACAGGAGTAGATAGATGGGCCTGTGCCCATATGAGGTTTAGGTCAGTGTGGTAGGAGTGGAATGTAAATTTGGCCTTCATCCAGCTTCAGTGGTTGCATCATAGTTGCAGTCTGTGCTGTGAGCCACATGCACCAGCAGCTGTAACCTTGGTGTCTAACTCTCAACTCCTTCACTTTTCATTCTTGAGGGCATTTATTTTAATCTGGTGGCTGGCCACTTGCTAATCTGTTTGCATATATGTATTTCTTCCTAAAAGCTAACTGAGCATGGGGATTCTGTCATGACCCTTCTTGCTGATACCACCAATGATGATCCAGCAGGATTATTGCTTGGATGGACAACACTGCTTAGAGGACAGTCTAATACAGTTTGCCACAGGGTTCATGGATTGTTGTTACAAGCGGAGGAGTTGCTTGTGTTCTGGCCTCCTCTGCTCAAAACAGAGGTGCTGCTACCAGGCTTCTCCAACTGCTTCTTTCTGTGGTTTAGGTCCGGGTGTCCCCTGACCCGCGCCTGTTGTTACTGTTACCAGTGTCACTGTGCAGTGCACACTCTCCTTCTTGCCCTTCCTCTCAGTCTCCTTACCCAGGCACTTCTAGCCTGGTTTTGAGTGGGTATTCCCTGATCTAGAGCCTCTTCCTTTCTCTGTACTCAGGGTTTACCTGCAGCTCCTTATCTGATCTCTATTCCTAATTGGAGGAGAGAAAGCAAAGAGGGAAAGCCAAAAGTGCAAATGAAATCCAAGCTGGGTGCTATCACAGAAAGGATTAGGAAATAGCTGAGAAAGGCAAAACTGCTTGTGGACTCAGCTGAACTTCCGATTTCTGCTTCAGAAAACAGCTTTCCCTCACTCTGGCACTGCCTATTTTAAAACTAAGTTCTGCAGTTATATGCAAAAACATTCTTCCTTCTTTTCTACTTTCTCCTTCACTTTGGCTTTGTCCTTGAAAACACTCTGTATGCAAAATTATCCCTAGGATGTACACCTGTAAATTCCATACCAAGCATAGGATTTATTCAGCTTAAATGATTTATTGGAAAAGTTACAAACAATCGAAAAAAGGTTTTGTAATAACTATCAATCCACTGGGAATAGGGCTGGTACTGGCCTCTGTTGTGGCACTGTGGAGACTCCTGTTTGAGTATAGGAGCAGGGAACTGGCTGATTTGAGAGAGTACATATTCTTCTCCCATCCAATAACCTTTTTGTTGCTGTTTCAAGAACCTTCACTCAGGACTGGAGATGGGTGTCTGATTCTTCATCCTTTGCCCTACAAATAGTTCTTAGTATTGCACACAGATCTTTGTGTTTCAGGGGCACTACACAAGCAGGCAGGTGACCTACAGGACCTGGCCAGGCTGGCCCGTTTGTGAGCCCTGTTGGGTTTGTTGGTGGAGAACAACAAGCCCTGTGTTGTTCTCTCTGCTCTTTCACACTTGGGAATTGCACTTCCATGAATTTGTTTCCATAGCGGTTTTGGCAGTTGGCAAACGCATTATTAGACTGACCTCTGACTATCAGAGGTGTTGTCCTTATAGTTTTAAAAACTTATCTGTTATTCCTAATAGGGCAGAAACCAGCAGTTTGCTTGGTAAATACTGAAGATAATGGAGAATGGCTTGATTCCATTCTCACAAAATGGAAATGGCAGACATATAGGAATTTAACAGCCAATATCCATCAAATACTGCAGTAAACAACTCACTCTTTTCTTAATAGTTTAAGATTTAAACAATTAAAATATATTCTAGTTCCAAATATCAAGGATTCCCCTCATGCCATCAAAAACTCTTAATTTATGAAAAACTGTATTATATTTGTGATTTGCAGATGTTGTTTCATGTCATCAGCAAGTGGAGTAACTGCCTGAAAATATTGCCTTTTTTGCAAATTGTTTCAAAGAAGCATGTTGGTTTTTTTTTACCACGGTGGTGTTGCCTTTGAGCACAACGAAAAGCATAGATTTAAAATCATAAAACCAGGCGTTAGTTACAGTTCTGCAGCTGTAAATGTAAAACAACTTTCATGGAATGCATGGAGTCTTCCAGAGTAATATTTATCCTATATTTTAAAATGTCTTGCTGTCCCTTAGGGCACACCCTGTATGAGGAAGTTCTGCATCGTCAACAGGAGACTTGATGTCTCATCTGTGCTGGGTCCACACCTCAGAAACCCTGACTCAGATCCATTAATTTAGTAAAACTAGAGTAACTGACCTCATGCAATGTGAGTGATGGCTTCTCAGTCCTGCAGGTCCCTGACTTCTTAGAGGAACTGTCAGTAGACAATTTTGTCTCTTGTACAAGTTTTTGTTAGTGGAGATTCTCACATACACACACAACAGTCAGTAAAGTTGTTGGTCCTGTAGCAAAATTCAGCCTGTTTTGTTACCTGGAAAGTGACAGATATACACATCTCTCTCTGTGTGAGTGGTGGGGGTGCACAGCTTCCCTCAGTGCTGGCAAATCCAGTTCTGGGAGCCCTGAGCTCTGTCATTCCCTGCACACGTTGTCATCCCAGAGCAGAGGACACAGCCCAGTGTGGGTGTGTTGGCAGCACAGCCATATCCTCTGGGAACAGGAGTTCTCTCCTAGAAACTGAGGAGTGCAGACATGGCCTCCAGAGTAGTGCAGGGAACAAACATCTTTTTCATCAGGAACCTGACTCCTGCATATTCTGATGCAGAAGAGTTACAGAAATACGTGCTTTTTGGATTAACTTCCTAGCAATTTATGGCCACCTCCATCAGGATGTACAGTTACACACTGGAATAAAGTCAATAGGAATATACCATGTTAAGTAAACAGAACTTGTTATGAAAGACAGACTGTTGATCTTAACTTCAGCCTCTCAGATTGGGCATCCAGTCTGAAATCTGGATTCCTATGGAGTCAGTGGGAGAGTGTGTTGACTAAGAGTTGTCTCCACACCTGTAAAAGGAAGGATACCTGCACTTCTAGGTGGGCACATAGCACATATTGGTTCATACCACATCTCTGGCTGGGTTTCTTAATTCTGGGGAGTAAGAAGCTGTGTCAGAGTACAAACACAGACTGGAAGCTTTGCTTGTGGAAGGTGCTTAAGCTTTCACCAACAGTGCTGCAGATTTTTTTTTTTCTTGTCTCTCTTTGTTTTTCAGGGACGAATAGCGTGTGCCAATGTCTTAAGTGACCTTTATGCCATGGGGGTCACAGAATGTGACAACATGTTGATGCTCCTTGGAATCAGCAATAAAATGACAGATAGGGTAAGATTTTTGGCACTTTATCTTGAAGGAAGACTTGAACTGCTAAATGGGCTCAGAATGCACTTACCTTTAGGGTATTTTCTCCTCAAAGTTTGAAGCTGTTTAAAGAAGAGAGGGTCTTATTTGAATGGCTTAGTTCATAGTATGGCCCTTGCCTCATAAACATTCTGAGGTCATGTGCTAAAAGTTCAGTTTTCTGTGACATTGTAATCTGCTGCCTTCACCCCACCAGAAGGGGGTGCCTCCTTCTATCAAAGGCCAGCATTTAATTGCCAATTCATCTGTCATCTGGATAGAAAGGTAGATAATTATGGGTTGGTTTTGCTTTCTTCTTATTTTTTTAATATTTCTTTTTATTTTTATATTTCTTTTCTTTCGTGGTTTCTTTTTTGTGGAAGTGGCCAGCGTGTATGTTTGTTTTGCTATAGCAAAAATGGGATGTTTATTTTTAGAAGGATTTACGTTGAAACTTTGATGGTTAATGGAGCCCAAATGCATCTTGATTAAATATAGCCTTTTAGCACTTCACTGCTGTGGCTGTACCTGATTACAGCAGCAGGATAGTTGTTCTGAGTTTCTAGAACTCTGATTACTCTTATATGACCTTATGAAGAATGTTTCTTCAGTGTAAGAGTGTCTTTGCACCTCTTCTACAGAGAGCTGTAAAACCATAACTCTATAGGATAACATGCAGTTTTCAGGAGGCCAGACTGTTCCTAAGGGTTGCTTTCTGTTGTGAACTATTTGCCACGAGGGCATTTGGTTGGAGTAGTTAAAGCCCTGCACCAGTCTTGCAATGACTAGCACTGCTGTGAATGGAACTCTGACTTCTGTTTTGATCTCTAGGAAAGAGACAAAGTGATGCCTCTAATTATCCAGGGTTTCAAAGATGCAGCAGAAGAGGCAGGAACATCTGTTACTGGTGGCCAAACAGTGTTAAATCCCTGGATTGTTTTAGGAGGAGTGGCCACGACAGTCTGTCAGCCTAATGAATTTATAATGTAAGTTTAATCACTAAACAATCAAAGGCACTGGTCTGAGGGATACAGTAAAAATCCTTTAAGCACTATGTTGTGATCTTGTGGTGTGTCTCCTGATGAATAAAGCAGTACCTTCTCCTGCTTGCATTTGTCCTTAGCACTCAACAGATGCCACATCTCTTTGTACATATTTGCTTTTTTTTTAAACAGGATGTCCTTTTACTTCTCCCCGCCTCCCTGTACTTTTTGATCCTATTCTCCTTTTGACAGGAGAATTAAGCTTCTAATCTTTAAAGGTAGTGGGGACTGATTTGAACATAAATTTCTGCCACGCTTATACATTTCTAAACTATGTCCCAATTATCCTGTTAATGGCTGTAGAGAGCTACAGACCTGCTGTCTTTAGAGCATTCTCTCCATTTAATAGTAGCTGGTTTTGAATGTCCCACTGTGGCATGTTACTCTATACAAATGAAGTTGTGCATGATCCTAATTCTGAATATCTTATGCCCTGGGTAAAAAAAGTCAATTTTTTCTCTTCCTCTCTTATGTTCAAAAAAATTGAAAGAAGAGATATAATTTGTTGTGTGTCCGACTGCAAACATTGTTTTTACAAGAAAGAAGGATTAGCACTTTTTAAACAAGTTTGCAGCATTTTCCTCAATAATACTGCATGGCAATGAATCCCAAAGGGTAATTCTGCAATTAGTCAGTTTCTTAACTGTGCAATAAGATGCATGGGTCTGTGAAAATGTAATTATCAGCACTTATTCCTAATAGTGTGTTTGAATCTTGCTATGTAATTAATATATGAATTCTTTGTTTCCAGGCCAGACAATGCAGTGCCAGGAGATGTGCTTGTATTAACTAAACCCTTGGGAACACAAGTGGCTGTAGCTGTCCACCAGTGGCTAGATATTGTGAGTACACTGCAAAAAAAAGAAACAGGGAAGATGGGTGTGGGTTAAAGATGACCTTCTTCGTTCCCTCAACATGACAAAGTTCAGCTCAGATGGGAGTGATCTGTCACCTCTCTCTCCTCCTTCCTCTTTGATGTGTTCCAGCCTTCCCTCCTTGTGTGCAGAACTCCCTTGGAATTGAGGCAGTTTCCAATTTTGTGCTTAGTGAGCCCATCTTAATTGCAACTAATTCTTAGTTATTTCTCAGGCATTGCTGT
This sequence comes from Petroica traversi, assembly GCA_025920805.1. Classification (NCBI taxonomy): domain Eukaryota; kingdom Metazoa; phylum Chordata; class Aves; order Passeriformes; family Petroicidae; genus Petroica; species Petroica traversi. The sequence continues at coordinate 9,438,949 of JAHLSL010000061.1, forward strand.
AATAACCAAAATTGTTTACTAACAGAACAACAGACTATCACCCTGGGCAACATTATGCCCTACTCCACCTGCCAAAGTAATTGGCAACACTTATTGATGGCAGTTAGGCCAAGAAAGCTCTCTCTGTGTTCCTGGGCTTTCTGCTTGTGTACATGGAAGTTTATCTGCGTTTCACATGTATTGCCCTGTGCATTCAGTATGAATATTTCTAGCAGCATTATGGATGTAGACATACTTCCATCTGTTACTTCAGGCAAAAATGTAACTACTGAACTGAAAAGTGACTGCAAAATTGGCATCTGCTTATGTTGTCTGGCTCCCAGTACGTGCCTTCCGAATTATAACTGCTCAGTTTGCACTCTAAAAAGAAGCATCTTTTCTACTTTTGGGACTCCTGAGCCAATAGACTGGCAGAGGAGTGAGCTGGAATCTACTTTGGTTTGGCTGTTGGCCACTGCATTGTCAGATGAATTCTAATTACACAGCTAGTGTTAGCAAAGTGGGAGAGAACCAACTTAAACCTTCACTGGAGTCTGAAGTGTGAGCAACAAGGAAAAAATATTTTTCTCATTCTTCATAGGGTCTGGCCTAGCAATTTTGACCTCTTCAGAATCCTGTATTTTCCACAGATATAAGGATCAGGGTCTCAGATAATCTTGATATGAAAATGAAGTGAAACAACAAGTCGCCAATTCCATAGTTTGTTTTCTGTCCATAATCTTTATTTCTTAACGTATCTTCTTGTTGTTCTGACAAGCAGACTTGCAAATTAAGACTATTCTGAATTTCCACATATTTCAAATACTATTAATTTCCTCAACCATCAAACAGAAGAACCTTCTGGTCTGAAAAATGAGGACAGCCAGGAAATCAATACTGCTATTATGTGTAAACAGAATATATCTTTGATTGTGGTAGGAAAATTTCTGAGTAGTTGTGCTACCTTTTCTTTAGCTTTGTTTTTTGAAAGTGAAACTAGACTTAATTACCCATCACAAATCCACCTGTAAATCAATTTTTAGTCGGGAATTGCACTTCATATTAAAAAGTGTGTGGGAAAAGGTAAAGTATAGCAAGCTTATGCATAGGTAAGAAAGGAAAACTGGAGTGTAGAGATATGCATGTGTGAAGGCATGAAAGGGGGTGCTGTGACATGCCCCTTCAGAGAAGGTTATCTAGCTCTTTGCTGTTGTCTACAGACCCTTCTCATTTGGAAATCTAACCTTACTTTTATAACCTGTTTGGGAGTTTTTGCAAACTTTTATGCCTGAATTCCCTGCTGCCTAACCCCAGTATCTGATTGCTGTAGTGGAGAGGAATTTGCCTCCCATTCGTGTATTACCTGTGTTTGTGGCTCTTCTACCCTCAGCCTTGAGTTCTGTTTCCACATCATTTGTGATTTCTGTTGCTATCATCTGACCAGTTTCTGTCCTGTGATCAGCCTCAGAACTGGTTTTGAAACCTAAGGCAGAATGACTGCTCAGGTTTTCGTCAGTCATTCCCAGAATAAGAAACATCATAATTCTGTCATCTCTGTAACAGCCATATCTTATTTTTTTACTTGGTCTCTCATTTGTGTAAATAAAAATGCTTTTCTTTAATTGGTAAATCCAGTTCCCTCTGGTCCCACTGCCATCGTTCCTTGCTCTTTAATAATTTATTTATTTTGGTTGACCAGTCTTTCCCACTTTTGCCACTTCTGGATTCTCTCTTGCACCCCTTGAAGACAGCACTCATTTGTTAAGACAAGATCCCTCCCCAGTGCAGCATCACCTAGCATTTCTTAGTAGATCTTGGACTTTTTGTTTAGTAAGAAGTTTGTTCTATGCATTTACTCTATGGAATGGTAGTGTAGGTATTGTGGCTTCAAAAAATCATGTGTTTGCTGACTTCAGTTCTCTGTGGTTTTATTTTCGTCAAGAAAAAAAGTTAAATCAGTATGTACTGTGGCTTTTAAAAATAAAATAGTCACTTTGTTTCATTCTGGATCTGCAATCCAGCTTCAAATGAAACAATTACCCTTTTTTAAGGTACTGTTTCCTAAATTGTTGTGAAGCCCTCCTGGGAGGAAGAGCATTTATGGGAATGTAATGAAGAGATGAATCCATACCAGACACTGGAGAATGGGTGGAAGATGCTGGTATTAAATTGTAAAGGAGGCTTATGAAACTGCCTTAATCCTAAACTATAGTGATTATATCCTGCCTTAGCATACATTCCTCTGACCAGGACTGGGGATGCCAGTGGTCTTTCTGGATCAAAGCGTCCAGGTGTGAACAAGAACAAACTCTTAAAAACCCCAAGAAGCCAGAAATTACAAATATCAACATCCAGCAACAAAGTCCTTTTAATTTGGCTGTGCGAGTTCAAGCCAGAGTGTTGCCTTGAAGGAGTTCTTTCCCTAGGGTATTTATTCCACTCCACTCAGCTGCTGAAAGCAGGATTTGAGGTGCTTAGTGCCTAATAGATCTTTAAATGTACTTTGCTGGGGTACAGCAGACTCAGGCACACACCTCTGGCTGGAACATTTTTCCCCTCTTAAACTGAGTTAAAAAAAAGAAAAAGTACATTTTGGATTAAGGATTTGTGTTTTTTTAAGTGGTCAGGAAGTGCTTTTAAATGTACAGCTGAAAATCTAAAAAAAAATCTTTGTTTCATCCATTAGCCTGAAAAGTGGAATAAAATCAAGCTCGTGGTAACACAGGAGGATGTAGAACTAGCATACCAGGAGGCAATGATGAATATGGCCCGGCTGAACAGGACAGGTAAGAAGAGATGTGTGTATTGGAGGGGAGGGATTGGGAGTTTTTTCACTTCATTCTCAATTTTTTTTCACTGCCTTGGGGAATTGTGACACAGCCACTCTGTCCCTTTCATTCTGCCCCATCGCTCTGCTGTTCAGTGTTTGTGAAACCAGCAAATCTAAATCAAACGCACTCCTGTAATTATACAGCAAAAACACAAAGCTGCTGGATATGATTATGACTCATGTGAGTGCTGCAAGTAACATCCCAGTGAGTAAAAGGATGTTTTAATGGGAAAAATACTGAATTTCTTCCTTATTTGCTTGCATGGAGAAGGCCTGACTGTGATACAGTTAAAAGAATTTGAAATGGAATAAAAAAGGAAAAGCTCTAAACTTATGTAAGCTTCAATTTAAATTTTGATTTTGAAAAAAATTTTTGCTTTCTTCTCATTCGGTCTTGTTTGTTCTTTCCACAGTGTGGAATATATATGTGAAATATGCCTTATTTTCTGTTTGTCATTTTCCTGTTCCTGTAGTGGGTTTTTTGTTTTGATTTTTTTTTTTTTCCTTTTAATTTTAGTAGAGGAAAGGTTCTGCTTTTACCCTAGAAGTTTTAATCCTGGATTTCCCTTGTTTGTTCAAGGCATCTTTTGGCAGAGTGGAGAACTTAATTGTTTCCTTACTTACTTCTCAGTTGAAGGAATAGGGATAGTTAAGTATCTCTTTTCCCTTTTATTCAGTTTTCATTTCTTATGTCATCCCTCTGGTTTTTCATTCTTCAACAAGCCTTCTAGGAAAGATAAATGACCAGCATTGTCTTATGCAAAAGAACTCGGTCCTGCTGGTGTATTGGGAAGCACCAAAGAAAGACAAAGCGTTCTTGGTTTTGTTTTTTTCTACTCTTTGTCAGACACCTTTAACAACATTCAAATACCCTCAACTGGTGCTATTGTCCTGATGCAGGGGTGCCCTTTTCCCACCCAGGAGCTGCAAATGTGCAGGAATTTCATGAATGTGTAGGTGGGGAGGCTGGGGCCCTTCCCCCACAGCCCCAGGCTTTTTTCTTCAACTCTTAAACTTTGAGTGTCCACATCTCAATATCTGATGTCACCATTGCAGAGAGACAGGGGAAGAGGTGAGAGAAGACTGAGCTGTGTCTGGTCCCTGCCTCTAGAGAAGCAAAGCTGAGCTCAGAACCTCCCTGGCCCTCAGCTTTGGGAACTTTGGATCTGAAACAAACTCCTATTTCTTAGACTGCCAATGTAAATGAGTAGCACATGTCTAATAGACATGCTCATAAATGCAACTTCCATGACAGATTTTCAGCATGATTTAATGTCTTCAATACAAATAGAATTTTTTACGTGTTACGTGCACTATTGGTGAATTCCAGTTCTCTTCGAGCACGATTTTTTGTTACTTTATTAGTTTAACCCAACCTGGTTTGTATTAAAGGTATGCACCTTCATTCAGACTGTGCACAATATTGTTTTTTTTCCTGATAATTCAGTATCTTCTGATTTGGTTTTTTTCCCCCTCCCTCTCTTGTAGCTGCTGGACTCATGCACACCTTCAATGCACATGCAGCCACAGACATCACAGGGTTTGGGATCCTGGGCCATGCACAAAACCTTGCCAAGCAGCAGCGGAACGAGGTGTCCTTTGTTATTCACAACCTCCCCGTCCTGGCCAAGATGGCTGCTGTCAGTAAGGCCTGTGGCAACATGTTCGGCCTCATGCACGGGACTTGTCCAGAGACTTCAGGTAGGTGACAGCTGTGCCACCCACTTCCTTCCCTACACCTGCACCTCAGAATCCCATTTCAAACGTGCAAAGCTGTGCATTCAGAGTCACTGTGGGTTTGGCACCTGGCCAAGCTAATGGGCAGCAGCCACACAGCTGTTCACAACTGACTCCTTCAGCCTGAATTGCAAACCACCATCCTGTCCTGAATGTCTTCTAGTCCTTTATGGAACACTATTTCAGAAACCCTGCAGCCCTCCAGTTTGCAGTTAGAAGTTAATGATGATTCTGAATTCTTTTGAAACCTATTTTTCTCTGTTAACTCCATAACAGTGAATATCTGGAAATTCCACCACATCTGACACAGTCTTCTCAAAGGCAAAGCCACTGGCAGTAGTTTTGCCTGACAAAGGATGGTGTTTGGTTTGTTACTATAAAACTTAGTGTTGGGTGGGCCAGTGTTGGCGGCTGAGGCCTTCTCTGTCCACAGCATCCAGACATCCAAGAATATGGCTTAGAGCTTTTCTCCCTTACTTTTATGAAATCTGACTTAAATGGACTGTGACTAGCAGCAAAAAAATAAATGTTGCTCTATGACCCATTTATAACTTCAGTTCAATAAAGCTGACACTTGCAGTGACAGTGAGTACAACAGACTGTACTGAAAATGTGGCTATGGACAAAAACATTCACAGAGTCATCAGGTGATGAGAACTTCTGATGTTTTTTAAGTTACCTTATTAAGGGTAGGCTCTTCTCTGATGAACACAATCACTGTCATCTGCTGGAAGTCTTTCTACTTCACTTTCCCCATGAATGTTCTATCCTGTTCCATTTTGTTTTTTCTAATTTAGTCTGACTCTTCTTTCTCTTTGGGAAATGGAAAGATGTAGCAACAAATCTTTCTCTTATCTCATTTCCCTGACATCTTCTGGCTCTCTAGAAGTATTATCCATGTTCTCTGCAGTTATCAACAGAGGGGGCCCCTTGAAACAAAACAGTTGGAAGATCTGGAAAAAAGCATCACAGTGAGAGCCATAAACTTTTCCCCTAGTGAATACATAACTTCCCCTGATCTGCTGAGTTGTTCCTTGGCCATCTGTGCTTGAGCAGACACTCTGTCCTACAGAGACTGTGTGGCTCAGATGATGTGTAACAGGATATGGGATGTGAACCTTTTCCAAACCCAGAGTCAGTCAGAAGGGAGCAGAAATATCTGGTGGCAGCTTGGCAAGCTGTGTCAGTAAGGTTGGTAGCACCAGTCAGATTCTTACTACCCAGGAGCCCATATAGTTGGAGTGCCAGTAGCATTTATTGTTTGGATAAAGCCCAAAGAATAGCATGACACAGAGCTGGAACTGCAAGGTGCTTTGCCAGGTGAGTGGCTGTAGAAGAGGTCTGGATAGCAGTTGGTGTGGGAATGGTTTAGCTGCAAACAGAGTGCTTATGTTTTCAGAGCTGCCCGTCCTGCATCTTGGGATAAGAAATTCTCTTTTCAAGGAATGTAAAACGGTGCAGCTGGATGCACTGCTGTGAAGTGGGAAACACTTGGCTTCAGAATCTCTTTTGGGACTGAGAGCAAGAAGTGTCTTTGGAATGCTGAGCAGCTTGTGTTGGGCAGAGGTGGATGATGATGGGAAAAACAGCAAGACAGATCTGGTTGTGGTGAAGCGTGGGTGCCTCAAGACAAGTCTGTCTGATTTGATCACAGCGCTGTTTCTCACATTAGAGATCGCCACAGGGATTTGTCAGAGGGCAGTGTCTGCCACATACCCAAAAGCTCCATAGCCACGTGGACACTCTGGCCAGGCTCTGGAAGCTGAATAACCACACACAGGCTTTGGGCTTGCACTGCAGGGCCTGGCATGTGTGAGCTGGGCCGGCTGTGCTGGCATAGCTCGTTAGCATTCAGACCAGGCTGTTTGCACACCTCCTTTCCTGGGCTTGATTGATGTGAAGGCCAGGGCCTGCCTTGCTGGTACCCAGCTGTGGAGAGGCCTGCTGGGGCTGCTCAGGGTAACACAGACACTCCTTCTCTATTGGCTTAAACTTCCAGACACGCTCTGTCTGTACCTTCTTCATCTGGGAACACATGTTTTTCAGCAGAGTGGGCAGGCAATAAGAAATTTACCAGAAAACTACTTGAATGGATTTTAAGGTTATTGTGCTGGATTTTTTTTTCCTCTGTGTGCATTTGCTGGGCACCTGTTGACAAAAGACAGTGTTGAAAAGATGTATTATGTCATCTGTTCCATCCCTTAGGCACTCTCGCTAATGGTGTGGTCTCCTAAAATTGCACTTTTATATGGTTCTGTGCTCTCTTTTAGGGAATTTCTTGGTTAATGGTTAAGATTGCAGTCCAGCATTTGGTTTCAAAAAAAATGAATTGTTTGTTAGAGTGACTACTTGCAGAGATAAGTCACAGAGTTACTCTGGGGCATTCATACATGTGTGTATGTTTCAGTCCTAGTAACTTTTGGATGGTATCAGATGACTCTTAGTGTGGTAGAGGTATCTCAATGAATTGGTATTTGTGGAGATTTGGTGGAAATCGGCAGATGGACGGAAAACAAGAGCTGTGTCAGTGCCTGATGAGAGGAAGGCTAATGATGTCATTCTGTTATAAGTCATTGCTGGAGAAAGCCATTAGCAGGAGCAAGGACTTGGTTTTGATTCATGAACTCTTTGTATCTCTGCTCTTAATTACAGAGCTTTGTCTGGCCTGCTTTTGAAGTGTTCTGTGTGCACGTCCCTGCTTGAAATACTACTGCTTGTTAAAACCAGCGATGTTCAAAGCCTCTTAAAAAAAACCCTTTTGTTCTTACAAAGATAAGCCAGGACAGCCACCAAATATCTGCATCTTTTCAATCCCCAAAAAGCAGAGCAGCTGGAAATGCCAAGAACACAGAGTAGCCTAAAAAACTCTAGTGGAGAACCTTAAGGACTTGCCCAAAGGGTAAAAGAGACTGGTCGGTGTAGCAGAGAAATAACTGTAATCCCTGCATCCAGGAAGCCTGATTGAGAGTAGCCCTAGCCTTTTTAAGCATTATTGATCAGACTGGGATGTAGCCAGCAGGTGGGAAATGATTTTTTTTTTTTTCACTGAAAACTGAGATTTTGTACATGTTTTTGATCTTGCCAGAGACTGATACAGAGGTATGTGTACAAGTGATCAAAAATTGCGGGAAGAGAGTGTATGAGAAAAAATTGAGTGAAGATTACTTTTCTGCTCTTTGTTTGGTTTGTTTTTACCATATTTGCACAGCTCTCTTCTGGCTAGTTAGCACCCTCTCTGCTCCGCCAGTTGCAAATCTCTCCCCTGACTCGCCTGCACCATGATGTAAGTTTCTCTTCAATTGGATTTAGAGCCTTCTATGGGAATGTCACGTAATTCCTTTGCAATTGATTTGTCTGTTACATCTGGAGTAGTTATAGGCACTGTCATTCAAGCTTGTGCGGTTTTTGTTGCTGTGTTTGATGGAAATACTGGGATGTTATTTTGAAATGCCAGAGAGGTAGGCATTTTCTGGCTGGTACACTTTCCTTCATGCAGAATCTAAAAAAATCACTTTCACCCTTCCACTTGCCCTTTTAATTAAGTCCTCATGTTCAGAAGCTTCCCTATGGCCCTAAAGGAAGTGTCTTTAGTAACCACCGAGGGAACTGTGTGCTTGGGAAAGCAAACATCAAGGTGCCCAAGGTGCTGAGGAGTTTCTGTGCAGGAGGAGCAGGTGGCACCGAGCCCAGGGTGACCTGCTCAGCAGGTGGTCCTTTGCCCCAGGGCTGGCTCAGAGCTGGTGGCAGAACTTGTGAGAATGAGAAGGCTTTGGGTCCAATTACTCCTTAAAAGTAAGTGAGGCTCAGCATGTGCCCACATTCCAGGATGTGTGAATCTTCTCTCTCCCTGTGTTCTTCAAATGTTTTCAATTAACTTGCCAGCCTACCTTTTTCAGTGCTTTGGGATTCTAATAATGGAGGTGCTTTTAGGTTTAATTGTGGAATGGTGAGCTTGCTAATCGATTACTGTGCCGCTTCTGAAAGCGTTCATTAGTAAATGAAATAATTTCAACTGTATCTGCGGAAAAAACAAAAAAGGCTAAAAAGGTTAGAAAATTGTCAGACAAAGGGGTCACAAGGACTGTCACAGGGAGCACTGGATCAAGACTGTGTTTCATGTTCTGCCTCTTGCATTCTCAGCAGGGCAGTAGTCCCTGCTTTGATGGATGATTTCATTGCAGGCAACGGGATTACTCACAGAATCAGCTGCCACCAATCTGTGGTTACAGGTATCTGCATATGACCTTTATCCAAAATGTTTCTGTGCAGAGGCACTCTGCAGTCCTCTGAGGAACGTTACAATGCTGGTGTTGTTTCAGTATGTCATTTGTTGGCATCAGTACCACGTCCTTTTGCCAACATCTTTTGTGTGTGTTTGGCTTCATTTATATGAAACTAAACACTGCATTCAGGCCCAGACATCTTGCTTTAGAGCAAGAGCTCGGACTTCCACTCTGTCTTTGCTTGGAGTCTTTGGAGTTCAGCAGACTCCGCTGAAGTCACCAAGTGCTTGTCCAAGTAGAGGTCTGGCAGACCAAGGCTGAAACGCTTTGCAGTCAGATGTTCTGATGCTCTGCTCCCTTTCTTTGCAGGAGGCCTCCTCATCTGCTTGCCACGAGAACAGGCAGCGCGTTTCTGCGCCGAGATCAAGTCCCCGAAATACGGCGAAGGCCACCAGGCGTGGATTATCGGCATCGTAGAGAAGGGCAACCGCACGGCCAGGATTATAGACAAGCCCCGGATCATCGAAGTGGCACCACAGGTGGCCACTCAGAACGTGAACCCCACGCCCGGTGCCACCTCTTAATAGAGATGAAATAGCTGTTTGTTTTTGAATAGATCTATTCCCTTATCATCCTACAATTTAAAGAACTGTAAAAAGAAAAGAAAACTTGTTGTGTCTGCACATCTGGTGGCCTTAGGTCAGTTTATGAGTGGATACAAATAATAAAATAAAATCCATTGCCTTTTTTTCCTGTTACATTAACTGAAGATGCACCTAATCTTGAGGCAGCTTCTGAGTTGAGAATTATATTGTTATCCAATACTGTTGATTCATTTTGAATCTTTAGACACTTATCTCTTGCCGCATAGGCTCTTTTTAAAGGTGCTTTCACGTAGCACAGACATTACCAGTAGTAGTGTCGAATAGCAGTTTGTGTCCTTTCATTATGTGTATATTTATCATGAATCTAATTTTGATGCCTTGAGTGATATTCCAGAAAGGCAATAAATTGACAAGCGACACAGTGGGTTACCCAGTAGTAGGAGGTTGCATGATTGCATTCAATCTTTGATTTTTTTTTTTAAATTTTATTTTATTTTCTAAATTTTTTGTAAGGTTTAATCTTACCAAGAGCATCTATGACCCTGGACATTGCTTGGTAGTGCACTCAGTTTAAACAGCAAGTGCTGACTTTTTGCATGGAAAGCGCTTCAGAGTCAAAGGAGCCTTTTTGAATTTCATTATTTGTAGACCTGACAATATTTACTGTATTATCAATGATTGTTTTCTTTATTGATAGTAAGGACAAATAAATTTTTTTTTTTGCAATGTGATTGGATGTGCTATAGTGCAACAAAGGTTTTGCAGACCAAAAGGAGGTTACTGTATAATATTCATTTACAAGTCACTATATAAATAACTACACAAATAATTTTTAAATATAATCAAACTAAAATAAACCTCTGTTCTGTGGATGGTAGTGTTTAATACATTTTATATTTTGTATAGTGATTACAAGCCTTTTTTGTTTCTTTAAAAATCAGCAGCTGTTTAGTATAATTCTTAGTATTATTTTGTTCTTTGCTCAAATACAATTTTCTGCACGCTTTTGTGATCTGTGTTTAAAACCGACATTGCCAACAATGCAGCTTGAAACTTAAGCTTGTTATTCAAAATAAATATTTAATTTTTTTTATTGCTCTTGTATAAGCGCATGAACTTTTTTGTTTCCTAGCTGAATTACTCACTGGAAAGAGTAGAAATCCTAATTTTTAAAAATGTTACTGCATGTGTGATTTTGTTGATAATTGTGATCACTCCTTGAATCAGTTCTCCAAGCTGTGATGTCCAGTGGTAACCTCGAGTAAAGCTGATGGCAAGTAGGTTATCTCCCAGTCTATTACCCACTTGATTTTGTTTATTTTACTTACCAGCACCAAGTATGCAACATTGTGAATTTTTTCCCAAGTGCTCCTGTGCCTGCTGTCAGCAAGACGAGGGCTCATGGAATGGATGCTGGAGCCCCTCTTCTCAGCCAGCACGGGAGCTGCCCCTTGCAGCAGCCGCACTGCCCAGACACTCCCTGCATGCTGAACACCACTGAACCAGCTCGAGATGCTTCTCCCAGGTCCTGGAATTTGCTTCTTGATATTCAGACCAGCCAGAAGAAAGTCTTGGATAATCGTTACTGCAGCAAGAATTACAAAGGCTTCTGTCTGTGAAAAACGAGTTACTGGGTCAGTTCCAGTCTTGTGCATCATGCAGGGTTTAAATTTCCAGTCTTCCTTGTAATGGCTTCTCTGGTAAAACTTGGCTCATCTTTTTTCCACTCCGTAGTGCTTTCAACAGACACCTTTTGCAAAGCTAGATTTTTTTTTTAATCCCAGTCTTTATGAGTAGCTTAAAATACTCATAAAATTCCCCTCCATATGAGCATATGGACCATCACGCTCCTTTTCCTGGAAAAGAAGTCTGAGAGTTGTGGGTTCACCACAAAACATCAAAGCAGTAACCCAAGTTTTTGACTTTGCTTTGAGAAGAACTCTTAGGTTTTTCACAGCAGTTCTGAAAATAAAATATCAAAAACCAGTTGTGCAAAAAAAGTACTGATTGAACTCTTTTTTTTTTTTTTTTTCCTGCTGTTTTTGTGATGGTTGTTCATTTTCTCTATGGTCGTAGGCAAGACTGTATCCATATAGGTTATTTTAGTTTTAAAAACCCCTAAGTGGATCAAATCCACAGAACAGAAGAGTACTTCTGCATGAGAGTGCATGTTACAAAGGTCTGTTGTAGTTGAAACCGGCACTAGATGTGTGTCAATTCCATTCTGCAGGAGGTGGTCCTGGTCGGTCGTTGCTGCTGGGTTTTTTCACTTGTTATGATAATGGTTCATCAGCCGGGTGTGAAACCAGCACTTGTGCTTCCCTAGACGTGCCCTGAATGACAGAAGGTTCATCTCCGAGGAAAGGTGGCTGAAGGAGGCTCCTTATCTCTGGACTCTGGGAGGAAGATTTCCCGACGTGGCCGCTGGAGGCAGCTGCGAGGAAAACTCGAGTGAGCCGATTTAAAAGCCTCTCCTAATGCTTCCTGATTGCTGGAATTTACATCCCAAAGTGTTTCCTGCTGCGCCGCTGAGTGGGTTTGATAAGTTGGGAAGTCCTCTGTGAGCATCACCTTTGTTTACGGACTTCTATGATGTTTTGCCGAATGAGAGACTGTAGATCACAGTAAGCTGTAGGAAGATATATTTTGAGGGACTGGCAAGTCCTAAATCCTTCACCATTAAGCAAGACACTTGGAGATTCCTCTTAAATGAAGGGGTTTTTGAGAGGCTGGTGTCAAAAAGCTGTGAGAAAGCGACAGTGAACAGTTGTTTTTAGTAGCCCTGTCCAGTCATTTATACTCACATAATGTACTTTGTTCGAATACACAGGAATCTCTGCATTTACCAGCTCCCGTTGCTGCTTATAAAACTCCATCCGAGTTGTGGAAAAAGTGGAGAAAAAAATTCTTTATTTGAAAAGAAAGAATTTAATAATTGCAATAGTCACTAGCCTAATCAACACATTTCCTAAGTAGCATATATTCTTGGAAAGTTTGTAACAGTTGCTGCTCTTTAGCCTTTTGTTTTCCTCAGCGTTTTGCTTTCTCCCCTGCATCAGGGAAAAACAACACTCTTAAAATCTGTGGCAGTATATAAAGCCAGAATAGTATGGTCCCTTTTTATAGGTATTATTTTGATTTCATGTTTTGCTCTAAATTCAGGGTTGAACCTTTTCTAGTAAGGAGATAATGCAAATCAATGTGACAGCTGCAGTGAGGGCAGCAAACCTGGGTGACCATGGGGGAGTGGGTGGGCACGGTGGCTGATATTTAGTGCTTCGCCGATTTTTCACTTAAAGTCAGGTGAACAGTTGGGAAGAGTCACCTGAGTTCATATTTCTATTCTGACCACAAGATGTGATTGCAACCCCACAACTGGTGCTTGAAAAGGGGAAAGGTAATAAAATACCCTCTTGTTCAGGCCTTTGGAAGGTGTTTCTCCCAGCTGGGTGGTCATGGGGGAGAATGGGATCCCTTTTGGGAGCTGTGGATATCAGGACCAACAGGTCCATGAGAGTGACTTCTCCTTTCTGGCTCACTGGCTGCTGAGGTGGGCTGGCACCACAAGAGCCAACCACATTTGGAATTTTTTACTGTCTACTCAGAGCACTGGTGGATCCAGCTGTCTCTGGTACTTCCAAAGGGATCTGTGTCAATAGGGAGTGGGTGGGCACCTCCAGCTGAGATGTTTGGGACAGCTGGAGAGAAGCCTGGCAGTAGCTCCTCCTTAGGATAGGGGTGCCCAAAGCTTGGAATTCAGCAAAGGCCGGGAACTAAAGCAAAGCCCAAGGCAGAGAAGTCAATCAAGACCCTTGACCCTTTCTATGTCCTCTGTCACTTTCAGTTATACCTTATTTTGTTCTCTGATGAATCCCTATCTCCCTTTCCCTCCTTTTCCCTTTTATGTATCCACAGAAGCCCTTCTTGACTCCTCTGGTGATGAGAAATGAACCTGTGTGTTGGTGGTGGATTTTGTTGTTATTGTCTCATCAACATCTGTTTTCCCTGGCATCTCTGTTAAAAAAGCTAATTTTGCTGAGTTGGAACATCTGCCACTTCTCACCACAGTAAATTAAGCTTTCAGAAGACCTCATCTTTGGAATTACAGTTCTGATCATAATGTGGATTTTAATAGTCAATTGAGATGCTTATTAAATTATAAGACTATGCATTAGGAATGTTCCTGTGCTGGTGGAGGAATCGCAATAATTTAGTTTTTATTAGTTTTGTGATTTAATGAACAGAAAACATTAAAACGAAAAGCCAAATGCAAAGCATCTATATAAAAATGTTCTATAAAATTCAGGAAACTGACAGACATAGCTGTAAAAGTACTTTGCAAAGACACAGCTTCTCTTAAATGCCATCCGTTTGAAGACAATGATTAATGCCACTATCAGTTTCCTTAACAAAGAAAATTTCTCCCTTGTTTCTTTTCTTGCGTTCATGAGATTCAGCCTGTATTTCAGTGATGCTTATCAATGGATTTGAAAATTATTCAGCTCAAATGCAAAGCATGATTTTTTTTTTCACGTGTCCACACACTTCCAATTTAGGGTGTGTGGCTACCACAAGCAGCTCCCGTGTCATTGTGTGGTGCCAGCAGTGGCCGAGATCGATCTTTTGTTGTGTTAAAGTTCGATCCATCAGCAGGAGGGTACAAATACAGGGCAATGACCTCAGGCACCCGCTGCTCCTGCCAAGGTGGGTGAGGTGTCGTGAATGCTTTGGGGTGTGATAGAACGCAGAGAGTGCTCCAGTGACATGGGAGTTACTGGTATTGGCGTTGCCAGAGGGGCTGTAAGTAAAATTAATAGTGGTATTTAATGCACAGATATATTAGGAGTTTTGGATGTTCTTCTTATTTAAAAATGCATGTATTAGGAAAAGGTTCTTCATCCAGAGGATGGTTGGGCACTAGAACTGGCTCCTCAGGGAAGTGGTCACAGCACCAAGAATGACGGAGATCAAGAAGCCTTTGAACAACATTCTCAGGAAGAGGGTGAAATTATTGAGCTTGTCTTGTGGAGAGCCAGGAGTTAAATGATGGTTCTTGTGGGTTCCTTCCAACTCAGGGTATTCTATTATTCTATATATATTTATGTAAGCATGTATAATATATGTAGAAAAGCATCTTAGTTCTCAAATTCCTAAATCAATACAGCCAAATCACTACTTTTTGCTCTTTTTTTTTCAGGGATGAAAGACACCTTTGCATAAGATGCTGTCAAACACATATCTGGGAAGAAATATCTACATTGCAAACAGGTCCATGCCACAACAGGCATGAATAGTATTGTTCTGCTTCATCTTTTTGATGGGGCTTTTACCTAAACTTTGAAACAGATGAGATTTATTGAGGTTCCTGTTCCAGTTTGGATTGTGAAAGCAATTGCAGCATAGATCTGAATTATATATAGGCCTTTCAATGCAGTTATAATTAGGAGTTCAATAATAAAGCTATTACTCTAGTTGGTTTTTTTTTCCTATTCCTCGTCACTAGTTTGATTTGAGGGACTTGTATTAACTTTCTGTTATCCTATGACTAAGAGCTTTCCTAAGACTCAGGAGTCAAAGGTCTGATTTTGTTGGCAATGAAGGGTGCTGTCACTGCTGTTGCTGTTGTACCTTCTCAGTGCCTGTACTCTTGCCTCTGTGACTACACAAAATTGTTTAGAGAGGGCTTTTTCCTGGGTTCCCAACCTTGTTTGTCCCACTTCTTTGAACAGCCTGTTCTGTTATGGCCCTGAAGGGAGTGACTCCACCAAGCATACCATAAGAGTCAGAAACACAATGCACCATAGACCAGAGCAGTTTGTAAAGCTGCTGTATTTTACCTAAATCAGTGGGAGTTTTCCCACTGAGTTTTTAAAAGAACCAGCTTGTAGGATACAGGTTATGTACAGGAGCCCTTCCTACCCATGCCTTGGCTTCTGCTCATCTGCAGCACTAACATGAAGCTGAGTGTATTGACAGCTGAGTTTTTGATCCACCATGTCACCCCAGATTCCAGCAAAACTGTTGCAGAATGGGATTTAAGCTTCCTAAAATAGCTGTAAGCAGAGAATCAGAGTTTTGCTGCACAACCTGTCATCATGAGACTGCCTAGAGCTGACAGGAGACTTGTGACGGTGCCTCTTTGGGAGCAGGGCCTGCATCGCTCATGAGTGAGGGTTTTATGGACAACTTGGCAGGTGTAAGAGCTGTTTTCACACTGGGGCCGCAAAAATCTCTCCGAACGTTTTAATGGAGGGATGAAGTGAACTCTGACGGTCTCCTTAGAGACAGGAGATAAGGTATCGATCCGTGCCGGCCTCAGCCGCGCTCTGTGCCAAGCGCCAAGCGCTGCTCTCCACACGGGGCTGATGGAATCCGCAGTCGCTACTGGCAGAGAACGGGAAAAAGAGGGGAAGTGGGAGAATGAACACAGAGAATGCCGCTCGGAGAATTCCGAGCTCTGCACACACCCAGCCCGGCTCCCTCAGGGATCCCGGGGCGGTGCGGGCCCGCGGCTCCCGGCGCTCTGAGGGCGCTGGGGTCGGTCACGGCCTCCT
>JAHLSL010000061.1:9455276-9484134 GCA_025920805.1 Petroica traversi
GCCCCGGCTCCTGTATCCTTTCTGCTGTGGGATCGGCAAGAGCGGCACTTGGCCCCGGGGGTCGGGGCTCCGCTTCCCCAGCCCGGCGCGCTCTGCCCCTCGCTCCCCGCCCTTGTGGGTCCGTGCTTTGTCCTGCAGGGACAGCGGCCTGGGAAGGACACCCAGGGCCAGTCCTGCCCTCTGTCCGGGGACAGCGCTGCCGTGGCAGCCCCGACTGGAATTTTGGGGTCAGCATCTGACCCACCCCAAAAACCTCCCCCTGAGCTTCAGCCCCGCGGCCTGTGGGGAGCTGGGGTGAGGATCTTGGCTTCTCCCCAGCACCGAGCCGGGGGCTTCCCTGCAGCGAATTTTCCCCCTAGAGATTCAAGAGGTTGGGGGAGATAAACTCTCCATGACTTAGAAATTGCACGGCAGGTCCCAGACTTTGTTGAAAGGTACAGACTCGACTGGTAGAGCAGCAGCAGGAAAAACATCAGGGATTGGTTTCTGAGTGGGAACTGAGGTGGAAATGTTGAAGGCTGCCAACATCAGGCAAGGGAAACCTGGGTAGAAATAAGTTTTTGCCTTGATATGTGCTGTGGTTTCAAAAGTTAAGTGGAGACTGCTTGCTGAGAATATGTTTGAAGCTGCTGTCACAAATGTTGCTTAAAAAAGAAACACCTGCTTTTTCACAGAGCAGAATGCTGATAAGATACCTCTGAATTATAATAAATAGAAGAGGATATGATCAAACAGGATGTAGGAGTCCTCAGATCGATCAAAAATATGAAGGCAGATGGATAGTTGTTTACTCAGACTGCCGTAACACAAGTGGGAACACAAAATTAGGAATAAATTATAGGAAAAACACCCTAGTTGTAAAAATACATGAAGTAAGGAGAGGTGCTGCACAAGCTGTTTGTTTTTAATTCTGAGTCATGATGCAAATAGCTTTGGACAAAAAACATAACTAAGCTGGCCTGGAGCAAGAAAGGTGCATGGATAAGACTCTAATAAGAACAGATTTATTTGATACATCAAACAGATCAAGTACAAATAAATAGACTGGTTTGGTACATCAGTTCACTGGTTTTCTTTTAATTTCTATGCCTCTTGGCTTAGTTGTCCAAGCAATCCAGACTTGTCCTCTGAGGTTGCAAAATGTAAAAAGCAAAACCAGTGAGAGGAAGAGAAACTGCAGAGCTTGGGAGGAAGGTGCTGAAGTGGAGTCCAGCACTGGCTGGACTTGTCTGCTGTCCTCCCATTTGGGGAGGTGGAGGTGCTGAGGAGGGCCCCGTGCTGGGGTTCAGTCAGTGCCTGTGTCTCCATCAGTGTCCTAAATGTCTGTGGGCATTTAGGAGCCTGAATGGTCCCATTTTCAGTCAAATTGGGCCTGAAATGTGGTGTGTGGAGCACTGGTGCTCTCAGTTGGGGGTTTCCTTTCTCTGGGAGCTGCTGTAGCAGTTGCCAGCTGCTCTCCCCATGTTCTTCTCTCTCTTCCATCCAGATCCCAGCACCTTTTCCTTCCTCTGGCTCATCATTTTTGCCACTTTGCATGTGTCGTTCTTCTCCCACCATATATGACTCTTGACAAGACAGCGTTCAGGGCTCCTGGTGTGGGGGCCATAGACACAACTGCTGTGATGAAACCTGTTTCTTATTCCCAAAGCATGAATGCTTTTATGAGCTGTATAGGGAAGTCAGTGGTTTTCATAAAACCCTGAAGCAAACATGCATGTGCAGACCAAAAGATCAGCATGAAAGTGATCTTTTTTGTTATTTTGTTCAAAGCTCTTGGGAGGCTTCTTTAGCAAGTGGGGGTTTATTGTCCTGTTGATGAGACTGTGCCTCTGCATAAGAGAAAACAAATGCTTTTTTTAAACCTCTTGAAATGGAGTGGAGAACAAGGCCAAAGCTCTACTCTCTTCTTGCTATCCCAGTCATTTGGAAGGGACCTGATCTCTGAAGCAACTGCACAGAAGGTGAGGGTTTGAACCACTGCACAAGAATGTGAAACCTCAGGTTTACTCCTGTTGCTTTATTGGTTTAGATTATTTTAATTTACAATATTTGTTTTTATTATTTATTATTTTAGAAGCAAAATGAACAAGAGCAGGGTGTCCAGCACAGCACCTGCCTTTAAGATGAACAGCAGTGTAGGATCCAGGACTCATGCCTGTAGATAATGTTCTAATCTCTTTTGCTTGATTGTATATTCCTTGATTCCCACCCCAGATAAGCGTTCCTACTTCAGCCCAGCTCAGTGTTGTTCCTCATTCAGGGAGGTTTCGGTAAGCTCCATCTTCCTTGGTAGAGATAAAAGCAAAGCAACCTTCAGAGCTCAGTACTTCCTTCCCCCAAGCACACCTGCTGATCACTAGGCACTGTTAACGTGTCCCTCTGTCCCAGCTACACCCTGGACAACGATCTGCTGAGCACAGAGCAGAGGCAGTTCTATGAGGACAATGGGTACCTGCTCATCAAGAAGCTCGTTTCTGATGAGGACATCGAGCGCTTCAGGTACTTCAGGGGCACTTGCCTGAGGTGTTGGGGGGGCCTCTGGGAAGCTGGAGATCACTGGATTCTCCCAACGTGGACATTCCTTCTCTTTGCAGGAAGGAGTTCACGAGGATCTGTAAAAGAGAGGTGAAGCCACCAGGAGTTATGATTATGAAAGATGAGTCCCTGAGATCCCAGTTCGGTCAGACTGAGAAAGTGGTTAATAAAGTGCAGGACTTCCAGGAGGATGAAGAGCTGTTCAGATACTGCACTCTGCCAGAGGTAAAACAGAGTAAAATCCCATCAGGAAAAGAGGGGTGGTGGTGGAAGAGCCTGAATGAATGGATCTGATCCTGAAGGCCACTCCCATAAGCACATGACTGAGGAAGGAAGATCATGCTGTCTTTTAAGAGTGATCTGTATGAACAGGGGATGGATGGGGGTCAGCACAGAAGGCTTAAAGCAGTGCTGCTCTACCCTGGTGTGGAGCCAGTCAGGAATGTGACTTGGCTAAACCATGCCAGGCTAGAGGGACAGATCAGCAGTGTTCTGAATGTTTTATCCAGGCAAACATCCAGCCTTGCAGCCAGTATTCATGTGTAGATGGCCATAGATCTGAGGGAATACCCTTCCCATCTTTTCCACCCCTCCCAGCCTGCAGCACCATTTTCCCTCTTGGCCTCCTCCCACCATTCCTGTTTGTGTGCCAGGTCCTGCCTCCTGTCCTGCATCCCTCCATCCTCCCTGACCTCCTCCTCCTGAACCTTGTCCTCAGCCATACATCTGGCTATCAGTGCTTCCTCAGCAATTTTTCCTCTTGTTTTTTATGTTTCTAAGTTTTTTGGGGTTTTTTTTATGTTTTCTTCCCTGTAGGTTCTCAGATATGTTGAGTGCTTCACAGGGCCAAACATCATGGCAATGCACACCATGCTGATAAACAAACTTCCAGATTCTGGTAAGGAAAACTTGGGTTAGAGGAAAATGGATAAATTATTGTGTGTATGCCAGAACTGAACTTAGTATTTTAGGAAAGCTCTAACCCTTCTTTAAAAAAATTAAACACAAATAACTTTGAAAATTTACAAAGCCATTTTGGTAATAATTTGTTTACTTTTTACTTTGGCTTAATGAGATAACATGAGAAAACTCAGAGTTTTTGGGGCTGCACAAAGTCTAAATAGTATGGCAAGTGAGGCAGGTGGAAATTTCCTAACTCTCTATTTAAGGAGCAAAATCAATAGCAAAATAAGTATATAAGTCATATAAAAAAGGCTGTTTTGGTGTGGAGGATGTTTCCATTTCCATGGGGGATAAAGAAATAACAAAACTTCAAGAATATTTATTTTTGTTTAGACTTCATGGAAGAGAAGCCTCTAGGGCAGAGACACTCTTTGGAGGCTGCAGTCCATAAATTGAGATTTTTTTTTCCTTTTTAAAGAGAAAGCTAAATAAACATGAGCTGTGCAGCACGGGCAGGGTTGATTCTGCTTGCATCACGGCAGTACATCCAGTGCCTGCAGACAGCACAGCTGTTGGAAGGTCTTTGTGCTGGGGAGGTTTGTGCAACACTCTGCTGGTTAAAGTTCTCAAAGCTGGAGAGCAGCCAAAATTAATGGTGGTGAAGGCCAGCAAAAGGAGCTTTCTAAGGGGTCACAGAGCTAAGCAGCCTCCTGGCTTTCACTGGGTGACCCAGGTGCCACCACCATGGTCCCTTTTGGGGTGGGGTGGCAGCTCACCCACTTGGCTTCCTGCCTGGAGCAGGCACTGAGCGCACCCAGGGTCTCCAGTGGGAAGCAGCAGCTCCTGAGGATGTGTTCCAGTGGTTTAGCAGGAAGGACGAGGCTGTGTCACGTTTGATGAGGCTGGAGGTTTCTGAACCTGTGTTGCAGACAAACAGACTTTCCTGCACCCCATGCATCAGGACCTGCACTATTTCCCGTTCCGGCCTGCGTCCCGCATCGTGTGCGCCTGGACCGCCATGGAGAGGGCTCACCAGGACAACGGCTGCCTGGTCGTGCAGCCAGGGACACACAAGACAAGCCTGAAGCCTCATGGTTACCCACAGTGGGAGGTAGATGTTGTGCAGGGCTTGGGAAGGGCATGCAGGAACAGGACGCGTTTTGCTGGGAAGGGCTCGCTGTGGGGGGAGGATGTGCAGGTCAAAGCTGAGGTTCAGTGATTTTTTTTTTTCTGATTATGCAAATACTGACATTGATTTGGGAGAGAGTTTCTTGGGTGACCTCACTCTGTGTGACGTGGGGAGATTTGCCTCTGTTCCCACCTTCACCTAGAAAATGTCCTGTATGTCATGGCATGACAGCATAAACACATCCCATGGTTTTCCACTACCCTTGCCAAGTCTGAGGGCTCTGTCTCCTCCTGTCAACTTGTTCCTGCCTGGTACCATGTGTACTGTCCCAAAGAGGATAAATATGATAGTAAACAACTGGATGGAATAAGATACCAAGTGGTATCTTTCTCTTAAGAGTGGGTGTTTCCTGGACTGTCACTGGTGATGGTTATACTGGGAGCAGAAGGCTGGACTCCAGCAGTGGCATCAGGCCACCCATGTGGGATTCCCCAGTGCTCTTCTCTGTTCTCTCTAGCTGAGAAAGTTTTCAATTGTCCAAATTCAGCTGCAGAAAATGAAAGTATGATTTTTTGTACCTCAGACTTGAAGTAGAAGCACTAGTAGGAATAGACAGACTTTTACTTGGCATATGGAATACTCTCTCCAGGGGAAAGCAGATCCATACTGTTCCTACTGCCCTGCTGTGCTCTGAGAATCAGTACTTGCTCTAATTTTAGCTGAGTGATTTCAATTTAGGCTTTTTCTTCCCTAGGGTAAAACCAACAAACTTTTCCATGGGCTGCTTGATGAAGATGAGAAGATTCCCAAGGTTCACCTTGTCATGGAGAAGGGAGACACAGTGTTCTTCCATCCCCTGCTCATTCATGGCTCTGGGATAAACAGGACATCAGGTTTCCGAAAGGTACTGAAACATCTCTTTATATAATTTTTTATACTCTTGATTAAAAAAAAAATTATCCAACTGTCCCTCTTTCTACTTTTATCTCCCACCCTCTTCAAATCCTCTCTCAACTCATGAATATGTGGATGAATATTTTAATGAGTATTTATCTTCTTAATATACTTCAGCACTCTCTTGTTTTCTTATTACTTTATTTTTAAACATCTGTCTTCTCTAAGAAGAGCATGCTGTGCAGGTGCTTGAGAAAAACAGAACAGAAGTGGAAATTAGATGTTGAATCTGTGTTTAATTAAAGCCTGTCTGGCTGTACTTGGTTTTCCAATAGTTCCCTTTCAGCTGTCCCAAATATCAGGACCTTCTCTAACTTTCTTCCCTTTCTTCTTGGTGTCCCATCTCTGGATAACCGGAGCCTCCATCCTTCAGTAAATAATATTTATTTATATGATTGCACAACCCTTTTTCTAGAAAAGATTTGTTTACGTGCAATTTATTGGTGAATGCAAAATAAGTGGGTTGTGACCCTCTGGGTACAGGAACTAAGAACCCTTATGGGACACGCAGGTCTGCTCCAGCCCTGACTTTCCCTATTCCCACCCCAGTTGCTGATATTCTGAGACCAAGTAGCACAGCTCATGTTGAGGGAGTGAGGGGGTGAAGGGAAGGAGGAAGAGCATGTCAGCAGCAAGAATATTTCTCCGAGGGGACACTCTGGAGAGCTTGGAAAGGAGGAAGGGATTTGCTGACATGATCTGTAAGGCAGGAGTGATGTGTCCACGATCTGGAAAGCACGAGGCGTTTATCCAGCAGTTGTTTGTAGTCGATGTGACAGTGAGTGATGCCCAGTTTCCCCACACAGAGCATCAGCTGCCACTTTGCCAGCTCAGATTGTCACTACATTGATGTCAAGAACACGACTCAGGAGCACCTGGAGAAGGAGCTGGAGGAAATGGTTCGCAAGAAATACAACGCAACTTCTGTGGAGCTCAAGGTGAGACTTGGCTCAGTGCCTTGTTACAAACCAGGTCAGGTCCCTTTCCCAAGTGTCTTGTGGCAGATTGGTGCTCTTTGTTGTGCCCAGTTTGGCAGATCAGGCTGTACCAGGCAGAGGTGCTTGGCAGGATAAAAGACCTGATGTTCAGAGGATGACTGGCAGGCCTTTTTTTTGAGGCCTTTTTTTCTCATAATGCCTTGCTCTCTGGCAGCCTGTTCACATCCCTTGAGCTCCAGAAGTTCCTTCTGAAGCTTTGCTTGCAAATAAAAAAATGTGGTCATTTGCCCCAAATTCAAAACTATAAATTGGAATAAGTTCAGTGCTTGTCTAGTTTGTATGTCCACAGTTCTTACAGTTTTCCCTCCTAATGGTGGGCAGATTTTCCTTTTAAAACAAGTAGCCACATCTGATTGAAATAAAAAATGGAATATTTTTGGTTCAATATGATCCCACATCAGTTGTTTAGGCTCGAGGCTATACCAGATTTGTCAGCAGTGATACACATCTGCCTCAAGAAAAAAAAAAAAGGGACTAATGGACTCTTGCTGAATAACTGAGACCACTGAGTAAAGTAGAAAGCAAATACAAATTCTGTAGGGATCCAGCCACTGAAAAAAAGTAAACCTTGTTATTGGGGTGAAAATGTTCTGAATATTTTAATCCACAGCAGTTGCCAAGCGTGTGCCCAGCCAGTATCAAGGCAGTAAAGTCCAGATGTTATAGGCAGCAATTTTCTTTTAAAATGTACATGTTTTACAATATCTGGGGCTTTCTGGAAGGGGTGACTTTCTTTTTCACCCTTGGTGGTTTTGTGTTGTTCTGCTTGTTGCCCCCCCAGTGTGCCTGCCTGTGGTGGGGTGCCCAGCTGTGTTTTGCAAGCTGATCTTTCATGTCTGTAAAGCCACAGCTTGCTTGGATTTCAGTTCCTGGGATTATTTAGGTGCTTGGTGAAATCCGAAGGGATGTGTGAGGCTCTCTCCGTCTCCTGAGTGGAAATGAGGTTGTTCATACAAACCCCAGAGAAGTCTCTGTGCTTTCTTGTTGCTTTAGGGATTTTTTTAGCTAGAGTTGGAGTTTTCTCACAGAGGGGTGTCCAGCTCTTATTTCACCTTCATAAGATGATAAGAACTAAGCAATCCTCTGTTTCCATCTCTGTAAACTGGAATCCTGGTCACTGTTTTTTCTGGCCCTCAAGGCGCTTTTCCTTTGTCTCATTTTTGTTTTGAAGGATATTTGGAACTTCAGAGCACGGCTCGTGCAAGGGGAAAGAATCAACCTATAGAAGAGCAGGATGGAAAAAATGGGCCTGAGAATGAGCTTCTCTGAGGGAAGAACACAGACCCTGCCTGGGCAGGCAGAATTCCCTGTGCTTTGTTGACCTCTGTAATGGTAACTTAGCCAAAGGCTGCATCGCAAAATCGTTTTATGCTAATTCAGAATAATTGCACTGAGGTTGGACAGCTGATGTTTGTCAGAGAAAACCTTAGAAAAACAGATTTGCTGTGGGTGTCTTAGACAATTGAAGAATCAAAGTCTTGAAAGATACCTTGATTTTCTTGGTGTTTCCGTTCATGTTTCTTAGAAGTTTTTAACACGGCACACCTTTAGAATAATGCTCTGCCAATGCAAAATTTTATGCAGGAATTTCTAGCATTTACAACTTCCTTTCTTATGCAAAAAAAAAATAAAAATCAGAGTTTCAGACAAGCCCTCAGGGACATAGGGAGTTACTGGTGTAGCTGACAGAGATGTGGGTGTTGGTATAAATGTGGATAAAGAGAAAGCAGCAATCACTTGCAGAGAAAAATGGGATTTATGGACAGGAATATGAGTGCTGGTGAAGCTCCTAAGACATGGCTTGGCGTGGCATCGAACCTGACCAGGCAGCTCTGGCACAGGTGAAATATGAGCTTGACAGAGTTGGGAGCTCCTGGGCCAAGAAAGCAGCCTCCCACTGGCCTTGTACAACTGGTCCAAGGCTGTGGGAAGTGGGGAATGCTTTGAGTCTGGCACGTCTGGGAAAAGGTGCCTTTTGCTGCTGCCAGGTCGAGGAGGTGTTTGGATGCTCCGTGGGATGCAGTGGTGGCAGGGTGGAGTGATGCACACTGAAATGATCCTCTTGCCTTTCACAATATTTTTCCTTGCTTTCTGAAAGATTCTTTAGCTTTCAGAATCTATTTTTTGAAATAAAGAATAAATCAGAGTGAAACTGCACTCGAGGGCTGTGTTGTGTCATTTCTGCTGCTCAGAAACTGGTGGTGGGGGTGTCATTGAACACCCCAGTGCAAAGCATCAACCTTCTGCTTATTTTCACTGTCGCCCAGTCCACCCAAAAAAGATGTCAAAACAGCACCAAAGGCTGCAGTGCTGGGCTCCTTCCAGTGAGCTGGAGATCCCTCTGCTAACTTTGCTGAGTCCTTTCCATGGGATTTTCATGAGAACTTGGTGTATTCTGTCTGGTTCACAGCACAGGACTCATGGAGAGGTTCCTGTCTGGCATCACTGGTGGGGCTGGGTTGACTGCAGAGGGAGCTGTGGCCACAGAGAGGAGCTATAGGTGTCACATTCCGAGTTTCAAGACTGAATTTCTCTTACTGAGCTAGGAAAGAGGAGAAAATTATGAAGTTCAGCTTTTTTTAAAAAAAATTTATGCACTTCCTGTGGATTTCGGCTTAAAATTGCCTCCCTCAGAAGAACAAATCCGTCAAAGGTCTTGGAAATGATCTAAACTCATCTGTTGTCCCACCTGATGAGAGACTTGTGTCCTTTCTCCTTCCTACACCCTGTCTGTAACCGCCCCCTGGGCCAGGCTGTGCTCGTTCTGCTGGGCTGGACACAGTTGGATGAAGCTGGATTCTCCCAGAATGGATGTGTGTTGTTGCTGGGTACCTCCTCTGAAACAATACCTTTGAGAAATAAACTTCCAGATGCGTTAGGCAGAGCTCTAGAGACAGGGAAATACAGAAGCTGTTGACATGCTTGTATTGCTGTGTATTTTAGTGAAGCAGCACTTACCCTATTGAAAAAGTTGCTTCATTGAATCAAATTAAAAGCAAATTATTTAAAGTTATTTTGGTAATAGTGTGTTTTAGTTTAGACCTGGCTTGGTGGGATGTTTCTTATAATTTGGTTTGCTGTACATGTTCAAGTTCACATGTTGGAGGTACGTGTGTGCTCCTAAATTGATACAACAGCATGTTACATCTAGAAATTTCTTTCCAACTAACTTGATGTTCTTGCAGTTTTGGATAACCATGTCAGCCCTCCTTGGACTATTTTTTTTTTAATAGCAGCATCCAAGCTCCAAAAAAGAGCATGTAAAAATTAGACACACGGCTGCTTATTTGGCCATCTGCAGCTGTATGAAGCCCCAGTGTTTCAGACCCTTTTTTTTTTTTTTTTTGCCTTGACATTTCACATGTGTTGAAAACAAAACCTTCCTGGAGCTTTGTAAAAGACAATAAACACAGAGAAGATCTTTTGCTTAGAATTTATGTGCTATTTTCCAGACTAGCAGTTCAGAAATGTCAGATTTAGTCTGACTCCTGACCTTGCTGACAGCGGTTGCACACTCAGTGCTTTGATGTGAAGACTCTGGGTAGGTGCCAAAGGAAGGATTTTGAATCCTGTCTTCAGCTTCTAGAGCTGCAGATCAAAGACTTAATTCATGCAAAAGAAAAGGGGGGGAAAGGAAATTTCATTAACTACATTAGTTTTTTTCAAAGTAGATTTGACTCTATAAGCCGATCTGGGATGCGGGAGATCTTTTTCCAGCAGTCATTTGTAATCAAAGTGGCAGTGAGTGATGCCCAATGTCCTCACACAGCTGTCACCTCGCCAGCTCAGAGTGCTACTACAGTGATGTTAAGAACGGGATCCAAGAGCAGCTGGAGAAAGAAGTAATTGAATTTGGACTTGCAAAATATAAACCAGTTTCTGCTCCAGACCTTGTGCTAATCTTAAATCACTACCTTATCTTGTAACTCACAAGTAATTTTGGCCTTTCTGCTGATAAGGCTTCTTGCTGCCTGCTTGTACTGGAGAAGCGTCCTTGCTCCCCAGACAGCCCCCTCACATCCCTGGAAGTCAGCCCAGCTCTGCAAATTCCTCCTCCAGCTCTACCCATCACCATTCCCACCTCTGGGCTGCCAAAATTGATTTCATTCATGTTCTTTGCTATCTTTTCAGTGCAAATCAACCCAGGTAGGACAAGCTTGTGCCAGCAGGTATTTAGGTAGGAGAGGCTGTTATTCCATGCTTCTATAACTGGATTTGCAAGAGGACACCGTTTATAAAACACCCATCTGAGTGCCTGCTCTGCTCACCACATCAATCCAATGAACCTTTTGGCCTACGCCAAGCAGGGTTTGTGCATTGGAGCTTGTAGCTTTTAATTTAATTTAGTGTTATCTGTATATTCTGTTTGAGATTTTTAAGAGTCAGTGACGACAATAATAAGTTAATGGATGTTTTTATGGCAAAACAGATCATACCAGGAACAAGCAGGAAATGCTGCATTCAAAGGTGATGTTTTCTATGTTGTTGCTTTTGTTTTGTGGGTTTTTTTTAATGCAGGCCCTTTGGAATCAATGAGCAAAGGTAGTGCAATAAAAAAGAATCTTTAAAGTGACCTCCAAAGACCAGGATGGGCAATCTGTGCCTGAGCATCAGCTTCTGAGGAGCCAGATTCAAGTGCTTTTTGCCCCCTGTGTAAGGAACTTGTCCCAAATACTGCATTACAAAAGCATTTCCTGTTAATAAAAAATAGGTGCAGCAAAGCTTAACAGCTGATAGACTTCAAAGAAAACCCGACCTACAAAATCAGATTGCTGCTGCTATTTAGGTAATCAAAAATTATGACGAGTTGTGCATTACTTATTTTTTCTAGTCTCTCTTGATATACTTTTGGGCTGATGCGGTGTTAATGTAAGGTTATTAATAATATAGCTAGGTGAAATCCTATTAATATTAAATTCCATGTGTGATTACATGTTTAAGGTTTTTAACATCATTTTGCTGCACAAAATCAACCAGTGGATCGGTTTCAGTATGAGCTTACATGGGAAGTCATTGGTATGGCTGATGGAGAACATGGATTTTATTTTTGAAATAAAGATTAGATTGTAGCAAAAGCAACTTTAGTGGCTACATTGGATTATTTCTGTGGTTCAGAAATTCTGTTGTGGCTTGTCTGGCTGAATAACCAAAGTGAACCCTGGAAAGGCAGGTTCTGGGTCTCAGGAAAACATCGGGGTGCTGCAGCCGAGTCACTCAATAATCCAGTAACTGCTGGTCCTGCAGGACAAAAGGTCCTCCAAACCCATTTTGGAGAGAGCTTTGGGCAAACCATCTGCCAGTATCTCCTCATCTCCTTGCTGTGACCATCCTGAGCGATCCCAGCTTCCTTATTGTTAGAGCCAAGGATTCAGGAATCAGGGTAATAGTGCAATCTCTGGCACAAGAAAAGCATTTCAAAATAGTGAGGAACATAAATTCCAACACATCTGTTTCCCTCTTCCTTGTCTATGCTAGAGCTTAGCAAAGCACCTGGTTTGGTTTCTTCACCCTATTTTTGCACACAAGCATTGCTTTCACTCCCATGGAGATACGTCTTACATATCCCATCCTGGGGGCATTTATGAAAACAAAGCATTAACCCTCCTTTGACAATTTAATTTCTGCAGAATCTCCTTTCCTTGGGCCCAAGAGACAGGAACTGGAAAAAGTGTGAAGCTTAGAACATGCTGGCTGAAGGCTGATACCAGCATGGAATTTCATGGGGGTTTTGTGGCCTCTAAGTGAGAAACTGTTAAGTCTGAATGAAAATTCTGCTAAAGCTGAAGTTCCAGACCACAAACCAGTTTCTTTTGGTGATTCAGCACTGAGCTTGTGGGCAAAAAAAGATGTTGAGGAAGCAACTCATCCTCTTCGTCAGAGAAATACCATGCAGAGCCAGGAGTGTTTTATTCTGTACTCTATTCTGAATGAGGAATCCACAGGAGACATTTCCAAGCAATGTCACAGTTACTGGTTTTGTCCCCAGCAGTGACATCCCACTCAGCAAAAGGTACCAACAGGAGACTGAAATAAATGCTATAGGCCAAGTTGCACCAATAAAAGCACCAGTAAGAGATGAGGGCTACAGAATGCTGAGGTGAATCTGTCCAGTTGCTTCAAATGAAGCAATTTATCTCTCTTCCAGCCCCGTGCAAGGCAAACAAGAGGTATCGACAAGATCACTGGCACCTGTGGGACATTTAGTGGCACTTTGATTGAATCACTGAGGTTAGAGGAGGTTAAGGCACTTAAAAATAGCCCGTGATCCTACTGGGCATGAGCTAGGGGGAGGAAAAGGCTCAGATCCAGGAAATGCCTCAGGCATCCCTACAGAGATGTGCTGTCCAAAAAACGCTTGTATGGAGACAGCATTTCTCAGGAGCCACCTCTTGGAGGGAGATCTCGTCCTGCTTGGTCTGAGACAGCTACTGTTCCTATTTAAAATACCAGCAGAAGGGTAAAAGCTTTCAAATATAACCATTCAGCTCTTTAAAACCACTCATAAAATGGTGCCAGATTCATTTAAATGTGTTTTAAAGTGGGAGCTACAGGTGTGTAGCCACAAGAGCACTGTAGTGTGGATGGTGCTGGGGGATAGGGAACTCTGAGTTTCCAGCATAAACACTGCTGGCTTGCAGTGCCAAAGCCATGGAAGAGTTTTATAACAGGTAAACCAAGGAAAAACTTGGGATATCTGTTCCTAAGGGTTCAGAGTGAGTAATTTTGAAGCCAATGGAGAATGCTCTATGCCTACAACCTCTCACACCCCTTTTTGTCCAAGAGCTGAAGTACCTGACAGGCTGGTAGTGAACACATCACAATATTAATTTCATAAGTGCTTATGGAATCTACAGTCATTCCTGTTCATGATGATTTGTCACCTTCTAGTCTGGTGAGGTCACTCTTGTGTTGTTAGTTGGAAAGAACAGGCATGTATGTGCATTTCAGTCTTATTCAGTCAATTAAAAAAAGATCAAAGTTCAATATCCATGCAGCGGCCTGGTGGACACTTGACAGATGATCTGTTAATCAAAAACTGATTCCCCTACTGATTCACCACTAAAACCTGAATCCTCTTGGCAGCCCAGTATAAATGTGTGTTTCAGACACAAAAATCCATCCACATGTTGTGAAAAATATCAACTCCATGTCACTTAAGACTATTGAGAAATTTTGGTTGTTCCTCTCCTCTTGGTAAAAGTGTTTCTCCACCAATCTTCGGACCTTTTTTCTCCTAGAAACATGAACCATGGAGAAAAGAAGTTAAACGTGTGGTAGGTGTCTCCCAAACACTTCTCTGACAGAAATCATGGTAGAGCTAAATTACCTGACTAAACATTGACAGACTCTCTAGGGACCTTGACATTCTGAATTCTTACAACTGTGTTCAAAAGCCATTTCCCCACGGTTAAATAAAACAAAGCTTTGAGAACAGAAAGCAAAAAGTGGAAGTCCACTAAAACACAGCCTGTCAGGCACCTGTGTGTACCTGACAATGCAGAGCTGCTTAGCTTTGCTGGGAGCTTGTAAGGACACAGAAGCAAAGAGGGGGACAGAAGTACCACAGGAAGCAGCAGGGGTGCTGAGGTGCTCAGAACTGCTGGCTCACACTTACCTTTAGCATCCCATCTCGCTCCCACTTGAAGAGGCCACAGTTACTGAAAGATGAAGATGGCACGTGAGGACCACTGTGGTGTGTTTACTACACAATATGAGGAGATCCTAAAGCAGCCCCACACCCAGCCCATGCTCCTTGGCACAAGGGCAAACATTCCCCTTTTAGGACATGGTTATATCACTCACAACAAGTTACTTGTGAAGGGACAGTACCTAAGTCCCAGTCACTGTTTCATGAGGCTCATTGCTTACCTGCAAGGCTTTTTTTGGAAGCCTGTCAAGGGAAATGGCTCTGCTTCCGCAAGGACATTTAAAAAATCTCTTGATGGCATCATGCCAGAGGTAGTCGTGGTTACCCTGCACACAGGTCTCCAGAGGCTTGAAATAGGTGTAATTACACTGCCAGGGAGGAGAGAGAGCATATGAGACCTGTTCTGAGGGCTGGCAACAGCTGAATGTTCAGAGGAAAGCATCCCTGTCCTCTCCTATCCTGAGGAGCCCAGCAGTTGTATCACCACCCTGGGCTTTGTCACTGCTCCTTCTAATGCCATCCTCCCCTTACCACCACCCTGTGCCCCAGCTCCCAGCACTTCATGGGGCACAAGTGTCCCTCTGTGCAATTCCAGAGCAGGTAGGGAAGGCAGCA
The DNA here is from genome assembly GCA_025920805.1 of Petroica traversi. Lineage (NCBI taxonomy): Eukaryota > Metazoa > Chordata > Aves > Passeriformes > Petroicidae > Petroica > Petroica traversi. The sequence goes on from JAHLSL010000061.1 coordinate 9,470,059, forward strand.
AGAGGGAAAGTTCAGCAGGGGCTGAAACTTTGGAAGTGGAAGGTGGTGCTTTCCTTCCTCTCAGTACATTTGGGACAGTCATAAAGCTCCACTCCTCTTCCTGATGCCAAAGTCCCTGGAAATGTAGATAGAGGATTCCCACACCCAGTGTTAATCTTTTCAAGGACTTTGCTTATTTTGTCATGAAATATGGGGAACTGAGGGTCCTGGTACAAAGCACCTCATGGAAGAAACGGAGAAATTCAGGACAGTGATGCCCATGGAACCACTGGCACAAGCATCGAGCTGAGATGTTGAGCACAGCACTAAAGCCTTGCCAGGTCTCAGTCACTCTGTGCACAGGCTGCTCTCAGCAACAGGCAGAGGGAACAAAACTGTCTCCATCAATCCCTGTATTGGATCACAGCCAACAGAGTGACAGATGGGAGTCTGCAGGATATTCCTGCACCATTTTGTAGAATCCATGTTCCACTCCCCTGCTGTTACCCTGGCTCCCTTCACTCACCGTTTTACACGTCACAACTCGGCATTTCACTGCTTTAATGTTCCTCATCTTCTCTTCCAATTCTTCCTTTTTCACCAGTGGCTGAAAGTATTGCTCCTGCAGTTCAGCCTCAGCCTGTGGGGAGCACAAAATGGGTTGTGAGGACACAAAGAGGGGAGAAGCCACTCCATAAATGGCCTTAGGGCAAATTATCACCAAGCCTGCTTGAAGCAGACTGCAGTGTGGAAGCAGAGAAACACCACATCTCTCTTGTTTCAAACAATCCATGTTGTACTCATGCTGCAGTTCACCAGCACTGAAGTAAGTCACCTCTGAGATGTACGAGTGGGAAGGTTTAACGACAGCAGGAAGTACTGAAATAAGCACATACCCATGGGGACAGTGCGGAGAGAAGTCAGGTAGGCAGGTGTAATTAATAGAATAGGTACTTAGCCAAAATATTACTCCCCAGGAGACCTTAAAACAACTATGAATTCATGCCAATAAGTGCCCAAGACAAGAGCCCTATGCCATTGGAGATGCTGAACCCTGGGAATGCACGCAGCAGAGATCCCAATGTGACAAACCCAACTTCTCAGCTCTTCAGGGCACCTGCTGGCATTTCACAGCTGACCTGAGTCACAGATGAAGGTGGCAGCTGCCTTTATGTAGCCAAGATGTCAAGTAATGAGGGACAAAATAGGCACATAGCTCATTTGATTTTTAAGGCAGAGGGATTTCTTTGATTATCCACCAACCACAAAACTTCATTGATTCTTCCAAACATAACAAAACAACTGACATCAACTGGCAACTTGACCTTACCCTGGCTATGGCAACAGTGCTGACTTGCAGGCACCATGCCCTGTGTGCCCAGAGACTCCCAGCCCTACTCGGGACAGTCTGGAGCTTATAAGATGTTTGGGTGCCTGCTTCTTGCTGAAATCATGAGGAGTACAGTCAATTCCCAGTTCTAAGCCCTCAGTCATGGCTGGATGGAGGCCATACCTCTTTCAGGACATCTGTGTGCTTGGACTTGGCCTTCAGGATTTTTTGGAACTCCTCTGACTCCAGATAGGCCAGCTGCTCACGCCGTTTCTTTTGGACAGGTTCCAGTTCTAGGGAGACAAAAAGGCTCAGTCCTACAAAACAAGGCTGTGATGTCTAAACTTGATCACTGCAGGCGATTTTGGAAGTCTCAGGTCTCTCAAGCAGATGGTCAGGTCAAACAGCAGCCTTTCATAGTTTGGGAACATGAAAACAAGTTCAAATATGGCTTCAGAAAAAATAAGTGTTTTTTAAAAATAACATTGCATCTTCTCTAAAAAGCACTGTACTAGGAATTTTCACATTACTCCCAGAAGTGCAACACTGTTCCCTCACTGACTGATGAAGACACTTTAAAGGAAATGAAACAATTCATCTAAGATCACACTGTAAATCACCAGCAGGCAAACTCAAGTTCCCACAAAAAATCCAGATACTTTCCAAGGTGGGAATAGTTTTTTGTTTCCCTTGGTGAAGTCAGCCTTGCACTGCAGATGCTCAAGTGCCAGAAGAAAGGGATCAGAGATGAGCACAGGGAGCTATCAGAGATTACATCTCACACTTTCTCCACAGAGTTAGAGATTTTTTAGTCTTTCCAACAAACTCTTGAAGTTCCAAACAGACCTAACTTGTCCTCTCTTTAGCAAAGCAATTAAATTGTTAACCCAGAAACTACTGCTCCATTCAGAAGGACAGAAGCACATTTTTTCTGTTCTGACAGCTAACAGTACATACCATTATCTGCTTCTGCACCTTGTGGCTGAGCAACGTTTTTCTCAACTCTTTCAACAATTTCTAGGACATCCTCAACATCGGTCCGTTTCCTCTTGACACTGTTTGGGTCTGTTTTAGGCAGAATCTGGCCTTTTGCTCGTAGCCGTTGTATTGCAGCCAGCTGGACAACAGGAAAGAGCAGGGGAAGTGTTGGTCACCTGTCTGGCTCCCAGCTCATACTTCCAGAAGTAGCAGAGGAATGTTGTCAAGTGCAAGAGAGAGCAATCATGGCCTGAGCATGGAGCTGGCTGGACAGAGGCCCAAACAAAATTCCCAGCTCTGCCATACATCTAATTCACCGCACTGCCCAACCTCTCATGATTTCCCAAACTATAAAATCACTCCTCCACGGGTGTTACCAGGCCTGGTGTCTCTGCAGCTGAGCTTTACCTGCTTCACAAATCAGTAAGTTTTTCAGAGAAATCCAATCACTTGAGATTTCTACATTAATTGGTAATACAGAAAATTTCTTACAACTATTCCTTCTCATACTCCCAGAATGACTTCTTCATTCTAGCTGGAAAAGTTTCTTTGACAAACAAATGAGCATATTTTTGTCAAAAAAAAGATGCAGTCTATTTTGGCTAGAAAACAAAATTATGCAGGCTCATGACATGACACAGCTAAACCAGTTGCTTACCCAGCTGTCCAACAGAAAACACCTGCAATACACTGCACTAGCAATGCCAGAGTATTGCACTCCAGGGATTTTCAGCACAAATGCCATGCCTTAAGAGACTGACTAAAGGCAAGATGGCAGCATGGACTTTGGCACTAACAGCTATCAGGAACCACAGGTTTCCTGTGTGCTGGAATGTAGATCAATGTGATCCTACCAATGAGAAACTTCACTAATACCAGAACTGAGCTGGGCCACATCTGACCAAAGATTTCTCTTCTACCTCAAACCAAACTTCCCTTAACCTCTCTATAATACTTAAAAGACCCAAAGAGCTGGTACCTTTTTGGCTTCTGCCAAGCTGTCTAGCTTTGGCCTTGGAGGTGGAGACTTCTCAAAGAAGAGGATATCTTCTCCTTCTGTGAAGCCTGTACCTAGCTTGGGCCTTTGAGGAGTTGACATTGCAGCTTTGGGAAATTCTGCCCCAGGCACTGGGGAATGGAGGGAGGTCTGTCTGGAGGAGGACGGGAGAGCAGGAGTGCTGGCTTTACCAGCGTTCTGGAGAAACCTGGTAAGACAAGAATAATTCATTCAATTAGAGACACAAGCCAGAAATAGAAAGGTTTAAGAAACAAATAAGAGGGGATGCAGTCTATGATTTTTTACTGTTTGGCCTTTAAGTGCTGAAAGAAACACACAGCAATTTGGGCATTCAGGAGAGGAAAACATGATGGGTAAAGAACTCGCTGGGTTGCTGAAATCAAGAGTGACTTGAAGAAGTCACCAGAAAGAGTGAAGAACTAGTTGTTTTCAAAGCCAAAATCAGAAGAGGCATCATATGAAGCTAAGAAGTAAGAAGTGAAAAGACAGCTATCTTTAGGGCTACAGTACCAGAACCCTTCCTGAGAAAGCCAGTGTCTTACCGCCTCTGAATCTCTTCAGATCGCTTTTTTCTGGCCTCCAACAATTTCTGCTTCTGTTGCTTAAGCAGTGTGGAAGCAGAGATAGACTGGAAATTTGCCCCTTGCTTCTTTTCAGCATCTGGGAAAAAATAATAAATCAAAATAAAAAGTCAAAAGGAGGTAGAGTGATTTAGGAGTGGGTCTTCCTTCATGCAAAAGGACAATACCTGTTTTGGTCCAGTGTTTGCAGAGGTTTCGTGCTCCAAAAGTTGGCTGTGCCAGCAGTTCCCTGAATTCTTCAGAACACTGCCTGGATCTCTTTGCTGCTCCTGAGTGGAAGAGGCAGAAATACAACAGATTTGCAGTGAGGAAAGGAAGCAGACCTGGCTTTCAAGATGTAAAGTTGTCTAGGTTGGAAGAAACCCTTGCAGGTCATCTGACCACTTCTCAAAGCAAGACCAACATTTATGTTTTATTTGGCCAAGGTCTTGTCCTTTGTCACAGACATTTCTATCCCTTCAGCAACTTAATCACTCAGTTCCTTATCAGTCTTGGCTCTCTGTGTTACTCCCACCCTTCCCATTTTTAGGATGTTTGACAGTCCTGAAGCCTCCACACTTTATCCCTGGAGAATTAAGAGCAGCTAAAGCTGCTATGGACATACACTATGTTGTCTGAAATGGAGGCAACTGATGGAACTGAAAGACGTAAATAAGATATATAAAACACAGTTTGAATAATCTGTCACCTGCTCTCCAAGGAGCATAAAGAGTGTAACATTAAGTGCTTTACAAAAACAACAGAGGCTGAGAAGGCTGGTGACATTCCAGGGGCTATGAAAGGAATGTGCTTTGACACAAAAGAAAAGCACTAGAAACAAGGAGGGTTCTCAGAAGGTCCCCTGCATTGCAGACCTGACTGATTTATACTTAGTATTCCTTAGGCCCTTTCAAGGTGGACAGAAGTAATTTATTTTAATCAAATAAAATAAATCCTCTGGTTCAAAGTTCTTAAAACGTCCAATTCCCATTAATCTGGCAAAGATCTTCTGTCACTGTCCAAAGACAGCGCAGGAGACTTAACTTGGTGGCACTGATGAACAAAAGATGCATGGAGCTACACAGTTGCTTAGTTAACATTTGCCTTGAAACTGTTCTCAAGAGGGAAGAGGAGTTTTGACCAACTGAGTAAGCTGCCTGCAAATGACCACTTCTGCAGCAAAGTGACTGTGAGGTTCATTCAGTGATTAGAAGGCCCTGAGACACATCTACACATCGAGCTGGAAACACCTAAAAGAGTGAAGAGACTACTTGGGTAATGAGGTACCAATTTTCTGCCTGGTTTCCTGGACAATTTCATCAGATCCTCTCACGACCAGGTTGGAGAGAGTGGTTTGAATCTTCCTTTTCGGCACAGCAGCTGCTGCACTAGAAAGGAAACAAATCCAGAACATTAGTGTTTTCCTATGTTTAGAGCAAGGACAGGAGCATGTACACTAGCCCAGTGCTACAACAAAACTCCAGCTACCCCAAAAGGCCATCTGTCTGTTTTTTGGAATGATGTGAACCTAAATCTAAATTCCAGCATAATGTTTAGGATCTTCCATTTCTCCCTTTGTTGAGATATGTATTTCGTATGCATTAAAGGAAAACAAAATATAGATCATAGCTTTGCTTTGCTCACAGGTAGTTCCAGGGATGGAAAGGAGGTTGGAGGGAGGATTCATTACGTGGAATAGTACCAGGTATCAGAGGGCAATGGTAAGGGAATAAAAGCTGCGTCTAAGCACAGGGCTGGATCCAGCTGTGACTCATCTATCCACAGTTGTCTTCATGGGATTTGGATAAAGAGTGTTATGAGACGCATACTGATCTTGGTTACTCCTGTTTCCTCATTAACCCAGAATGACACTTCATTATTTTGGCCAAGGAAGACATGAGGAAATACAGAATACACTGACTCTGGGATTAAATGCAGTAAGCCATAACAAATACAGTCTTGGAGACTCGAATGCTTAGGATCTCATTATCTCAAATTCCATTTATCTGCTGAAACACAAAGTTGCCTGGCTTCACACCCCAGTATTAATGTAGAGGTAAAAACAACCCTTACCACATCTTAGTACCAATTCAAAATTTTCCTGCAGCTCTGTTAATCAATGTGACCAGTAGGACTATGCCAAATGTGGGGCACTTATTCCTATTTGGTGGATGTAGTTAAGGCAAAGCATTCTCTAAATGAATAGACTCCCATAGATATAGCTTCAGGCTCCCTTGTACATGTGTGGGAAATTCTGTTCAAAAGCAAAGGAAATAAATTATCTTACACTGAGGCTGCATATGCTGCTGAAGAGACTCCTCCATAGTAAAACCCATCCTGACACAGCCTCTCCTTCAAAGTGGGATTTTTCCGACCATATTTTTTGGGAATGCGGCCACCAGAAAAGGTGGACTGCAGGTCTGCCCGCTTCGAGCTGAGCTTCTTGTACTGGGATTGTATGTGATACTGACAATATTCACAGTCATTCTGAAAAGAAATAGGAGAAGCTGTTACACAGCAATTACAATTTCCTTCATTCCTCTCACCCGTGTCCCTCTATGGCTAAACTGAAGCAACAGCTCTACTCAAGGTACTCCAGGATTTGATCAACTAAGCAAAAATATGCCCACACTCAAGCAAGGAAAAACAAAGCTAGAATTGCCTATACTAATCACTGGAAACAACCCTGTGCATCAAGGAATTTTAAGGCCATTCCTTGAAGTCAACTCATATCCCAGCCAGGACCTCTTGCTCAGGTTCTGAATTCTTGATGTACTCAGTTTTATGTACTGTATGCACAGCCTTCTCCCGGAGTGGGTCTGCATTCACAGCCTTGATTGGCTACAAGTACCTTCTGTATTTGTCTTCTTCCCACTTCCCACACTTCCAGCTCCTCCCCAGTTCTTCATGCCTTCATTTTTTCTCCTCCTTCTAAGTGATACCCTACTATCTACAACCCTTCTGACTTAGACAGGGTTCCTTTCAGGTATCACAGCATCACCATAGCCATAAAGTAACATAATCCACAAGCCCTTTAAACTTGTACAAGTCACTAATGTCCTAAAAGAAGGATCTCAACACTTTTTTCTCTCATCTCCAGTGCCCCACATTCAAGTATAAATACCCTAACAGCTTGCAGGTACACTGGCCCAGGAGCTCATTGGGAAAGTCAGAGTATCAGTACAAAATCAGCAGCCAGATTTTCACCAACAGTTTAGGAATGCCCTAATAACAGCTAAGGAATACTGAGATACAAACCAGGTTTACAATCTGTGTACAAGGATCACCATTCTTCTTCCTGGCTTTGCAGGTGCCCATATCCAGAGCTTCTCCCATGAGAAGGATCTTCTGGGGATGGTCAACAGACAAACACACCTAGAGAGAAATCAGAACACTCCTGGATAGGCCTCTTTCTAGATGTCACTGGTTTGTCTGATCTGGTTCAGTACAAACAACCTAGTCTTAAAATGCAAACCTAGATTTTTTGAGGAAAGGCTCAGTAAAAAAGAAAAAAAGGGAATTTACTTCGCACAGAGATGAAAGACATTGAGTTCTATGCTCAGAGCCTCAGGAAACCAAAAAACGCTTGAGGCAGATCTAAGTGTGCTGTAAATGGTCCTGTACAGCTGCTTGGCTCTGGTGCCACCATGATCCCCACATCCAGGAGGGGTTGGGAGGAAGAGCTGTACTAGGGCTGTCTGTCCCTCTCCAAATATTCCAATCAAAACTGAGTCCTGGGCAAGCAAGAAGAACGTTTCGCACAACCAAATACACCAGGGGCTGTGTCTGTAGCCAAGGAACAATTTCAGAAGTCAGTTTTAATGTAGTAATAAATGTGAACATTTTAGCTAAGAACAGCCATTCTTGACAGTTAAATTCAGCCTTCCTATTAAATCTGGTGTGCTATTCTGCTCACCAATGGGACTATCTACTGCTTATTCATGCTAATTTAAGCAATTATATAGCTTAAAAGACAATTAATGAGATCCTTAATTTTTCTATTTGGAGAATTTAAAAAGCAGAGCTCTACATGATCAGCTACTAGACTGAAATTCCCCTTGACAGAAGTAACTGGAAACAGGTTCCATTCCAGTGAAATTAAAAATATATTAATTTATTAGCAAAATGAAGCCATCTTAAATGTTCTGATACATACAGAGAAGTAGTTCATCGTGTTCTGTGTTTATAAATAATTGGCTAAACAAGTGAACTACTATGTATCAACTGACATATATTTACATAATACATTGTTTGTTTAATAAATCAAATATTTCTGCTTCTCAGTTGTGATTTTTGAACCAGAAACATTCTGTAATTGTATCTCATGCTTGAATTAGAGAAAGAAATTAGCTTCTCCACTTTTTCAGCTTTGAGAGACCTCTAGGTTGAAATAGGTGTTGCAGTGAAGTAGCTGAATAAACCGAAATGAAAATACACTTCCTATATTTGTGCAAGAGCCAACTGCTACAGAGAGCAGATTAAAAGTTGGAATAAACTCTGGGTTTAAATACTTAATAGGACTTCTTGAAATTCAGTCTTCCAGGAGGCCAGGAGCAGATACATACTATGCAACTACCTGAATGCAATTCAAACTGTTGGGCAGACTGCTGCAATTTCAACCTGAAGATGTGTTGTAAAGCTAAATCTCAGCCAAATATGAAAAGGTTCAGCTATAGATTTTTAGCTATAGCTGAATGAAAAATCCTCTCACCTCATTTGAGCCTTCTTTAGGTTTCATAGGGTTGGCATTGAGCAGGCCAATGACTGTGCCTTGGTCGGTCTTCCAGTGCTCCTTGTGGACTTCCCCAAACAGGAAGAGCGAGACGCACTCATTGAGGTCCCGCAGGTCGTTCAGCCGCCAGATACTGAAGGTCCTGCCCTGGAAGGACATTCCCTCTCAGCTTTGCTGCAGCCACACTGACTACTGCATACCCCTCTGGCTGTTTCTTTTAAAGAGTTTTTCTGATTTTCTCCCTTCCAAACTGTTCATCATTTAGAAAAGCACAATTTGTAACCTCACTAGAGCTTAGATACAGTATCTCCAGCAATCCAGGTTGCCAGTTCTGGGGTTCTTAAAGGCCAAATCCACAAATAATTCTGCTACCACCAACCTTTCTGATATCAAAGCTGGGCAACACACTTGCTCATTGAATAAAGATGTGTTTACTCCACTGAACATACAAAAACATGGCATATCCAGATCTGTTTCATTAATGACTTTCTACAGGACATGTACAATATTGGATGAAACCAGACAAACCAAGTTTTCAATTAACTACATGGAGCTGGCTGGTCAAGTTGAAGACCTAGCAAGGTTTCTCAGGAAAGTCCAACAGCCCACCAGCTGAACTGAGCAAGGGATACAATGAAGTTACTTACATTATTTGTGCTCTGAGGAGTGACTTTCTTCACTATGACTCCAAATGTTACCCAGTCTATTTCCTCTAGATTTTTAGTAGCGAGATTGTTCTTGAGCTGAGACAGTCTGATGAGCTTCCTGTTAGCCATTTTCCTGTCCATTTCAGCGGAAGACACCCGGGGTTTTCTAGATCCAGTGAAAACACATGCATTGGCACAAATGGACAATCAAAACCAACGAGCATTTTCCTGGGGAGACTACATCTTGCTGCAAAACACCTCTGTGCCCTACTTCACCCTGAGGTCACTTGAAATAAAACCCCCCATATCAGAAAGCTGCTGATGTCACTGGTTTTTGTCCAAATAGCTGCATTGCAACTCTGCCCCAAGCCTGCATTAACTCTGCACATTTCAGGCTGACTGACAATGGCTGACTGAGCTGAGGATACAGCTCAGGTTCTAGTGAGGACACCGTGAGGATTCAGAGTCCTCTTGTGGCCGCACTGAGTATAGGGATGGTGAGTGACTCCTGAGGCTTCTGTGTGCAGCAGAAACTGGCTCAACTGGAGCTCAGCTGGGGTTTGCACATGCCCACTGCTTCCCTGCTCCGCCACTGAGGATATCTCAGGGAAAGCAATGTTAATAAAATTAGAGCTTTTCTGTTAGAAAAGAACAGAGGCAAAAATAGAAATATGGTACTAAGCCCAAAATCAATGTTACATAGATTACTGATCAACCACCCAGTGCTGTGGCTTTGTGTTACATCCCCTGATGATGAGCGGCTACTCTGACATGGTTAAATCATGTATATACATTGTGTTTTCTCTGCCTTTACTGGACAGGTTGTCCCCAGACAGGGCTAAGAGCTGCGCTGCTGACCTTAATCTCAGTCCTGAGAAGGTTTCCACAGACACTGGCTGAGTGGTTCCACTGGAGCACGCAGGCACTTGAGAAGTCTTCTCTCTGGTCACCTTACTGGGGGTGTTCCCTATGGCAGACTTGAGAGGCTGGAACGCCAGACTGAGGACTTGTTGTGGAGGAGGAACCTTGTTCTCTTTAGCAGAAGAAAAAAGGCATAGCTCCCATTACAAAGAATACAATAATTGACTGTAATAAGCTCTCTGCCACTGTGCCCAGACCACTCCTGGTGCACTGAGTAGTATAACATTGCCCGCAATGTGCCCACAACACAGCTGGAACTATAAGCATTTGACAGAAGCTCAGTGTGTTCAGTAAAAAGTTGACTGAGAATGGTACCTGCTGAGGATGATTTTGATTTCTGGATTCGTCGCTTGGCTGGTGGTAAAGGATTGCCCAGCTGGGCCGAGAAGCATGGAGACTCTTGCAGCTTCTGAACTCTTCTTTCCTTTAAGGGTGGACAGGGAGATTTACCTGTCCAAAGAAACAAAAAACTGTGAGACTTCTGGATCTGGACTCACACTCTTAAGCACTGCTCCAAACTATATAATTCCTGAATAACAAGTCCTAGTCAATGCTGCACATGAAAGCCCTTCACTCAAGTTGTCAGCTGAAATAGCCCCAAAGACTCTTCCCACGACAGCTTAAAACTTTGGATATCACTGCAACCTCAAAACTATAGAAAGTAGAAACAAGCCCATGCTTTGCAATTTTTCCATGAAGTTTCATTACTACATCCAACACAGTATAGCAACAAACACAGCTGTATATACTTGGTGTACCAACATCTGCCAGTAAGAAAAGGCACCTGCAGAAGAGTCTGGAGCACTTAGTCATGAAAGCTGTCCAATGTGGAATTAATCCAGGATGCAGAGACCAAAACTGATTTAATGTGCAGCTGTAAGAAATAATCTGTATGGGAATACACTAGACCACCATTCCTTCTTGCTACTTAGTGCCCACTTCAGGATTATTTTAAGTCCTGCCTATAAATTCACAATGATAAGCCAAAAAAACATAAATCCATTTAACAATTGCATTACCAGGGGTTTTCTTCTCAGGGCCTGAACTGGATTGCTGCCCAAGGGCAGTCTTCTGCAACTGCTCCTGTAACGTCTTCATCTGTTCTTGCAATTTTCTCAGCTCAGCTAGGAAAGAAAGGAAAAGAAAAGGATAATAACGAAGACAGCAGGAAGCCATTGCAAACAAGGATTTATGAGATCCCTGGAAGTCTGGCAGTTTTACTGCATCATGGAAACTTAGAACATGAAGACTCGAGTCGCATTGTCACAGTGAAGGCAAACTTTTCCATATAGCCTGGAGCTGGCTCCTCTCATAAAAATGTTTTACTTAATTGTGGTGAGTTCCTTCCCATAAAACTTGCCTACTCACCATAAGACAATTTGAGTGCCTGATGATTGCACTCCTTAGCATAAAGAAGTACTCCCTTGTATAATCAAATATAAGCCTGGACACAGAAAAGCTGTGGCCAGCTCTGCTTCCACACTGACTGGTGTGGCAGGACCCCATGTCAATAAGCCCTGAGGGGGAAGGGACTGGTGTGCTGGTGAAAGATGCCAGGATGATCTCTGATGCCCTGAAGACTGAGGCAACACAGCTCTTTATCAGACAAGGCACAAATACACAGGCAACCTTCCCTACCCTGCTCAGCACAACTCTGTTGTCTCCCTAGCTTACTTAAGTTCTCTGCCTTTCTTATGGGAAAACAGGCTTGGTGAATTTGGCCATTGGACACTGCAAACTGAACTGAGAAACTTTTACAAGGCCTTTCACTATTTCCTCTCCGGCCTTCATCAAGAAGAGACAGACCCTACTTCCTGCCCGTTAGCTCTCTAGAGACAGAATTTATCAAACAAAACAGATCAAAGATGCTGTTACAGAAACCTTGCAGTTCTTCATTGGTTTTCTCCTTAGCCTGACTGGGACATGAAGTGGGGACGGGTTTCTCTGCCTCGTCCTCTTCCAGCAGGTCATCTACATCTCCAAACAGCGTAGCCAAGTTCTCCTTCTGCTCATCAATCATGCTGTCCTCAGCATCAACCTCCTCAGTGTAGGATGCATCATCTTCTGCATCAAAGAGCTCATCATATTCATCTGGTTCTCCCCCTTCATCCTCTGGAGCATCTTTCTCCTCAGGAGAATTCCTCTCCTCAGTTGCTTCATTTTCTTCCAGGAGGGAAGCCAACAGATCCAAGTCATCATCAGCTAAGGCAAAAATTAAAGAGAGAGTTATTTCAGTCCAGTTAAAGAAAAACTACCAAGGAATAAAACATCCAAGACACCTTGATTACAAGCCAATGACAACTGAAACTAAATCAGAGCAGCAAGTGGAATTTTAAAAAAGTACACTTCAGGTTTAGCTAAAGGCAGCTTCTGGCTGTGAGGTCAGATGGAAATGTAGCTGCAGATACTCTCAGCTTGTGGCACAGGCTGGCAAGTCAGAAGAAAGCTTGCCAGCTACTCAGCACTGGCTTTTCCTCCTATGGAGCTCCTTGAGCAGCAGCTGCTGTTACATAGAAAAGCCTGGAAGATGTAGCCAACAGAGACACCTATGGGGCTTTTGCCAGGGGAAGGGGAAGAGGAAGGTGCAACACAGACAACAAAGTATATGCTCAGATATAGTTTGCTCATGAAAAACATGGAGAACAAAGAAGTAGGGACAAAGGGACAAAAATGGAGAAAGGTACAGAGAGGAATGGGATAGATAGAGCAGAAATGAAAATCTGAACAAACCAAGAAACTGATTTAGCTTTTGCTGCTGAGGAAAATACCAAACCAGGAGGCACAGAGCAGCCTCACAGGAAAGTGACAAGAAGACAAGCAAGACCAACCTCAAAGCACTCAGTAAATAAACTCAGTGGAATGTAAATACCTTTGCTAAAAGCCTTATCAGGTTTTCTGAACACTTGAACTTATTGACTAATACGCTGATAATCAGACAAGTTTCCTACTTAGAGTAAGAGAATTTTCTCCCTTACCGTCCATAGTTTCACCGGGATTTCTTCAAGAGCCCCTCAAGGCAAAATACTCTGTTATGGGGAGAACAAAAGTGATACTGTTAAGTACATATACATCATCTAGAAATATACATTGTGACAACTTGCAATCCACCAGCTTGGTTTTGTTTACAGTCGCAGATGAGGACTCTGCTAAAATTTAAAACCATCACATGCAATTTCTACATCAAAAGTCTGACCCATGCTGAACTTGCTGGAGCCTAAGGACACTACTTTTAGGAAAAAAAGCCCATTACAGACACAGAATTTAAGAAATACCTACCATAGTAATAATCTCATAGTAATAATCATTTCCACCCCACCTGATTACACCATAATTACAATTAGCATTTAACGAGCTATTAGAGTCTAACAGTTGTGATTCTCAAAAGAGTGCACTCTTCGTTTCTCACAGATTCTCCATTTCATGGAGAAGGGTCCTTGAAAAACAATCAGCTCGGGCGGACATGAATAGGCCAGGGAAACTTGGATAAGAAAGATAGGATATCCATCCAGGCCAAACGAAACAAAAACGCAAATTCTAACTGTCCTTACAAATCTTCCTGCTGCAGTCTTTTGTTTCGCCCATAAACTCCACTTTTGATAGTTTTCTCGTGCTCAAGAACATTAATTTTCAGCAACACTGCAGAAATCGCACGAGCAGCAGGGCCAGTGACCACCGCGGACCCCGCGCTTTTTCCCTCGCGGTTCCTCTCTCCGCTCGGCCGCCTCCCCCACGCAGTGGAGCCCCGACCTCCCCCGGAGCTCCCTCTCCCGGGGCTCCTCGGCCCAGGCTCCATCCCCGGTGTGGCTCCGAGTGCCCCGCACTCCCCGCTCCCCTCACGCACCCCGCTCCCCGCTCCCCACTGCCCCCGCTCCCCTCACGCACCTCGCACCCCGCTGTCCCCGCTCCCCTCA
>JAHLSL010000061.1:9484534-9502320 GCA_025920805.1 Petroica traversi
GCCCCTTCCCGCGCATGCGCGCGCGCCATCTTTAGTGCTGGCAGCAGCGGCGCCGCCCGGCGCCATCTTGGCTGCGGGCGGGCGGAGGGAGAGGGGCGCTTTCCCCTGAGGGGGCGATGGTGGCGTGGGGATCGCAGAACCACAGAATTGATGAGATTGGAAAAGTCCTATCGAGTCCAACCTATAACAGATCACCACCTGTCAACTAGACCATGGCCCTGAGTGCCATGTCCAGACTTTCCTTAGACATCTGCAAGGACATTCCACCACCTCCTTTCTGTGAAGAAATTCCTCCCTTTGTGCAACCTAAACCTCCTGTCGTGCAGCTTGAGGCCGTGTCCTCCCGTCCTGTCGCTGGTTGCCTGGGAGCAGAGCCCGATCCCCACCTGGCTACACCCTCCTGCCAGGGAGTTGTGGAGATAAAAGGTCACTCTGAGCCTCCTTTTCTCCAGGCTGAGCCCCCCCAGCTCCCTCAGCTGCTCCCCACAGGACTTGTGCTCCGAACCCTTCCCCAGCTCCACTGCTCTTCTCTGAACCCCCTCCAGCACCTCAATGTCCTTCCTGAACTGAGAGACCCAGAACCATACACAGGATTTGAGATGTGGCCTCAACAGTGCCCAGTACAGGGGAAGAATCACTTCCCTGGTCCTGCTGGACACACTGTCCCTGACACAGGCCAGGATGCCTGTGGACAGAATTTTGCAGTTTGGTTCAGTACTTCTTTAGTACAATTATAATTCTGTGAAAAATAGTATTTCTGAGGATGTACAAGGTCATTGCTGGACTGCAGTAGAAATTACAATAAAAAAATAATCCTCCCTGTAGCATGAACAGATTTCAGTGTATTGTGGCTTTATTGTTTGTAGTTCCTTGCCCCTCCCGATTTCTACTATTAGATCTCCTCTTTTATCCTTCTACGAAGACTTATGTCACCTAATGCCCATGTTTTCCTGTTAATATTCCTGTGCTAAGATCCTCCCTCTCTGAAACATACTCAACTGATTCATTTTGACTTGACAAATGCTTAAGTTATTCCTTCTTCAGTCCTTCACATTGATTTTCTGTGCTTTCATTAATGTTAATACTTTTCAGATGAAATCAGCTCTATTATCATTCTGTTAGTCTGCTTCTGGCCTAGTAGCATTTCCATCAGATTTTGATCATTGCAGAACCCATAACTCTCACAAAGCTCCCTTAATAAAATCAGATTCAGGGTAAAAAAAGCCCATAAATCCTACTGTCACAAGGAACCAATTAAAAGCCAGTAAGAGACTGCATATGCTGAGACTACTTGCAACTGATGAAGAAGGTAGCCACAAGGCTGATGAATACCTCTTCACAACAGTCAGCTCTTGTGTTACCTGAAATTATGGATGAAGCTATAGATGAGCTGTAACAGAAAATAAGAATCCAGAGTCTAAAAGTGATAATTAGAACAATATTGACAACGAGCAAAGTAAAAAACTTACGTGAATTACAAGGGCAAAAAAGGGATTGTCTCCCTTTCGTTGAGATAAAAGCACATGGGAGGACAAGAATATAACTAAGCCACTACAGTTGTTTCTACACAAGCTTTTCAGACACAGGAATTTGCAATCCTGTTTCAGTCTCCCAAGTACTCATAGGCATAGATAAATTTAGAATTGCAATAGATTTATTTTGATACATGAAAATCCACTATACTCTTTTTAAATTAGGTTACATCCATCTCAGTGCTTTCTACCACAATACTGTACAAGTTCAAATGATTTTATTAGAATAAAGAAAAATTAAGACAACATCATAAAAATTAACAGTTCTATAAAACCAAGTGACTTGAGTACACCAGGAGCAACATATATCAGACCTAGCTGATCTGTTTTAAACCTTATCCACATCTGGCTAAAGCAAGAAGTTACATAAGCAATCAAAAATTTAACATCAGATTAGTATGGTCACAAGGGCAGCAATAAATGGCCATCTGGAGAAAGAGCAGGGTTCACTTCAAATGCTCGATGAATACAGTGCTATTTCATTTTGCTGAAAGCTTCTCAAACAGCTTTTTTCGTGTATTACTTTCCTGGTATATAGTATATGAGAGATGAAGTATTACAGGCTCACAGTGTTTTGAGTCAATCAGCAAATATCTCATCCCTCCTCCAACTTCAGTGATTCAGCCCCATTCTGCAGAGCAGCCATAGAGCAGAGCACTTCAGGGGAATGCTCCTGAAAGGTTTCATAGCAGCAGAAACACTGCAAGTTCTGTAGCACATCCATGTTGTTAATCTATGAAAACTCCTTCCCTAAAGCAGATTACAAGAAGATTAGTGACTACAGGGCAGAAGAGTTTTACCCTTTTCCCATTAAATTAATAAGAAAACTCCTGAAAACCTCCTTCATAGGACATAAGAGCTGAGCATTATTTGAGCAAGGAAAAAACCTGAAGTGTTTGACAGGTGAAATTCCAGAAGACAAGGAACTGGAGGGCATTATTCAATTAATGCAGTCCATAACATGAATCTGCAGTGTGTCCAAATCAGGTAGAATTTCTTCACATTTAGGACATGAATAAATTGAAATATTCCGCTGCTCTGGCCAGTCTTGACTATTAGTTCCTGCAGAGAAGCAGAGAAGATAAATGATTACCTATTATATTACCTGATTTTGCTCTCTGCAGCTATCCAGCTGCCAGAAAAACCCCAGGGAAGCTGTCTGCAGCCAAGCAAAGATGGTTTAACCTGAACCTGACCCTGAGGGCTGGAGAAGGTGCTTGCAGTACCTCTTTGGACAAGGTGAGGTGAGTGCTCCCGATCTGGCATCCTGGCTCCGTGGCGACTCTGCATCTCTGCCAGAGAGGTCCTGTGGAGAATAAACAAGTCAAGGGCTCTGAAAACAGACTCTTGTCAACTGGTCATGCATTTAGTTCACAACTGCTGCTCAGAAACAGGACCTACAAATGCCACTGCTTTGTGAGATCATGCCAGGGGCCTGCTGAAATCAGGGTCGTGCAACTGATACCAGCAGCGGGATTTGGGCAGCTTCATAACTAGGGATCTAGGGCACACTTCTCTGGAAAGCTCCAAGGGCTCTCAGCTGTTCAGGGAAAACTGAAAATCTGCTTTAAGTAGAAAAGCACGTTATAACAAGAAAGAAAAAGCGCTCTGTGTTCAGTTAATGTGAAATGTAACTTGATTCAACTACTACAGTACTCGGAACTGTGAACTCACCATGGTCTCCTGGAGAAGCAGCAGATATCCCTGGTACACATGCAGCAAGACTACCTGAAGATTCACTGCTAAAACTGAGGCCAGAACCCAAAGAAACTCACATGGATCAACTGGGAGAATTTACCAAGCATGAATCATCCAAAATGAAAACTTACTAAGACACTCAACTAAGAACTAACACACTTAACCAAGATTCTACCAGAAGATTGAGAAGCCAGCCAATTCACTTTTTTCTCCTTTTAAATTCAAATTAAGCAGGAAATGTCTGCAAAGTTATTTGCCTTTCTATGGAGATGCTCACAAGACACTGTTGGTCAACAGCAGTACACAGACAGTACAAAGGCAGTTCAGCCAAAGTCAGTTCTCACCGGCCAAGATCTTCAAGGTTTTGCTGCTCTTTTAGCAGGTATGCCAGCTGGACAGCCAACTGCTCCTTCTCCTCATGGATCTTCTCTCTTGCTGCCCTTTCAGCATGGAAATCTGAACAATAAACCTCCATCTGATGAGAGAAATGAAATCAGGCTGAAAATTTGCAACTTTGACTGAAACATATTTGTGTATTACGTGTCAAAATCACAAATCTGTATCATATTCTGCCTACACTCAGAACATGCACACACTGCAAAGCCAGGACCTGCACTTCTCAGGTCAAGGTGAAGACTTAACCATTTCTGGATTCTGTAGAAGATACTTCAAGTGTTTTACCTGGGACACAGCTATTGCCTCTGCTTTACAGAGGCAGAAACGAGGCACACACAAACAGTGAGGAGGTGACTTTTCTGATCACACTGACAAATCTCTGGCTCAGTCAGTGGAGCCAGGCCAAGATGCCAATTCTGTGTCTTAAATGTGAGGCAAACCCTTTTTAGTCACTTAACACATGGTGGTTTGAGTAAAATCATCCCTAAAACATATGCAGTGATTCTTAAGCCAGTGGTTCTAAATACACATCTACTTCCCAGCTTCTGTTTGTTGTGCCAGACTCCAGCATACACAGTTCCTCCTACAGAACCCTAGAGCACAGTGGGTAAAGGCTCTGCAGGGATCTGCACAGCAAGCCAAGTAGGGGAATTACGCTTTGAAGTTGAGAAAGCATATTCAGAATTCCAGAGTGAGGCATTAAATACCTCCTGGTTTCTGAACACTGGACTGGGGAAATAGGCAGTTTGTGAAGTGGAGCAGATACCTGAGCACGGAGCACAGACATAGTTTCAAGGTCCTCCTCTTGCTTAGCAATTATCTGCTTCATTTCATCAATCTGGAGCTGCTTCGCAGCAAGGGCTTGTTCTGCCAACTCCACCTTTGCTGTCAATTGTTCCACCACAGCTTTATCCACTCTGTCCAGCTGCAAAGAAGAACTGCAATTATGAGATGAACTCCGAATATGACTCTTCTCCAAGTGAATGTTTGCTTTTTACTCCTCCTGTCCTTGGAAGAGGTTTCAATTTTGGTCACCAAAGGAACTTGGACTAAGACACTAATTGTGACTCATATTTTACCTTAAAGATTAGTTTTGAGCTTTCAAACTACATTGTATCAAATTATAAGACAACTCCCTAGTGGACACTGTAAAAATTGTTTTCCTAGTTTCTGAAATTACACAGAACAATCTGGTACTTCCATAGTGGTTCTGTTATTAACAAGACTTCCATGTGTCAGGCATTCTATTCAGGAGTACAAAACTGTTTAGAGATTTACCTTCCCACATTTTTATAAATGATGCTGCAGGAACACTTACGTGTCTGTCACTTCTGTCTAAGGCCTGGACTCTATGCTGCACCTCACCTACACAGATTAGACCTTACCCAAAAAGTATCATGAAAGTACTGATGTGCAGATTAAGTTTTCTGTAACTGACAGCACAGGATCTATGTTTATCAGAGAAGTGCTTGCATGTTACTATGTAGAAGGGATGACAACTGTTTCATGCCCAAATTTGATCCTAGAGGTATTCTCCCATAACTTCCTGCTCACCCCTAATTAATTACAATTTCTTCTTATGATCAGTTTACCTCTTTGAGTTTCATTTCATCAATTTTTTTCATTGCCTCAGTGAGTTCTGGAAGGAGTTTGCTATATGAATCCTGGAGGTTATTGTATCTTGTCCTGTTTATGACAAGAAAAGAGATGAAGAATTGAAACAAGTCTTTGAAATCTAAATAATGTTAGAACTTTGAAAAAAAAGCCACTACCAGCTCCTTGCAAATCAATCTGCATTTCTGGTGAGAAAAAGGTCATGCTCCATGTTTCTCTCTTCCAATGAGTTGTGTGCTGCTCTATCCATGGATTGAGTGCAAACCAATGTCCTTACTGATCATCTGCATTTTATATTGAAGAATCCATCACTCAGTATATTTATATGAAGCTCCCAAATTCTGTTCAAAATGTAACACCCCTCATAAGAAATATCCAAGTTTTGACTCAGACTTCAAATGAAGGAGAAGTCGTCAGAAGAACCAGACACAGCCTCCAAAGATAATGAGCAGCTGAAGACGTGTCCTTCAGGAAGTTCAGCCTCTCTGAACAGCTTGGACTGACATTTTCACACTCCTTACATGGACTGCCCATGAAAGGGAGCAGGGAGCCAAAGCAAACAGCCTCTCTTTGCTTCAGCTTCACCACACACTTGACTCTCCTAGAGCAAACATATTGTAGGGATTGCAGACCTCTTAATGAATGTCAATTTCCCAGCACTGTCACCACCTGACTTGTCCCTGCCCTCCAGGATGTGTCCGCATTTACCCTGCTAGTCAGTGGCACAGCTGTTGTCACTTCTCTGCTTCCTCCACTTGTATGTTACACCCAGCTCTATTCCACCTTTGACTTTATGATTAAAGGAAGATTCAAGTCAGAGCTGACAGCTCAAGTATACCTAAGTGAGGGGTTCAGCAGATGAAAGAATACAGACTTCTACTTCATAATCTACAAACACAGCACAGTTTCAAAGGGTGCAGGACACAAAAGTAGTACTTCAGATTCAATTCCCTTTTGGACAGGTTCCCTTGGACTTTGCCTCCTCCCTAGAATACAAAACTAATTCATACTCACTTTTCTTCACGTGTCTTGGCTTGTTCTAGCTTGACCTCTGCCTGCATGCTCTCCACCTGAAGTTCCAGTTTTTTGATGGTGTATATTAGCTGCTGCTTCTCCTCCAATTCCGATGCAGCAGCCAAGCTTTTTCTTTCCAGTACCTGGCACCTGAAAAAAAAAAAAAAAAGGTTGATCTCTCCTGTTCACCCTCTCCTGATAGATTTTTCCCACTAGTCATATAGCAAAAAAATATTTGTGTGGTTCACTTTAAAGGCTTATTTTGATGAAGAACATGGAAAGACAAAAATCAGTCTATACACAACCACCTGAAAACAAAGCTATTGAAACCAACACTTTCTTACTATTATGAATCTCAAAGAACTGGAATTTGACAAGAAACTAAACAAAAAAAATGAGGATCTTGTAACCACTTTTATAATCTACACAATTTTCAGCTCATTTGAAAAGGTTATAACCAAGTCCCTTGGCTTTTTCCCCTAAAGCCAGAATAGGGATTGATTATAAGAAGGAGAAAACAGAAAAGATTTGTCTTTACATCATGAAGGGTTAAACCCCAAATTTTATGATTCAATGCACTGAGGTTCTATTTGTAGAACTAGGCTGGCAGCTCAGATATTCTGACAATTGCTGTATTTCTGCATTTCTCCACTTACAAAGAAGGAGAATTGTTTTACAGCACTTCTATGAAACAGTTATTTAAGTTGATATTTGTAGAGGGGCTGAGTTTCCCAAGGTGGGAGTTGTCATGCAAGGATGTACTGAGTGTCATGACAGAACTTTTGCTCTTCCAAGCCTTACTTTTCTTGAAGTTTCTTCTGAATCAATTCTGCTTCTTTTAACTTCTCATGGGCTTCCTGAAGCTCTTTAAACAGAGCACAAACTTGCAGATTCAGGGTTTCTACTTCACTGCCAACCTTTTAGAGAAAAAATAATGAAAATTACATATGGATAATTCAAGATAGTAAAGTTGCAGGCTAAGAAAGATAAGCAGGAAGTCTCACTCTAGAGAAAACAGCCTAAGTCAGCCTGCACAGTTACACTCTATACTCAAGTAATAAGGCCTCATCTATAAGGATTTACTATTATTCCACAATGCACCCCCCATTGTTTCACTAAAGATCTACCTTTTACCACAGGGGCAGGTAACATGAGCTCTGCTGACAAGAGCCTCTGAAGAGATACAGCAGTGCACATGGAAACAGCTGCCTGCACAAGTGCTGACCTCAGTACCCACTTCAATGAGGAGCTTTGGGCTCAGGCTGTAACTCAGGCAAAGATAAGAGCACTGGAAAGCATTAATTAACAGAGACATCATCTGCTTTCCCTAGGAAGGGCATCTCTTGGCCTGACTGCAGATTGGTCTTGTTTAACCAATCCAGCCCTGCCCTAAAAGACTTGCCGTGACCTTTAGAAGGTCAGGTCTCCAGCAGGTTCCACAGTGTATTTCAGAGTCCTATGCAGCACTTCAGAAACTCACCCACCTCACACACACAAGCACTCTTAGTTGCCTATATTATGCATTGCACTTTAGCAGCATGGATCTCCAAGGCCATGGGATTGCAGTATCATCTCACACAGAAACTTACAGCTGCAGGCACAGAAGTTTAAGTATCTGACTGGAGCTAAATCCCAATCAACATTCTTTCAAACTCTTAACTGAAAACATCAGGACTGCGTTTTTGTCTGGCACTGCATCTCAGTTCAAGATAGTTATGCCCTGCCATTGTAATCCCACTAAAAACATAAACAAACCTAAAGCAGGTGCCATATGAGCTCTACATTTAAAGTCTGTTTTGCAGAATGCTGTCATTGGATTCTGATCCAAAAGCTGACCTAGGCAGCATCAAGGAAATTCAAGCAGCCTAAATGATTTCTGGAGCTAGAAATTACTGTATTTCTCTCTGTTTACTGGGCATGGCCAGGGCAATGAGGTATAACTGCAGTTATGCCAAGCCTCCGTAATACTTGGCCACCAATCCCACCCCTTTGCAGTGGCTGATGTAATTTGGAACAACCTCCAAGATATGTATTGGAGAGTTCAAAGTTCACTTCCATTCCTGTGCAGGACAATTGCCTCTTGCTCCCTGAGTGCGAGTGGAAATCTGGACCTTGAGGTTGGTGACCTCAACAAGTCAGCTGTATATTGTTCTAGCTTGACTGAGACAGGTACTTACAGCTTCTGAACTCTCTTCTTCCTGTTCAGTTTGTGTCCCACTCTCCAGACAGTTTCTGGTTTCCTTCTCAAGCTTTGACATTCTGGAAAAGAGGAGCCAATAATGATGGATTTAGCTTATATTTCAGGTGAGACTGTGACTCTACAATTCTACAAGGATTTAATGCAAGTGATGTACTCTCTTTGTAACATCGCAGCCACAAAAAAGCCACAAGGCAGAATGGAAAGCACAGACATGCAGGAAAACCTGCACAATCATGGGGGTTCTTGAAGAACACAGGACACTGTGTACACTTAATTAAACTGGATGAGTAAGTCTGCAGGTGTGGTGAAAGTCATGACATTCAGTCCAAAGGGATTGATCTTTGGTACAGATCAAAACTGCCAACCTTTTAGAAATAGGTCAGTCTGTTCACTGAATCCAGTGATTAATATTGCTTCTGTTTTCTTGTGGTATTTTCAGGGGCTGAGGTTCCTAAGAATAGTCTGATTATGGCTCATTACCTCTTCTAGGAAGACCACATAGAAGCAATTACTGTGACATCAACCTTTCATAGCAGATAATGTCCAGGAAGTCTTACTCTGTCTCTCTGAAGTGGGGATCTGGAACTGCCTGGGGAATTTGCCACTCCTGAACAGCTGTGCTGATTTACACCCACAGAACTGAGCTGAGACAGACCCTCAGACAGGTCTCACTGTGAAAACTCTCTCTCTTAGACAAGTTTGGCATTAAACTTATTTTAGCCATTTCTAAGGAGCTTTTGCAAGCTCATGCTGCTAAATGTAGCCTGCTAATATCATGAAGAGGACTGAAATCCTGTTTCAGACACACTGATTTGGTTAAGGTCCCACACAGAGATGATTCATACAAATCCAAATAACTGTGGAGGCGCGAATGGAGAGAACACCCTCAACAAGTCATCATATCCTTCTGAATAACCCAGGGATAGTTCAAACCCAAGAGGAAATGGATAATTTGCCTTGATCTGTGGTACTTCAGGAAATCAAAATAAAATCTCTTCTGCCCATGGAAGAGAACCTGTAGTTTACCCCTATAAGGACAACCACAAAATGTTATTACAACGGAGTGCTCAGGAAATTCCCCATCCAAATCACACTGGTATTTCAGCTTGCTGCTCATCATTCAGACACTTGGTAATTGCAGAAGCCCTGAAAGAAAACAGCTTCAAACATTACAGTGCATCTATTTCATACCTCTCTTTGTGATCCTGCAGTTCCTTCTCAAGTTTTTCCCTCTTCTGAGTTTCATTTCTAAGGCAGCAGAGCAGCTGGCTCACAGTTAGCTCCTCAGACTCCAAATTCTTAGATTCATCTGCAGATTTGCTCCTGCTTCAAACCAAACCAGATGTAAGTAACAACAGTGCCCCTTTAGCAGCACACTCCCTTAACCCTAATGCTGGATCCAGTCTGAGAGGCTACCATTTCACACACTGCTGGAAACCTTGCTCTGAGCAAGGACTCATTCCTGATTCTCAAGAGCCAAGACCAGCAGCCACAGATCCTGTGTGTGCAAATGAAGGGCGCAGGCAGTCCCCTTCCAGCTGGGGGAACAATTTATCATTTAAGTAAGGAAAGCAAAAACAGTCATGACAATACAAAACCCAATGCACTTATTCTGACCTATTTTGCAGTCCTTTCTGCAAAGCACTGTTGTCTGTTCCTAAACACAACATTTTTTTGCAATAAAGCAGGGAACATTTCTTATCTCTGTCTTGCTTCTTTACAGGAAAAGAAAGCATATCCCACTAAAAATGGTCATCAGAAATCACTTTATTTTTCTGAAAAAAATCTCTTCATTGTTTCACCCTCCTCATGTTTTATAGCTCTTTTCAAAATCATATTATGCTACTATAAGGTGAATCAGAACAAACACAAAGCTCTGAAAAACAGGGTGATAAAATACTGTATTCCATTACCGCAGTTTGTATGGCCACCTAGATAGAAAGTCAAAATCCCCAAACTGTATGAAAGAAAGGCAAGTTAGACTGTGTATTTCAGAGCCTCAGCTGTAAAACAGCATGTCTTAAAAACTCTGCTTTTGTAGTTCAGAAAAAAAAGCAAAGCAGAGTCTTCTGCGTAATCCTGAAAGCTAGAAACCTCTGGTGAGCAAAATTCAATACCCAAAAGGCAGTGCTCAGCCAGGATATTTTAAGTAAATAACTTTTATCAGGGGATTTTTAGTGCAGCTCTACCCTTACAGAAATAAATCCATCCTGAGTGGATCACATTTCTTGGAACTTGTTAACAGCACCAGTCTAAAGTTTCAGAGCTGGACAAAGACACGTGGTAACACTGGAAATATTTTAAGAGGTACGTATTCCCCCTGTTCTTGTAGATACAACCCAGATTCTCCTCCCAAGGTAAGTAAGTTCCACAGGGAATGTCTTCTCATACTCAAGTGTTAAAACAGTCACAACTAACAACAAGAATACTTGCAGCCTGGTCTGTGGTCAGCAGCTCTCTCAGTTTTGTCCACAACTGTAACAACTTTTTTTTTCCCTCCTCCTTCAATTTCTTATCTGCACACTGAGGGACAAGTTTCTATGATACTACACTGAAGCACTCTTCTCCCTTGCAGTGACACAGGAAGACACAACTTGTAAGTGGAGTACAGCTTTCTGGCCTGCTATGTCCTTGGCATTTTCCATATCCTTTCTTTTCAAAACCAAAGGCACAAAGTAAATAGAGTTCAGCCAAAACCATCTAGCTGCTAAATTGGGCAGTATCCAAAATGGAAAGTTTAACAGTATCAGGTGTCTATGTCCATGAGGAGTAAAGGTTCAGCCAGGGGCAAGAAAGTCCCTTGTGTCCTAGAGCTGATGTAAAGATCAAATTTTGAGAAGTAACCTGAACAGAATGCTGGTACCTTAAACCCAGTAACCTGAAAAGCAAGGACTGTATTGCACTGTGTGTTCTACCCCATCATGGATACACTTCATACCAACTACACACAAACAGGGTCAGACCTGAAAGAATACAAGACCTCTAACTCTTACCAACATCAGTGTAATTGGGTAGAGGACAGATACTCTAATAGATGGTCTCCAATGATTAGGAGGGAAGAAGTCCCTCCAGCCTCTATGTTTGTCTGTTCTGTTTAGCCCCTTTTAAAAGCCTGAGGTGTTGGCAAGTCACAATGTCCACAAATGCCTGGCCAACTGGCCAGAACACACACTCCCTCTTGTCAGCTAGTAAAAATCAGAAGGAAAAACGTCAGACAGCTGAGGGTCTTACCACATGCTAGGAAGGTAGAGCTAATGCAATGCAGGGGTGCAAAGCCAAAGAAAAAGAGGATTTTCTAGTGCATTCCTCATAGAAAGAAGTTCCCTTACATTGAAAACGAAACCCAAGGCAGAAGTCTGAATCACACACATCACACAACCTACGTACATGTAGACAGCAACATTACTGGGCATTTCACCACTATTCTCTTGATGTTCCTTTGCAGTTCTATTTATTTCCCCTTCCTAGGAGAGAAAAAACCACTATTAGCTCAGTATTTGGACTAAGCAGGACATGGTTTTATTTATTTGAGTTAAGGAATGAAGAAAAACAGGGAGAATTGCTACCATGGCAATACAGATAAATAAAAACACTCCTACAGATAATCTTCATGTTTGGAAATTCTTTATTTAAGTACTTCACATGCCTTTCCCTGTACCATGTTCCAGCTTGATCAAAGCATAGGAACAATGAGATTTGCCCTTCTTCCTTCATCAGCAACTTCCACATCCACTCTCCCCTGTGAAGATGACTGGACACTACACAGCAAGTCAATGGCACTGCAGTGACATTCAATATAAGCCTAGAATTCACTCTCCTGCCCCCTGAAAGAACCACTCTTTCCCACTACAAATCCCACTCCTTGATCTTCGTAGCCCAAAGGAGAATCCTTCTAGCAAAAAAAAAACAAAAAAAAAAAACCCTGAATTTTCTCTGACAACTTGAAACAAATTTAATTATATTTTTTAAATTTCTTGCACACCTACTTTCCAGAGAGAGAGAGGATATGGGGAACAGAGGGATAGCAGAGACCTGCACTTTCACATTTCAGTCTGCCTGTGAAGATTTTTCAGATACAAGAACAGTAAAGAAAAGTACATTTTTATGCCTCTAGGGAATACTCCATAGAGTTTGGCACTTAAGTTTTGTTTGCCTGCATCTCTACTTATGTGTCAGTAGGAAGTAAGCCCCATTCTCAAAAGAAAATGCCCTGTCTACGCACAGGTGTTGCCCCTTAACAAAACAGAGTACTGATGTTCTGAGAAATTCCAACTGAGACAACACTTAACATTTTTAACTCGTGCAAGAGAGGCTATCTATGAAATTAATTTACTTTGAGCTTCAAAGTGGAAGGACAAAAATTAATTCCAAGTCCTTTACCACTGCCTTTAGACTATATTGTACACAAGTGCTCTACAGCAGGTAACAGGAGACCAAGGAATTACAGAATTATTTAGGCTGGAGGTTACTGTGTTCCTTTTATTCCCTTTACTTACGTTCATCCCAATCTCCACAAAGGAATCCTCGGCTGAGATGTTCAGTTTGACCTGCAGCTCTGAAATGATGGCAAGCAGATCTGCCTTCTCAGCCTGGAGCCGCTGCACTTGGGACTTGAACTGCCTCACTTCCTTCTCAGGAGCCATGCAGCTCTCCTGGGATAAACATACCCTGCATTAGCCCACCAAAAGGGACCACTAGCCACGGAGCACAGAGCCTGGACATAACACTGTCCTACATCCCTTCTTTTCTGTTCAGGCTTGCCTGGAAAACCCCTCAGTACAGACCCCTCAATTGTGTATGATTCACTCAAAAGCAAGAAGCCTAAACTGTGAAACCAAGTTAATCAAACTCTGGGCATCCTGCTGCTGGAAAATATGGGACTGGTTCTGTGAATGCACAGATAATTAGAATGCAAATTTTTGCCTGAATTTATGTCTTTTGCTACCACATAGGCTATCAGCCAACCTCCAGAATTACTGCAATTTTTCACCCATATCCCTATTCTTTCTTTTCCCAAATCTAACCAAGATTCAAGGCAGAAAAGACCAGTGGGCAGTGAGCTTTTCCACATGCCCCATTCTTAGCCCTTCTCCACCATCTAGCTTCTTTGTACCCCATTTCCATGTATAAATCTCCCTGATTCCCTGACCTTCACACTAAATCTTAGATCCCTTCCACAGAGTCTCTGTTTCTCAGAGATTCTCCCCAAACTTCTTGCAATCATGACCAACTTTTGCCTTCTGCCTTTTCCTGTTCTCTAGGTTACTCAAAAACCCTCTCTTAAGCCTCTGCATAACCAGCAAGACTCATTTTCCCTCTCCTTTAAATGAAATTTTCCCCATTATGAAATTTTCCCTGTGAGTTTGTTTCTTCCTCATTTTGTAATCTGAGCCTTCCCCCTCCTGATAATGCCTTTATTACACCACATACCTTCAGTGCAAATTCTGGACAATTCCTGGAATCTGAATTACATTCTAAGATATGATTATGCCAAATCTCAAAATTACCTCTATGTTCACAGTGTTTCTCATCCCACAATACACTCTGCCCCTCTGACCTGCTGCAGCCTCTTATTTTGTGCTTATACTGGAAGAGGATGCATTTAGAGTCAGTTCCAGGGAAGGAGAGAGATTTTAGATTTCTCAAGCAGGCTGGAAAACTGCTAACTGCATACTTTAAATATTCAAAGTACAAGAAGTTCTGCAACAGATAAAGGATTATAAATCCTCTACTTTCCCTTTAAAAATATTCCAGATTTATGAAATTCTGAATGATTTATGAAATCCTGAATTGTTTTTACAGTCCTGAAACTCAACTTTCAGTCGATAAAGACTGTGTAAGTAATACTTACACCATCACACTATTTAAACATGACTTTCCTCCCCCTTGCATCTTCTGAGCTTATTGGCCAATTTTGATTTACATGCTGAAACATTTCTTACAGAGTTCCATAAAACAGTCAGGAGAGGAAAGGATAGTCTATTAGTGACTCTGTTGAGGGTTAATACACTCATCCTTCGTCACACAACAGAGAATCCACATGGGTCCTGGAGGTACCAGACACCAGAATGCATCAGTTTGGCTCAGCATGCAACTTCTTAAGTAACTTCTCACATGACCATGTGGGACACAAAGCAGGTTTTGTTTTGATTGGTTTGGCCCACAGACATCTTCAGTACCACCTGCAAAATGTTGCCTGGCTACTGTGCAACCACCTGCAACATTAGAAATTATGTGCAACAGAGCCAAAGGCAGGACACAGGGAAAAGCTCAGTCAGACTCAAATGGAGCAGCAGAAGCACAGATCTAATCTGACCTCAATAAAAAAGCTTTCATAAAAGAAGACTGATATAATAAAAATAGATGGCATGTAAATTTTTTTTTGCTTGTTTACGTGTCAACTTCTTCCTGGAAACATGCTCCTGGAAATACAATACAAAAAGCAATTAAATGATCATGAGAGACAGATAATCTAACAAGCAAATGGAAGGATAAAGTCAAGACATATCCAAGAGTAAATGAAAAATTAGCAAGAGGTGCTAATTCTTATTTATTATGTAAAAAAGTTTAATTGTTATTGTTTATCAAATGCTAATTAAAATGTAAATTATCTCAGGTATGCCATAATTTTCTGTTACTACACTCTGAAAGGCCTGACTTTTTAAAGTAAGTCAGGACAAGACCATTTACTGGAGCTAAGGATAAAAACAGAGATGTCAACCAATCTCCAAACTTCCCAGTGTGATGAATCCTAGAATCATAGAAGGGACTGAATGCTCCAGACTTTCAATTCAAAAGCATATCAATCTAACCAATTCCTTATTTACCATTTCAGCTCCTTCTTCTCTTTCCTTTAAGCTCTGAAGTTGCTGCTGTAGCTGTTCATTTTCAATGCACTTGGCCTGCAAGCACTGCTTCGCCTCCTTAAACTTTAACTCATAAAATTCTCGTTCTTCTTTCTGCTTCTCTCTCCAGGTGGAAAGTTCCTCATATCGGTCCTTCATAGCTTGGTTGTGCAGCTTCATGGCTTCTAAATGGTAGCCAGAGACAAGACATTGAATCACATTAACACACTGTCCATGAAACAGCAGATTTCCACTACACTGAGCTCAGCACTCTTCAGTATCAAATGGGTTGGCAGTAATTGGGTATGAAATGTGAGCCTCTGTCTGGCGTACCTTAAATACCAAGCCAAAACTAAACTTATCATAGTCCGTTAGCACTATAATAAATAGCTTTAAATCCACTGCTGAGATCACATGCCCACACTCTCTGACTTCTTGACTTTTTCCTAAACCAAGAAGTCAGAAAGATTATTCACAAGAGGTACTTGGAGTCTTGCTCCGTGTGGTATTTACATGAACAGGCCAAATGAAACTGCTGAACTGAGCTTCTGAAACTACTGAGACCTGGCAGGGAAAACATCCTAGACTAGTAAAGTACTCCATGGAATGATATCAAGTCAAATGTCTCAAATATGCCCAACAACGCTCTCCCCCAACATTTGGTTAAGATTCAACTGCAAGCATTGAAAAAATATACCAAACAACTTACAGCCAAGTCAGTTCCCTGTAAGTAACAAAGTCACTATGTAACAATATCAATCTTACTATTGCAGAATGCTTACAAGATTTTTAGGCAGAGTCAATGAAATTATTTTAGGTATGTTTTATCCAAAGCAAACAACTCAAAGCTGGTTAACTTAAAAGTCCTTTACACTTGTATTTTCCAGTAACTTCTCTTACATCCTGATGTCATATGATAAACTGCCCATAAATCCCTTAGGTTATGAAAAAAAATAGTCTGGAGAATGATTCTGCAAGTTATGAGTTACAGGAGCTGTAAGTATGACCCAGAACGTTATCTTACAAGATATAAGACCTTTTAGCAAAATACCAGAGGTACTTCTACAAATAATTTTCCTGCTAGATATCCATGAGACAGAGAACTTGGACTAGGTCCAAAAATGATTCAGAAAGAATTTAAACACCAGTGTAAAATCACAATACAGGAGATTTGTGACTTCATGCTCTGCTGTTGTATAAACAGTGAGATAACTGTCTTGTACACAGAAAATTCTCAGATACCCTGGCTTTGGTTCTAACCATTTAAAGAAAAAAATAACTGACACCTGAACTCCTGGGATCCAGCAATAAATCTATCTCCCATGAAGGACTCAAATCACTAGGAATTTTCAGGGAAGGCTATTGGTTTCTCCCAGATGTATCCTGCCATAGCCACCACTCCTTTTGAAGTACAGCAAAACGTTTGTAATGGAGCCAACAGTTCTACAGTACAAATCAAAAAATCTTTTACAAGCTGATGAGCAAAAAGCACATCATAGGAAGAGATTTTTCACATCACCTCCTGAAATACACAGTGCTATACCACTTATATATAAAACTCTAGAGCAAGTAAGACACCCTTCACTGGGCTGTTCTCCCTCAAGTCTACCACACTAATTCAGTTTGATGTGGCCTACCAAACAGCCTATTGATGTGTCTCATCAAACTGGCACTGTCACTTGCAGAGTCATTTACACAGTGAATGCTACCCAGCAAGGGCAATTAAGCACAGAATTCATACTCATAAGGCAAAACAAACCCTTCAGAAGAGACTTGGGGCTCTTGCATTTCAAGACCATCTCAGGTGCACATTCACCTTTTAACTCATTGTTCTCAGTGATGAGTTCTTTCATCTGCTGCACCATCTCTTCTGGGGTGTAGGTCTTAAGGGCTGGGGCAGCCATGCTGTCCACTCCATTTTCCATTTTACTCTTGGAATGCTCTCCATTTTCAGCAGGACTGCCCTTCAACTTGCTGGACATCTCCGAAGCAGCTGTTACAAGATTTGCCAAGAGAAGGCTCTCAATTTCTTGCCCAGTTATAAAGAAAGCATAATCACACGCTCGTTTTATTAACACATACAAACCACATGCCTTGTCACAACACACAGGCACCTTCAATCCCCCTGATCCCGCCACACCAGAGCATCCGTAAGTCTACGTTTAAAACACATGATCCCCAAGACGTCTTTAGGGCTAACCAGCCCTTCCTCAGGAACCCATTCCCCTGGGAATGAAACGAGACTCCCGCCTCATCCCCTCCCTTCCCAGCCCTGACAGCACTCGGGCCCCGCCGCCCGCCCGGCCCTGTCGGCTCCCCGGCGCTGCCTTTCACGCCGAGATCCTGTTTCCGCTGATTTTTAACTTTCATTTTCGTTTTCTTGTCCTCTTTTCCCGTTCTCCAGCATACCCCGCCGCGGTGCTGGGGAGCTGCGGCGCCCGCACCCACCACTGCCCAGGCACGGCCGCTCCGTCCCTGGGCCAGACC
>JAHLSL010000061.1:9502720-9528682 GCA_025920805.1 Petroica traversi
TCCCCGCTCACCCCTCACGGCGCGCCCATGGCGGCAGCGGCCCCGCTCAGCTGACGGACGGACTGCCCGCCCTCCCCCGCCGTCCCCGCCTCCGCCTCCTCCTCCGCGGGGACTTCCCAGCTCCGCGCCTCCCATCTCCCGGGAACGAGGCGTTCCCTTCCTTCTCGGTGTCCCCGCTCCCCCACTGAGGCCCAGCGGGAGCCAAGTGCCCCATGGAACAGCAAGGTCGTGGGGGGACCACTGGCCCTCAGGGGGAGAAATCCTGTGGGTCGATGGGGTTGGGAAAGACCTGAGTACAGTTTATGACTGAGCACCACCTTGTCAACCAGACAGTGACACTGACTGCCACATCCAGACTTTACAGTCGCCTCCAGGGACAGTGACTCCACCGCCTCCCTGGGCAGCCCGTTCCAATGTCGAATCATCCTTTACGTGAAGAAATTCCTCCCAATGGCCAACCTAAACCTTCCCTGGCACAATTTGAATCCGCGTCCTCTCATCCTGTCACTGATTTCCTGGGAGCAGAGCCTGACCCACACCTGGCTACACCCTCTTGTCTGGGACTTACAGAGGGTGATAAGGTCACCCTTGAGCCTCCTTTCTCCAGGGTAAACAAACCCAGCTCACTGAGCTGCTCCTCACAGGACTCGTGCTCCAAACCCTTCCCAGCTCCACTGCCCTTCTCTGAACCCCCTCCAGCACCTCCATGGCCTTCCTGGACTGAGGAGCCAGAACTGAGCACCGCACTCGAGGTGTGGCTTCACCATTGACCAGTACATGGGGGAGGAATGGCTTCTCCTGGCATGAGGATCAAGAGGTGGGTGTGAGGTGAACAAAAGGGAACATCACTGCAAAGGACATTTTAGTGATTTTTGCCACAGGACCAAATCAATTAGGAAGGGGTTTGCCATGCTGTGGGAATATAGTCCATTAATGGCTGTCAAACGCTGTGGCTGGATGTGGTATCTGGCCCTGGAAGCCTTTAAATGCCAGATTCCAGGGATGGGGTTAGCTGGGGTTGTTCACCCTGCACAGCCCCAGTGCTTTGTGACTGTGCTGAGCAGGATGTGGGCCTGGCAGTACCTCAGCTGCCTGTTCTTAAGTAATAAGGCCAACCATGATGTTTTGGTTCCTTTGTTTAGAATGTGAAAAACTGTAGCCATCGTAGCTAAAATGTCAGTTTCTGATGTGGAAAATAACAATCTGTAATTAAATGACCCTATGGTTCATAAATAAGCTCTTTTGGATGGATGCTTTGCCATCTCCTACGAGTTGTGGAGTCTCTGCTGTTTAATGAAATTGTACCTTTCCACAGGCTGGTCTCCCCAGCTGCCCTCTAAGTGCCACAGCCAGGGATTCCCCAGCATAAGGGAAAGGATTAAGGTGCCCATGGGATGGTGGATGGTGGACACTGACAGGGAGCAGTCATTTTACAGGTTCAGCATTTAAACAGGGTGCAGCTTACAAATCTCCCAACAAATAAAGCCAGCAAACATTAGGACCACCTATGTGGCAAAGAACAGGTCTGATAGCACGTTCATGCATGCTGAGCCCATAATCCATGTGCTTTTTGCTTACTGCTAATGAACAGAGTCTGTCTTGTTGACTGTACAAGGAGATCTTCTCTGTGTGAAGGAGTGTGATCTTGGAATTACTGTCATCTCCCATCACTGCAGCTATGACTGGATGTTAGACAGGAGTGTATGGGAGTAAGAGAGGCAATAAAGAAACCATCTGTGAGACTGAAGAACAGAATTACTAGCAGCTCATCATGGCTTTTTATTTGAGCTCTGAGCTAAGTTCTTGCAGACAGAAAGATTTTATTGCATGGGCAGCAAAGAAAATTGAGTTCTGTTTTTCAGGGGAGTTTAAAGAAACATTTGCTATTTTTTTACGCTCCTGACACTTGTTTGTTTCTTCAGTAATCCCAAGTCTGGTTTTCATACCCAGAATTAATTTTTGGGAACAGATCTTATTTAATCCACAAACACCCAAGTTTTGGGGGAGCAGTTTAGCTTTTCAGTGTGTGCCTCACTACCAGTAAGATTTATGTTTCTTACAATTCTTTGAAGGGATCCAAATGCAAGAAAAGTCTTTGCTTGCAGTTGTAAAATGGAGATGGGTTGCCTGGAAGAAGAAGTGATAAATCTGATTCTAATTGGAGTGAAACATTTTGCTTTTTTAAAAGCCAAAGAAAAATTGGAGTCCTTGTAGATATGGAAAAGAGATAAAAACCAAAGAGGTCTTTTGGAATATAAAAAATATGAGACGATTTATTTACATGAAAGAAAAAATGGCTTCTGTCTCAGGAAGATTAAAGTATTTGCACAAAACTCCTTTGCATATCAGCTTTGTGGGAATACAAGGGATAAAGCAATTGTTTGGGCTCACCTATTTTATTCAGATTTTTTTTCTCCACAGTTTCTCACATGATGAATCTTTTTGTCTATTCTGCAGGTTACAGGTGACACACAGAAATGGAATGTATGGGCTCTGTGTAGGAAGGAGATCTGTCCTGGCTCTCCTGGTGAGTGGTCTGAACTGCTGGGCTGAGTTAGGAGTAGCCCATCCATCTATGCTGTACTGCACAGATAATAAATATTTGGAGGTAAGAGGTAAAAGAGTGTCCAGCTTTCCCCAAACCACTCCGTAACATTTGTTTGCAAAAATAGACATTGGTCAGCTCGGGGTCTGAGGGCTCAGATACAGTCAAGTTACTTAACAAATTTCCTTGTGGCATTGGAGCCATGGAAACAGTCTTTGTGTACACCCTGACTCCCTAGCAAATGTGGAATAATTCAGTTTAGCTTAGTCTGAAATGATGGAGAACTGTGCTGAATTATCACATTAGTCTGGGCTACATCTTAGATATTGTTTCTACAGTTATCTGGGAGCTGAGTCCTGAGAATCAGCCAAGGCTTGAACTTTGGAAAGCTTTAGTACAAAGAACATCTCTCTATGAATATCTCTACATATATACACTCAGGGCTTATGATTTATCCATCTTTCTGTCTGTCGGGGATTACATGGAACTCGTGCCTCTGACTCTCTTATACTGGCTTTACTCTTCCTGTCTTTCTAGTCCCAGCATTGTCTTCCTGATGATTGCTGCAGTAGCTGCTGGAGACTCCTGATTTTGGCCAGAATCCCATAGATAATGTACAGACATTGTCCAAAGATGGACTTCTCTCTCAGGACACAAGGCATATGCACTATCCTGGTCTGGATCACTTCCTCTGAGCAGCTCAGATGCCTAAAGAGGCTTTGCTTATTCTGCCACAGAGCTATCTGCACGTCTGTGGAAGAACTACTAACCTTGATTAATATCTGGGCCTCTTGCCAGCATAAACACTGGAGTGTTTGCTGTGACTTCAGATTTGCTGATTAAGCTTAATTTCCAACTGGAAGGTAATTTGAAAACACCATAAAGATATGTTCCTTGCAGGCTTTGAGCAGATTAAGTGGGGGAGAGGGGTTGTTACAAAGCACATCCAACTTCTGCAGTCAGCAGTACTCTGTGATGAATGTCACCATAACCTAGAGAGAAATGAGATAATGAAATGCATTCATTTCTTCTGACAATTAAGTGCTACCTACCATGGCCTGGAGAGGTAAAATGTAAAATTTACATTAAGCAGTGTCAGGCCTTAGATTATCATCTACAGTAAAACAGCTACAAAGAGCATGAAAGTCAGATGTATGATCTGAATGTTTGTCTGCCACTGACAGATGGTATGACATGTTAAATCTAGGATCATCAAGGATTTTTGATTATCAGTCCAGTATTGAATCTGCTGTTATTGATACTGTTCTTACCTTCCAAGGGAAGATCATAAAAAAGGAAGTCCAGGAAGCCAAAAGATGACAGAAATAAAACAGTAGAAAAAAAGTGACCCAATGTCCTGTTTTCAGTCTAATAACCCTGCTGTGGGCAGGATGTGTGACGCAAAGGTAGTGAAGCCAAAGAATGTGTCTAACTAGCTGCTTTTGGCCCCTTCTGTGAGTTTAATGCAGTGTGTTGTGTATCTCTTTCCCTCCCACATACAGCCACATGGATAACTTCTTTTACACCTGCAGTTATATAACACTCGTGTGCAATGACACAGGAGAGTAAAGATGCTCTGGTACAATCTTTAGATGATCTGATGCAGAGATTGCTGGCATGTTGAGAAATTGTAATGTCACAGTTTTATTTTTCAGATTTTTCCTTCCCCAAGTGAGTTGCAGTTTGATTTTACCAAGTTGCTGGAATTCCTCACCAGCAGCTCTGATTTCTTTCTTGAAACTGCCTCATTCTGTCACCAGTCAAAAATATAATCTGTAATGTTTTTTCTAATAAATGTAGTGATATAAATCAAACTAGCAAAAACATCCCACTTATCCTCTGTCTAGCAGGAGCAGCAACCATGAAAATATTCCACACTATTTCCTCTAGGTAACTGGCCCTGCATTAGGAGCTCTGATGACAAAGTAATCTTCTGCCTGTCAGTGAGATGCTTTAGATTTTCTGCAGAGGAGAAGAGCAAAATGTTAACCACAAGCCTGGTGGTTTTGTGATTCTGTCTCTGTCAGTGCAGAGGAGATGAAGTGACTCATGGCTGTGGAATAGCTACCACAGACAGCACTGTAGGATCCTTGTTCAGGCTGTCTTCTCCTTTCGTGACTGCTCAGCAGATACTGGTGTCAGCTCAGGATGCAGTACATTTCACTCAACAGCTGCCATGCCAAAAATAAGATGGATAAATGTGCAGAAAAGCTAAAACCCAAACTGACCACCATCCTTGTTTACTCTTTCCAATAGATGGCAGCAATTCTCTTTCCAGATCGTCATCGGTTGAACAGGTCAGGAGCTCCAGAATACCAGAAGAGTTTAAAAATATAGGCATCTTTGCCCTTTCTTTTGCTCTTTCTGAGTATGAAATTTGCACCAAGAAGGCAGCAGACAGAGAAAATGTCTGAAGCCCTTGGAATGTAGCACTGCTGCCAAGTACAGCCATGCCAGGAAAACACAGGCAGATCAAGGAGCAAACATGACCCAGGGCTCAGAGATGGGGGAGGGAGGTTTACTTTTGCCTAAGGATGGTCAAAAGTAAAAGTGGGACTATTTTTGGGTTTAATTGAGAAGGAATTGGAGAGCCATGGAAGAAGGGAATGGAACGTGAAGATTCCAGGTCAGATGGAGAAGTCTTGGACAGCCAAGGAGCAATGACAGTGCACCTTGTGGAGCAAGAATCACACACAATGGGCTGTCCAGCACAGCAGGCTCCCTTTGGAAGAAGTGACTTCTCAATGTTTATATAAATCTTTAAGAGGAAATTAAACAAGAATGGAGCTGAGGAAGCCTCTCTTCAGAAAGTACTGTGGCAAAAATCTCTCACAGATAAGACTGTTTTCTTTGTCCTGAAATGCACCTGTGTTCATTGGTAGAAGAGCTCCATATCTCCAGATGGGACATGGGGAGGGATGAGCAAGGCTCCCCTCATACGTTATGACATAAAGAAAACTTTGCTTCCTGGCTGCAAAGAGATGGTCAAAATAGAAATACTTAGGTATAATGCTATTTAAAATGTAAAAAAGCATTATATTACTATTAAAACATTATTTTAAAAAGCATAACTCTCAACTAGAGCTGGAGGCAAATGAGTTCTTAATGAATTTTACCACTTAAATCCTTTTTAAAAATCTCTTTCTAATGTTTTCAGTCATAGATGCCCTTTATTTTCTTCTTACCTCAAATGTCTTGCTAGGATTTTTGTTTGAAGATCTCTTTGACTCCACAAGCTGCTTTCCTGCTAAATGTGGAAAATGTCACTCTAGTGGGTTGTGTAATTGCACTCATCACTATTTCTCTTTTTACACAATCTGGAGGAGGGAAATAGTGCTACCCCAGTGAACTGAGCTGCACTGGCATTTTTTATTTGATGCAGCAAAGACAAACCACTAAGAGCACAATTCCAGAACATTACGGAGGTTGTTACAGTACAGAGTTTCCCAATAGGAGACCACAGATCACACTCCTGATAGGAGCTAACTGGGTTTTTTTTTTTTTAGAGCGTCTTCTGGGTCTATAAGCCATGAAGCCTCATCATTACCCCAGAGGAGGTGGGACCATATGCTCATCTTGCTTTTGAGATACTGTGGCTTCTACTGGGTGGAAATGAAGCTTGCAAGCACATCTCATAAACTGCAGTATTCCACTGATCATTTTAGGAGTAATCTCATGTTCCAGCCTTGGCTTGTCTCAGTGAAGACTGCAGGAATACCCCAGCATACCTGGGAATAAAGCTCCTGCAAGGAGGCTTGGAGTGAAGTTTGTATGGTGTTTGAGACAGCACTGCCGCTGAAAGAACTGCAGGTGGAGACATACAGAGAACCAGATCAGAGTGAACCAGGCCAGAGGTTTTTAACCTGGATCTGTTTTTACCTAAAACAATTTCACTTGTGTTGGTTCAAAACATACTCTCACAGTTTTGGTTGGAACAGTCCAGAAGAAGGCCATGAAAATTAACAGAGGGCTGGAGCACCTGTCCTGTGAAGACAGGCTAAAAGAGTTGGAGTTGTTCAGCCTGGAGAAGAGAAGGCTCTGGGGAGACCTTATTGAGGCTTTTCAGTACTTAAAGGGGCTTCTAAGAAAGATGGAGAGAGACCTTTTAACAGGACCAGTAGTGACAGAATGAAGGAAAATAGCTTTAAATTGACAGCGTGTAGGTTTAGAGTGCACATAAGAGTATTTTTTTATTTTTTTTTTGCAAGGAGGATAGATGCCCCATTCCTGGAAGTATTCAAGGCAGGGTTGTATGGGGCTTTGAGAAGCTTGATCTAGTGGAAGGTGTTTCTGCCCATGGCACTGGGAGAGTGGGTGAATACTGGGAATAATTTGATTTGCAAGAGAAAGTAGAGAAGGAGAATTTTTCTGAGGCTGAGGCAGTAAACTGAGACTGAAATTTTGTCAGAGAACAAGGTGCTTTTTAGACAGCTGAGGGCGCTGAGCACTTCTTAATTGAGGTTGGCATTTTGCAGGTTTGGGCTTTAAGCTACAGCACTAAAATGCTCCAATCACAGATAGTGCTGCTGGTGAGCAAAGCCTGAGCAGAGGCTCAGGGTCCAATATTACCAATAGCTGAAAAATGAAAGACCCAGAGCTAGCTAAATAACTGCTTATGTGCTTCTGTACAAGCATAAATTTAATGCCTTAATTTTACTGGCATCTTGAAAGAACTCTTTGATCACTGATTCCCTTCCTGAAGCAGTAGGGTTTTGTTTATTTATTACAATTTTAAATAGCACCATAAAAGTAGAACTGGAGAAAAATGTTAGACTCATATACCTGGTTATTTATATTCAGGTCATCTTTGCCACTTTTCTCTCATCCTGGTTTTATCCTTGTCATTGAGATCTTGGCATGATGCACCTTAGCCAGAATCACCTCCTATATCTGTCCCGAATTTCCCAAGAAATGGCCCCTCTTGTGGTGGAATCTGCATTTTGGGCACGTCTGTTCAGGTCTGGAAAAAAGACACACTGATTTCATTTCACCCAGACCATGATGCATGATTCTTTTTAGGGATTTTTAATATAAATCAGATTTCTCTGGATTCTCATTTGTCTTTCATTGATTTCTCTAGCTTATTCAAGCTTCTTAAAATCATTCTGTGGTTTTTGTTCACCACTTTTTAATAGCAAATCCTTAATTCCTTAGTGCTTCTAAAGCTTCTTAGGACACGAAACAATACTTCTGATTTGTTAGCTCTTATTATTTCCTCTAGTGGTATGAATAAAAATTAGTTTACTTTGATGGAATACACTTAATACATACACTTATTTTATTAAAGTCAAGCAATTACTGCAACTGAAGTCTTGCTTATTTGGATACCTCATGTCTTTAGAGAGAGGTTAATCTACTTAATTGTGGCAGCCATTTCTGTAACTTTTTTCAGCTGTAAAGGGACATCTTGGCTTAGAAACTTAACAATTTCTGAGTCAATCAATTGCCTTGTTTTCATCCATAGAAACTTTGATTTGCATTTTCAAGTACTGGTAATTAAATTGAAGGACATGTGACTTGCAAGGCTATTTGACAATGGGCATGTAACTAATCTCTCTTAGGTACGTGTGCATGGTGAAGTCCCTCCGTGTGGAGATAAATGTCTTAATTTAGGGTTTGTGTACAACAGTGTGCTGTGACGGTGTCTCCTAACTCGAGCTCTGCAGAGCCTCATGGCATGGCATGGGCCAGCTCATTTGTTTTGTTCAGGTGCCCTGGCACCTA
Source organism: Petroica traversi (assembly GCA_025920805.1). NCBI lineage: Eukaryota > Metazoa > Chordata > Aves > Passeriformes > Petroicidae > Petroica > Petroica traversi. The sequence goes on from JAHLSL010000061.1 coordinate 9,510,990, forward strand.
AAGGCTCTACATTGTATTATGGAAGAAACGTCTTCCTCTTTGTCTTCTGTGCCCACCAGCCGGGCTGCAGCTGGCATGGAGCCTTTGGAGGGATTTGCCTTTCATCCCTGAGCACAGGACTTGATGCCTGACCTACCAAACTCTTCAGTGTCCCTGCTGAGGGATGAAGCACAGAGAAATGATGCTGCAGAGAAATGCCAGAGCATGTTTCTCTTGTCCCATCATGCTCTTCACTGAAAAAACATAATTTCTCAGTACTCATAATGTGGGATTCCCAATCCATCTCAGCATTTCCAATGATATAAAAAATGGCTTTGGCAACACGTAAGTTCCTCATAGTAGAGCCAGGCAGCACAGAGACCATCTATTTTCTCCACATAAAGAAATACCTGGGTATTAAAGGGAGAGACATGCAGAAATCAAGTCCAGCTTCCTGATGAGATGCAGGCTGATACTCAGCTTTGCTGGGGGTGATTCAAACTAGATTTCTCAAGGGATAGCCTGTGGGTGTTCCCAGTGGTGAGTGATCTCTCTTGGGTATTTCCTACCTAACATATTGTCTATCTTTGGCCTTTGGGTGCTCTAGGCAGCACCATAAGTATCACACCCGGGGGGCTGTTTGAAGGGCATGCACCTCTGGGCAGGTCAGTATCTCACAGGTGTGACCCGTAAGGTCTTTGGGATGTGAAAACTTGAGACAGGCATTTTATCCCTCCTGCCAGCCTTTCTGCCTCCCTCTGCAATTTTGGTCTTCTCTTTTCAGCCAGGACCGGATCCAGGTGGGGTTGATGATTGGAGGCTCTGTAAGCAGCTACTCCACTGGAGCCAGGCTGCACTTCCCGAATCAGGCAGCCTTAATGGCAAGTCAGGGAGGGGATGGGTGTCACAGGCAGCCACCACTCTAAATCCCTGCTACTTCCTGAAGTGACATCCAGCCAAGGAGCAAAGCAGATGAGGGGAGCAGACCTTATAATCAGGTTTACAATTTGATCAATTATTATCATAGCTGCAATCATCAAGTTACAGAGATGGGAACAAGCTGGTGTCATAGAAAGCCAGATATCAAAAGTGTGCTTCTAGACATGCTGAGTTCTGTGAAAACAGAGAAACAGCCATTAAAGTATCTTGTTAACACACAGGTTGAAGCCTCAAAGCTGATGCTTGCTTTATATGTGTTTTATTTTTCCTCTCATTTTCACTTACTTGTTTCTTTGCTGTCATTTCTAAACGGATATTGTTTTATTTGGGTATATTATTTTATAATAGAGTGTATAGGAGGTAAACACTTGTGGTTACTTCTATTTGCTCAGCTCCTTCAAGATGACCAGGACATGATGCTGACCTGAACAGGAACCAGGTGTCTGAGAGGGTTGTACAAGCACTTCTTGAACTCCGACAGTCTTGGTGTTGTGACCACTTCCCTGGGAAGCCTGTGCCCAGCCACCCTTTTGGCATGGTGTTTATTGTCTCACTTGCAGCCATCTCTTTTTATTTCTTTGTTTTTCCCCAGCTACCTGATTTTTCTGGCTGGCCATTGAGTTAGAGGGTACAAAGGAAAAAGGATACCTGGTCTCAGCTCTGTTCTGATGAGAAAGAAAAGTCAATCTTGAGCTTGACTGCATTACATCACAACTTCTGTCTATTCATTTGTTCAAGAGACAATGAAATGGGAAGGAAATTTAAAAATATTTAGGCACTTGCTCTTACTGAAGGGTTATGATACTAAATGAAGATATTATTAGTTTGACTATTCCATTATTTTTTCCTTATGAATTTGTTAACGTTGCAATATCAGAGTAGAGTTCAAGTGACAGAGTTCTTGTCCAGGTCCCATTGGTTTGGTTTAGCCTATCATTCTCCAGGAATGTGAACCTGTGACAAAATTTGAATCACACCCAATGTCAAACATCACTAATATCAAATATCACTGCCACTATTCCCAATAAGATTTCCATTTAAGAGATTTTTTCCTGCTTGCAGTTTTTCTATGCTGCATCACTATAGGGTCTGGACTCCCCCTGATGCTGTAGTAAAAACCTATAGATCTATACACAACCTGTTGTATTTTTGCAAGGCTTTTTCCTTGGCCTGGTAACTTCCCCTTGGAAGCCATTCCCTTTTTTATAGGCTGTGCTCTGGGTGGGGATCTAGTATAAATCTCTTTAAAGCCCCAGTAGTCCCTCTTTGAGGCCAAATCTGAGCTGAACACAGGTGCTGCTGGAGTCACAGCTGGACATGGTGAGTTTTGGCAGCAATAGTGTATTCCAGAGTAGAGAGAAAATATGGGAAGGCGCTTTAGAGTTGTGGAGGATTTTTGTATAGGATATGTGAACTTCGGGCTGGGGCGGGAGAGCTCAGGAAGGTAAACTTTTTAAGAGACATTTTCTCTTCTTTATTCTTTGAAAACAAAGGACCATCTAAGATTTCAAGCTGCCTGAGACTGTGGTCCACAAAGAACATTTTGGGATTGAGCAGAAGAAGATTGTGAGAACTGGGTTAATACATTACTTTGGTTTTGCCCCTTGTAAGCTCTTTGGTGTGATACCTCTACATACCAAATCTCAAAGAACTTCCCAGATTACAGCCAGCTCTTGTAAAGGTATCATTTGCCCAGACCATTACCCCAGACACGTCTCATCCTTGAACCTGAGAAAGAAGAGTAATGTTGAGTGAATGTAACTAGAGGAATTTGAGAGGAAAAAAATAACTTCTGTGGGAATGATTTTACACAGATTAATGTATTTCATGGACCACTTGGATTTGAGGTGACTGAACTCTGTTGGAAGAAGATGCTGTTTTCTCCTTGTTCCTGTGCTTGCCACTTCAATTTTTCAGCACTTGTTCACCACTAAGCTCAGGGAGGCAAAATCAATAGTTCTCCAACATTAATAATTGAGCAAAGCAGGCAGCCAGCTGAGTAAACGCCATCTCACTTGAAATCAGAGCAGTTATTCCCTGCTTGAGCTAATATACCTGAGAATTAGGTGGAGGCTGAGGTGGAAAATGGGATAAAAACACCAAAATAAAATAAAAAAGGCAAACAGCTGGCTCCCCCCTGTGCTGTGCTGTCATGATTCTCACCAAAGGAGTGGCAGAAGTGACTAAGGATTGCTCTCTTGAATTATTCTGTATTGGGATGCAATCAGGCAGAATGGTTTGAAAGCATCTTTAGTTTGTAGGAATGAACTCTCCAGGGGTCTGAGTGCTATTTCCAGGTTTCATCCTAAAGCATAAGTCATGTACTTACTGAGAGCTGATTGTATAAAGTACTCAAAGAAGAAAAGAGTGACAAATAGCTTTTAACTTGGGGAGTGAAAAAAAAAGGCAATAAACAAACTACTGGAAGTGTTTTTGAAGGGCATTTGGATATCTCACAATGCAGGGAGAGGACCCCACTAGAATGTGATGCTCCACAACATCCCCTCACTGAAATGCTGCCATCTCTGGAAAAGACTGCAATAAATTCACCCCTGGTGAAATTACACTGTGCTTAAGGGACAGGGTCTCTTAATCCCACTAAACCATTGAGCAGTAGGATGTCACATCAGACTGTCATACCACCATGGTGGCCTCTGCAGTTTATAGATAAAAGTTGCCTACATGATGTCTTCTTTGAAAGTACTGGGTTTGGGAATCTCTAGATCAAACCTGCTCATAAATATTGAGAAGAAGGGGCTTCTCTGAGGGATAGTCTTGTTTTAATGGGGCAGAATATCAGTGAAGGCATAAATCATATCTGAGACAGCAGGATATAGCTGGCAAAGGAATTCAATGAGGATTAATGCCAAGGTGTCAGCAATCCAGGAGATGCATGATAGTATCACTGCAGAGCCGACAGATAAAAAATTCCATGTAAAGTTTTCCTTTCTTTCAGGGAATCTCCTGGGTTCCTACTGCAGTGTGTCTAGGAAAAGTGCTCTGAATCCTAAGTAGTGTGAGGAGGCAGACAGCCTGATTTAAAGGTGTTAAAATATTGCCAAGGGATAGGAGCGTCTACAAGGACAGCACTCTGGGATGGTGCTGAACACTCACTGCATCAGGGCTTAGGTGCAGTGTTGAGGATGAGCCACATGATTCACTGAGTTATCCCATCGAGGATTGCGTGCCATTCCTGCAAGGAGTGAAAACTGCCTGACATCTCTGTAAGGGGAAATCAACAAAACATTATGAACTGGTGCATGGGGGAATCCCACTACTGTGTATCAAAGCGTCCTTTAAAGGAACAACATGAACTCCAGATGGGGACCCGGTTTGTTATTTGGATGAAGCCTATAGGAGTGAGTTTATGAAAAGTTCAGCTGGGGCTGCATTTCAGCATGGTGGAGTTTGTAGGTTTTCTCCCAAATAGCAGAAGAAGATCAAAGCCTTTTATTTTAATGGCTTGCAGTGCATTTATTTTATTATTTCTTTTCAATGACCTGCAACAAAATAAGAGATCATATTCGGAAGCAAATTAAATAAAAGCTTTTCTAGACAGGACCCATCTGTATCTCCTCTCTGAGCTCTATCTTTCACCTTTAGCTTTCTGCGCAGCAGTTGGCACGATGTTTAAATCCAGAAAAGCCTTGCAGAGCCAGGGGATACCCAGGAGACAATTAATTAATCTTGAAACAGCACAGCCTAAACAGTCACCACTGCAGTCACAGTACTGACCTGTACTGTCTATACAGAGAGTTTAGATAGTTGTGCTGCCAACCTGCCATCAGGGCTGGGTTTTTATGGGTAGGTTTTTTTTTTTGCAGCAAATATTGTCTTTAAATATGTTAGTGAAGGAGCAATTGCATGATTCTTAGCTGCAGTAACTTCTTCTGGTCTTGTGGGTTTTGCCCATCACCCTTTGAGATCAAGGTGGCTCCAGCACAGGCCATTAGGTTGGACAAGAATCTCCAAAGATGAACACAAGGGCCAGAGAATGAAAAAAAGAGTAGAGGCTTGTTTGTCCCTGATGATCCAGTTGAATGTGTGCAGCCTGGAGGTGTACATCTGGAATGAAAAATAAGACCATATAGCATGATTCAGCTGATCCCAACCAAAGGTTAGGGGCAAGGAATTCCTATGTGAGCAGAGGGAACGTTCACAGGGAATTTCCCCTGGCTGACTTTCAAAGTTCTGGCTGCTGCATATTGACCTGTGAGGCATTTGTTTGGTTTGGCTTTTATTTTCTTTTTCTTAATTTTTTTTTCCTTTGCAGTTCTTGTCTGTTTTGTTTCTGAAAGAATGACATCCTGGCCCCTCACATTTCTGGAGGCAACACACACATTCCTTGCAGCTCTGTGTTACCAAGAGGACAGAAAATATTCTTCATAATTACACATGATTTGATCATGCCTGCATTTCTACCTCTTCCCAGAAGTTTTATTATCATAATTAATTTCTCTGGCATCTACTTATGGCTCTAGGCATTTTCCCAAACCTTTAAACACACAGTTAGCAGTTCTAAACATTTCACTGCTGTATTTCTTTTCCTCAATTTGCTAGTTATAAATTCTTTGCTAGTAGTCTTTCCTGCAACATGAGCTTTATTCATGTAGTCTCCATTACTGTAATATCACCATACTCCAGGAACTCTGCTTCACCACAGCACTGTAATCAAAGAAAATGGTGTTATCCCTAGTTACAAATGAGAATCTAGGGTACAGTTGGACTAGGTTTCATCCTTTGGTGACTTGCCCGAAATGCCACAGAGGCAGGAAAGAGAATTACACTCTGGTATCCTGACTCCAGCTCCTGCTGGGCCAGCTAGGTTTTACTGTCTTACAGTCTATTTCTCTTTCAGAAAATATTCTGTATATTCCAGTCTATGCAGAACTCATCACTTTCTCAAATGCCTTTAAGGAAAGATGAACCAAGAGGGAAGTGATCTTAAGAACCAAGGATTGCTCTTGGGAAGTTGTCTTCTAGCTTCTGGATATTGTGAAGGAAAAGATCTTTTGCTTAAGAGAGATCTGAACTCTGATCTAAACCATGGAGTACTAATCGTATGTTCATCATATCTGCGTATGTTTGCACTTGTCCATAGTAAGTTTCTTTGGTCTCAGAGGGATGTAAGAGAGATGATCACAAATAATGTTGGGTTTTAACAGTCAATCCAAATCACATTAAAAGCATCAGCTTCAGCCTCCTGTTTGTATCAGTGAGGGTTGGTAGATTACTGAAATTAGAAACTCCAATCACAATCCAGCACAACACTTGGTGGGATTCAGTGTGTTCCCTTGGTCACCACACAATGAGCAGAGCTGTAGATTAGCCTGGACTGCATGCCCCCAGGAAAAGCCATGTACTGCAGTGGTGGAATTCATCCTACCTCTGTCATTGCAAATTAATTATACAGGCTGCCAAAATTCCACAAATCTTCACTTTTCATCTGCTTAATTTCAACCCTATGTAATGCTCTTGACACTCTCAAGACCCACAGGTATCCCCAGTCTGAGAACAGGCCACCTGTGTCTTGTTTTCTGGAATGGGAGCAACAGCCCAGAAAGCAAAGCTGCTGATGGTGATGCCAAAATCGTGCTCTTTGTCAGACAGAAACTGAGTCAAAAATCAGGTTTCAACCTATGCAGAACTTAGCCAAACCTTACAATTAATTTGGCTTCCAGCAAAAGCAGCACAGCACTGAAATACAAAACTCCCTTGGTGGGTAAACCATTTTCCACATACTCTGGATTACAGCTGAGTAGGATTAGAGATGTCCTAGTGTAGACAGCTTTCTTCAAAGTCAGAGGGAGAGCTGCGTCTCCTGGCTCAGCACCCTGAGTCCTGGTGTGGTTCAGTGTGAGAGAGTGGTGAGAAATCTGGGATCTCCAGTCCCATCAGGTTGTGCTCCTGGCACCGTTGCAGGAGGGAAGTGGTCACCAAGGCCATCACGCCTGGAGAGAGCAGCTTGCCAGGCTTAGACATGGTGATTAGTGGTACCCAACAATGTCCTAAATCATTTAATTGCATTTACTCCAAATATACTTTTACCAATTAACTGGGCAAAGGTTTAAAACAAACAAATAAACAACATCAACAAAACAGCCCCAAAAGAAGAATAAAAAGGGCTTCAAAGCATTTCACTTACATTAATTAAGCTATATGTCTGTGTCAGTCCATGTCAGCCAACAGATATTCAGCAATCCTTATCTCTACAGCGTAGAGCCTGATAAAGGTCTAAGTGCCTGAGAAGTGTACAGCCCTTGGGACTGCAGTGGCAAAAGCAATTTCCTTCTGCACAATGGAGCCTTAATGAAAACACCTCCTGCTTAATGAAAGCATGGAAGATTAAGGGGCAAAGGTAGGGGTGTGAGCTGGGCTGCAGCCAGGCAGAGTCTGTGTAGGATGGCTGGGGGCAAGAGGAGCCCCAGGCAGAGCAGGAGGTGCCTGAGCCATTCCTGCTGGTGTGGGGACCCTGCCACATGTCCCAAATCCAGGTGCCACCGAGGGGCAGCCCCTGCCTCCAGGTGCTGTCAGTCCTGCTGAGGGCAGCCAGGGCATCACCAGCGAAATTGAGCTCAGCCTCCGCGGCTGCCTCCGCTTGCCTGAGCAAAATCTGGCCACTTGTTGGAGAAGCATTTGGGGGTGAAAAGGTTGAGGACAGAAAAAGTGTTTGTAACAACAGTGTTTCTTTGTTGCGAGTTAAAGAGTCAAGTTTGATGCAGGATGCAAAGCTGACCCTGGGGTGAAACATCGCTGAGCGTCCTCAGAGGCTGCCCTCCCACGCATGAGCCAAACTCAGAAAATCTTTGATGCATTAGTATTTAAAAGTGAGAGGGGGGTGTGAGGGGGAAACCCTATATGTTGTTCTAGAGAGAGAATAAAACAGCAGAAGCAGCAAAAAGAGGCTAACGTGGATTTTGCAGCAGATACTGATAAGGGGCAATTTCTCCGTTTTCTTTCTGGTTTAGAAACAAGATTTCATGGACACAGAGATAGTTCTGGAAGAGCAAACGAAGCATAAAACTGAGTGAAAGGCATCATGTTCAGGGGGCTGCTCACAACTCACAAAAAAAGGCTTTCTCCCTTTTTTTCCCCCCACAATTAAAAAAAAAAAAAAGAGGAGTTAACACCTGTGCTTGCTTTACTCTGCCATTTTTCACATTTGCAGTTGTTCTCAAGGGAATCAAAGTGACAGATTTATGCAAAGCTGCAGTTTGGATCTTTTTTGCCCCGGAGCAATGCTTTTATCCAAGCTTTTCTTTCCCCTTTCATGAGTGGATGGTGAAGAGGAGGAATGCATCACACTTAAAAACGGCAAAGAAAAAACTTTCACAGCTGTTTCTAGAAGCTGAGATATATTTAATCCAAACTAGAGATTAACATGCACCTCTGTGGAAGAGATATTTCCCTTCCCCTGGGTTTGTTATCACCTGTGTATCAGACAAGGCTTAGAGATGAACTTCAGCAGCAAACTCATGGTGAGAGGATAGAGGACTGCAATGGGAAAGCTGTGAGTAACTTGGTGCTCCTATTCCCAGAAATTCCCGCTATGGATTCACTCGCCAAGTAAGGTGGACAACTTCTTTGAGCTGTCTGCATTATGAATGCCACTTCCAAGTGTTTCAGGACCTCAGGTTTGCCTGTGCCCAGCTCCAGCAATCCTCTGCCAGCAAAAAGCAGCTCCTCTCTAACTGTTGGAGATGGGAGGAACAGAGAAGGTCTCTCCCTCTGTTTCAGTGCTATGTGCATGAGATGCAAATGAGTAATGGTAAATCTTCAGTAGCACGAACTCCTGCTGCCTCTTCAGGGCACTGAGCCATGAGCAGCAGTTTGGAATTTGCCCTCCTAGTGAGCATTTATGTTTTATCTTCATTGTTCAGTGTGCAAATGTCCTGAAATCCCACCCTTCAATCTGTAAGGATTTGGGAGGCAGAACAATTAACACCTGATTGGACTTTCCTTTGGTGCTTGTCTCCAGGTTATCTGAGTTCCACTAGCACATTAATGGGTGTGAATTCACAATGCCTTCATGAAATAAGAAGCTGGTACCCATGTGACCTACCAGGCTTGGCATTTTTGTCCCCAAATCTTATTCTTCCAATCAATTCCCTTCTCCATCCCCATGTTCCAGCCAGGTGTGAAAGTCTCTCTTTAGACTGCCCTGGTGAAGAGAGCATTGGAATATTTTCTACAGAAATCTCACCCAAGTTAAGCATGTAAAATGTGATATTTCAGCCCAAACAATTAATGCAATCCAAGGAGAAGCCAGGCAGCTCTGCTGACAGGCCATATAATCCAGTAAATAATTTGTTTTGGCTTCTGCTGCTGGATCTTGTAGCCTTCACTGGCTCCAACAGCACCTGTTCTGTACATGTGTCACCAGCCCCTGAAATGGTGGCCAGGGGACAGCTGTCCTGACCTTGACATATGATCTTGCACTGGCTGCTGCATGTGTGCAAATGCAATGATCCCTGCACAGCAGCCTGGCCATCAGTGTCTGCCACTGGGTCATCAGCAGTTGTGTGGGTGAGTTTCAGCAGAGAAGGTTCAGAGGTAGAGCTGTGTCCTCCTCCTTTGCAGTTGTGATGGTGTGTGTGAGCATCTCCAGGAGGGTGAGGAGCACGGAGAGCAGCTGAGAGAGGGCATGAGGCAGGGTATGACACTCAGGCTAAGCCCAGCTTTCTGCAGAGCAAGAGGCAATGCAAGCTGGCCAGTGTGAGAGTGAAAGCTGGTGTTACAGGAGGTCTGACAATTCCTGTGGGGATGTATAGGTTCTTCTGATGGGGTTTGTACTGGGTACCTCCTGATGGCAGACGTAAAAAAAAAAGGCTTAGGATTCTGATTGTTCTTTTTTCCTTCCTTGTCCCTATTTCTCTATTTTACCTAGACCTGTTTATACACTGCTCAATTAGTTAACTTAATTCCTTAATTTTCTCCTTTGTTTAAAATTTTCCTTGACAAGCTACTTCCATCACTGCCATTTTCTTCCTGCCCCAGTCTTTTTCTTCAACTTCCTCTGCCATTTTCCCATTGCTTTTGGCTTTCTCTTGGGCTCTGCATCCCTGTGTCTGCCTCATCCCTCATTATTTCCTACCCCTTCATCTGTGAGGCTTCATGGCGTGCAGGGCATTTCTAAGCCTGTGGTAGTCTACAGTAATCTATCAGTAATCTGTGCTGCCTTGCCCCTCTTTCCCACAAGTCTCCCCCTCCAGATGTGCATGCACATCTGTACATGAGGCCCACACAATCCCAGAGCCAGGAGAAGTCAGACTTAGTTCAAGCAAATTCCTGCTTCAGGGGGATTCCCCACTCCGAACACAGAGCTCCTTGGGTGTTGAATGAGACATGAGATGGAAAGCAGTTGTTTTCCTTACCCCATCCCAGGAAAAGCAATCAGGTACTCCATTGATTAGTGCAGTTTGAGAGAAGAGAATTGTGCTGAAAATTGAGCATCTGTTGGTTTATAATAGAAAATATTTTAAATAAAAATGCTATAAATTATATAGAGGTGTTTTGTAATAGAATTGTCATATACAATGAGACAACTTTACTGGAAAGAACATCTATAATGAGAAACAAATCACACTGACCTTTGCTAAAGGGCTTGAAAGGAGGTTTCTTTGGGATTGTGGGGACTCATTTGCCCTCCAGCAGTGAAAGAATTAAGATGTTATGTTTAACATAAACAAGAGAGGTTTAATCCCAAATCCTTGTGGGAGAGCACTTTGTGTTCTCTTAAAAGTTCAGTAATTCCATAAGCAAGATGGACAGTTGGGTTATTTTAGACTCAATGAAAGCAGGGGAGGGACAGAAGCGACGTCAAAGGGAATTAACTCATCAGAGTAAGAACCCAGTTGTGAAAACTGAGCAGAGAGTGAGTTCAATTGCATTAACCATACATGGTGCCAAGGTCTCTCATTATAAAATGCCCTTTCCCCCTTTTTGTTCTATCCAGCCAAACTGCAGGAAGAAAAGTTCATCTACATGGGATCATCCCAAGCCAGGGCTGGGCAGCCCATTGCTCTTCAGGCACTAACAGTAAGAGTAATGATTCTCTTTCCATTTGGGCTCTACACAAAACCCTCTGAGGGCAGGTGCTGGTTTCTGAGTGATGAAGAAAGGCTGCACAGGGACACTTGTTGTCTCTGATGACCTGTCTCTGCTGGATCTACCTGCACATCTTCTCTGCACCAGCAGCGTGGGCTTTGCTTGGGATCATCTTTTGAAAGGCAACCTCTTCCACAGCCCAGATGTGTCCTGCTTCTCTTCTGCTGGGGGCACAGAGGGAAGTCAGCCCCAGGTGTCTGTTGCCATTTAGCAACACTAAATTCACTTTAGAAGAAGACTGTGTCAAATATGTTACCTCCAGCTGTGTTCCAAAAACTGAAGAAAATTCAACTCTTAGGGAACAAGAGGGACAAGATATAAATCAAGAAAATTTGAGCATAGACAAAACATTTCACATCTCTATCTTTTTATTTCCATACAAGAAGCCAAAGTCCTGCATTATGACTGTTACATTAGGACTTAGATATGTAAGCATCACTTTCTTTATCACTCTCCTTCAGCTGAAGAAAACCAGTGTGAGTGACTGGGTGCTGGAGGGATTATTGTTCTGGCCCAAAACCAGGCCAGAATTGCTTTTACTTGATAAGTGATGCTTGGATTGAAGGGCAAATTGTACAATTTTTCTTCAGGAGTGAACAATGAAAATTGCTCCATACTTGTGTAATTCTGGCTAGCAGAATAAATGTGGTTCTTGGATAAAAGAGGGGAAAACCAAATAGATATGGTGGTGCTGCTCTCTCCACGGCTCTTTGGAGATCAGACTTAATGATCCTGAGTTCATTTCTGGTATCTGCTGAAGAAAAGAATGTTAAAAATCTGTGGCAATCAAGCTACAATAATGTCTGGCCAACCTTCTACCAAGCAAAGGAAAATGTATTCAATTTATTCAAGGGAGTATTTGATTATTGGATTATAAATGCCTAAGCTGGGTGAGAATTTCTAATATGAGGGCTTTTTTTTCATGTAGCAGACAGCAGCACAAAATGAACCTATGGATGAAATCTGAAGCCAGGCAGATCTAGAAGGAGAAAAACGATAAGATTTTAGCATTGATGACCTATCTTCTCCACTGCCTGAGATTTTAAAGTGAGATTTGTGTGTCTTCCACTTTCTTCTTCTAAACTCAGAAATGATCATGACACAGGAGTCCCTGGGCGACATCAGCAGTATGGACAGATTAGACTTTCCTAACAGTCCCTCTGTCTGTGATGCTTAAAAATTGCATTTACCTGAGCCAGAGTTCACCCCAGGGACAGGGGAATTAGACATCTTCATTCCTTTCTGCCCAGCTGTGGGAATGCTCTGTGTGGATGTCTTTCCCATCGCCGGTTGTGTCAGTGGTATGTGTTATGCAGATGTGTGTCCACTGGGAGCTGTGCTCAGACAGCACATTTCACACTGATTTATGGACAGACTTACGAGAGCAGCAACTTCTGGCCTCTGCTGACTTAGACTGGAATCAGCTTGCATGTTGTTGCTGTTCTTGTTCTTGGACCTGCAGTCACAGCTCACTGCATCACAAGATGCTGAAGAAATGCAGAGCCGAAGTCCTTGCCTCAGAACTCTTCTGTAAACAGAGGGTAGAGGTAGGTAGACAGCCAAGGGAATCCAGGAAAAAGATGGGAGGTAAACATGCTCAGTCATGATGAGCTGGAAAAGGACTGGGTGTGGCAGTGGTGGGCCAAGGCTTGGTCTTCCCAGGAAAAGATGCTGCAGGCATGAGACAAAAAAGCGTCTTTGTTGTGTGAATGACAGGAAAGGGAGAACATCTGGGAGCTACAGGTAAGGTGTCAACAACCTTGAGAATAGAGAGGGAAGTCTTAAGTGAGGATGTTAACCAGTTTTTAAATCCAAGTGATGAATAAGAGAAAAGCAGTTCACCTTCAGACACCATGGGTCTGAGAGGAGGATCAGATACCCCCAGATGTCAGGTAGCCAGGCTAAAATGGGAGTTTCAGTAGGAGAACACAGCTAACAGGACAGAGGTCCAGTTCCAAAGGAAACTGCATTTGAATTGGTGAGTTTTGTCAGAGATCAGGACAGAGGGAAAGGAGAGCAGGACTCAGTGACCACAGTGAGGGCAGAATGGAGAAGGGGGATTGGTTTCAAACCGAGAGTAGGGTTGTGTTAGATATTTGGAAAAAATTATTTATTGAGAAGTGATGAGGCACTAGAACAGATTGCCCAGAGAAGTTGTGGATGCCCCATCCCTGGGAGTGTTGGATGGGACTTTGAGCAACCTAGTCTATTGTCAGGTGCTCCTGCCCTTACAGGGTTTGGAACGAGGGAATCTTAAAGGCCCCTTCCAACCCAACCCATTCTATGATTCTGTGAAGAAGGACAGGGGAAAGGGTAAAGGCCAAAGGGACAGGAAAGGGCAGAAAGATACAGTGAAGGTATAGCCAAAATCTCCATCTATACCAACTACTTGATCCTTCTACCCACTTTTCCATTTGAATTCTAATTGATATGAAAGAAAGTCTTTTTACTGCTGTGCATAAAATAAATATTTCCAAACTCTTTGAGACAACAGTGTATTCCCAGCTGATCCCCAAAGACAGGACCAGTTTCTTCATGGTCACAATTACTCTTTGAAAGAAAAAACGTGGAGAACTGTGGCCAGGGAATGTGATTTTTTTTTTTTTTAATAGGAATCACCCAGCCCAGTATTGGTACAAAAACAGTTAAATAAATGGACCAAATGTCAAAGTATGAGAAGAATGACTCAAATTAGAAAAGCACAGATAGAAGAAGCTAACAAAAACAACTCTTCCTGTGGGGACACTAGCACAGCCAAATACTGATCTTTGTAGGTCATCCAGTTTAAAGAGGGGTGGGCAGGGGGAAAGAAATCTGGGTTTGATATTTTGTACCCTGGACTACAAAGGAATCACTGCAGATATATAAATAAAAGACAGCTGGGCTGAGGTTTCAGATCACCTACACCCATCAGAAAGGCAGCCAGAGTGAGCACCGTGCTCTCCTGTTTGATACCTGGACTAACACTCAACTCAGTCAATGCTTTAGAGGCAAAGAGAGACAGAGCAGAGCAATGTTTTATTAAAAGGTTTAAATCACCCATATTGCCACAGAAACAGCAAAGAACATTACACAGCGCAGGGGGAGAAACCTTTGGTTTAAATATCTGTAAAAATGTATGAAAAAAAAAAAAAAAAGGAAGAGCTCCTGCCTGGGAAAATCATAAGCCTGTCTCAAATTCTACAAGACTATCTAAGCAGAGGAAGTGAATGAATAACTGTGGCACATGCATGAGTGGCTGAAAGTGCAGCCTGAGCAGTAATTGGCTCTATTGGTGTTCCTCTGATTAGCTGGTTTTGGCTACAGCACTTGTCAGACCCACGCTGAGTTCACAGTACAAAAGTATTCACATTGCACTGAAGAACGTCTCAGATCAGCCGGTGGATCCCTGCAGAGAAACAGCAAACACAGATCTGAAGGATGCAGTCTCCAGGGAGGGCTTTAAATCCTTACTTCATGTCACTAATTCCTCGTTATCTAGAGCTGGAAGAGAAAGGACTCCTGAACAGATTCAGATGCTCCTGTTACTTTTCACTGCCTCAGAAATTAAGGAAGAGGGAAGAAAATTGATGATGCTTCTGTGGAGAGCAATTTAAGAACAAAATCACATTAATCACTGCATGTAGGTGGTTCGAACTCTTTACCAAAATACTCATCTGAGAGTTGCTAATGAACTGAAACAGCAAAGGGATCAGTTTGTTGGTATGGGGAGGAAAGGTTACCCACTGATAAATATCCAGAGAGACTCCTGGCAGGGAGAGGTCTCAGCTGGGGACACGTCACAGAGGGCACAGGAAAAGTTGAGCCACACCCAAGTCCTTCCTTACAGTGGCAGTGGGCACAGCACTAGCAACACGAATGGAAGAGACCAAAGAAATCAGGCACTTCCAGGTGGGAGGTATTTTTATGTGCAGGCTTGCACACCTACTGTGTCTGCTCCAGAGTTATGGCTAAGACCCCCTTTCAGCTCATTCAGCTTTGAAGTCAGCTCCATGGATGCCTGCTGTATCCTCAAAATGCTGACATGACCACTCTGCAGAATGACAAAGAAATGCCACAGAACATTAATTATCTGCATCCACACTCTGGTAATCACTACCAAAAAGCAATTTGGAGAGCATCAGCAATTTGGAGAGCCAGCACCGGAGTATGCCAGCAAATGCTGTTGTGTTTTATGTGTGGTTCACTGATTCAAACACTCTGGTCAATATAAGCAGTTTTGGCTATTAATAGGAAAGACTTCCATATTTTGCTTGTGAGCTCCCTGTCCTTTCTCACCCTGTCCTCCCTCCCAGCTAAATAATGTTAAGTTATGTGGTGGCTAAATAAAATGTGAGGAACAGCAGAACAGATCACAGCTTAGATCAGATATTTCCAAAGTGGTTTGAGGACAGTTGACCATTATTTATTTGCAACACACAATAAGCAGAGATGAAGGTTAAATGTGAGGTTTTTCTAACCAGAAGATATTAATCTTGTACATATACACAGAAAAAATAGCAACTGCACATTTCACACAAGCTGAGAATTTGGTTCCCAGGACAAAACCAACCAACCTATGATTACAAACATCTCATCAGCTTCTTGGGGCTCTGCCTCCAGAGTTGTGGCACTGAAGGAATAAAACACTTGAATGTTGCTGCCCACACTGAACACCAGACTGTGGGTGACGCTGCCAGACTCTAACCCCAGTCATACCCCTTGGAAAGACATGGACAGACATGGAGATACCACCTTGGATGGGCTGATCATCTCTCCCATCACTTGCAGTACTTCTCTCCTTTTTCTTTGCCAGCATTTCAAGATACCATTTCTCAATAGAATCCTGAGGTTCATATCAAAGCCTCCATTTATACTGAATTGCACAAAATGCCTCCAAAACTGCTTCAGCTTTGTCAGAAGTCAACACCAGCCTCAGGTTCTGTCTTTTACTTTTTATTTTTTCATTTATGTTTTTAAAACATATGAATGAGGCTCTGAAACCTTCTCTACCACAGTTTTGTCCCTTCAGATTCCAAAGCAAAAAGCAGTTTTTCCTAGTGGCTGGCATTAAAGAAATGCTGAGCTGGTTTGTCTTTTGGAATTTTATTTTATTGAGAATATTTTCTCAATAAAATTGAGAATATTTTCTTCAAAGAATTCAAATTTGTCTTTTAAGCCTTCTACCCAAAAATTAGAAGCAATTTCTTGATCTTCAAGAAACAGGGAAAAATTTAGAAAAATTCTCTCTGTCATTCTGAAATTTTTATTGGGGAAAAAAAAAATCAAAATCTGTTTCTCTTTTAGCAAGAACCAACTTCGCTGTTCATGCATAAAGCTATGATGAAATATATTGTAGCATCTTGCCATCATGAAATATGAATACTACTTTGTTAAACCCTTCAGCACACAGATGAGACTGCTGAAACTATTCCAGAAGGAGACACTTGTCACTGAAGATGTTTTGTCTCACAGTTGTGAAGTTGACTCAGCACTATTGATTATTTTGCACATTATATCAAGCCCCAGTCCTGCACAAGGACTCTCCTATACCAGGCACATCATGAACATGGAACAAAGAGGTACCTTCGGCTTCCAAGAGTTTCTAGTCCTTGTAGAGGACTGGAGAGGCAGATGAAGACAGATGGAGGGGGAGATTAAAGGACCTGGCCAGGACATGCTGTCAGACTTTGAGTAACCTTTGCAGTTAGGGAGCAATTTAAGTGGATGTGTCTCCATAATACTCATATTAAAAAAAAAAAAGCTCCAAAAGATTTTAGGCATCCCATGCCCATTCCTGACTACTATCCCAAGTGAGATCAGATGTGGGAAAAGGAGAATACTGAAATAGAAAGAGGCTTTTGGAGTCTGTGAGTGGTGCAAAGCCCCCAGGGATCCCTGAGAGAAGCTCCACAGCAGTTTGTATGTGGGAGAGGGTCAGTCTTTCAGCCATCTACCAAAAAGCTGAAGAAGCCCTAAACTACATGAGGCAGCTCTAGGATGAAACAATGGGAAGTCAAAATATATTGAGACCTGGCTTTTTACTTTTGCCTCACTCACCAGATCTATTCTGGAAAACAATTTCAAGCTGCTAGGAAGAGCTGCTCTCCTTTACTTGCAAGTTTTTCTCCAGCCTCATTTGAAGTGGGAGAAGTAGATGACCAGGGTTGCAAGTTTCTTCACAAACACATCTTAAGTTTCCCAGGGTTTTCTTTCCTAGGGAGTTGTGCACAGCTGGGACCCTTGCATTTCCAACACCCTACGAACAACACTTCACCTTCCAAAGCCCTGGGTGCCACCAATGGCCACCCCGGTGCAGGGAGTGTCCGGCAGCAGCTGCCCTCACCGCGGAGTGTGCCTTCCTTTCCCTTCTCTGGTCTTCTGCATCTTCCCTCTTTGCAGTCTCCGTCCTGTCCACCTCTTCCCTTTGCATTCCTCCTCTTTGCAACTCTGCCTTTGCATCCCTCCCCTTTGCATCCCTCCCTTTTCACCTCCCCCTTTGCACCTCTCTCACTTACATCCCTCCCCTTTGCCTCTCTGCCCCCTTCGCATCTCTGCCTTTTCCCCTCCCTCCCCTTCGCATCTCTGCTCCTCGCATCTCTGCCCCCGTACACCCCCTGCCTCGCTGCCTCCCTGCGCTCTCCCCCAGCCCCGGTGCCCCGCAGCCTCCGGGGCAGCCCGCAGCGCCT
>JAHLSL010000061.1:9529082-9561993 GCA_025920805.1 Petroica traversi
CCCTGGGTAGTATCACTAGCAAAGTAACACATGTGAGGAAATGTTAAACTGTTTTCAAAGCTGAACTCTGTGTTAGCTGTTTAGCTTCCCGTGGACCTGAGCAAAGCTGGATATAAACTTGTTCATGAGCAATAGGTTGAAAATAGTATTGCATGTGATCCTGTCTCCCTCCACTGTACTTCTGTGTTCATCTCATGTAGTGAGAGCAGTGTCTGGACCATGACAGGCTGTAAGGGATTATTCTTGCCTGACTCCACAGAACAGCATAAACATCTACTGAACTAATCGCCGTAAGCTGCCTCTGTAGCAGCTAGGGAAAAATAAACTCTTGAGGCCACGTTTCATGTGAGCAATGAGGGCAGGGTTTGTCTGAACAATGCCAGCTTCTGAACAAGATGGATAGAAATGTCTCTTTCTCCTTTCAAGGGAGACCACAGAAAGCTGTTCACCCTCTAGGCAATCCTCCCTTAAGAAAGTTCAGAAAGTCCAAAGATGCCCACTGTTGGTGGCTCCTGAGCCCCTTTAAAGGATTGCAATGTGTGTAATAAATGCAGAATTTTAATAAATGCTTATTTGGCAGAGAAGAGCAACCTGGTTTTATGTGTGTGCATGTTCTGGATGTGCATATACTTTTGAAAAAGTGGAACTTGGAGAGCTGGTTTTGCCAAACCTTGTTTTGTGAGGCTGGTGGTTTCCCCTGGTAGCTGAGAACATTTTAATCCTCTCTAGGTTGGGATTGACAGGACAGGTGTCATTGCTTATGTCTTCTGTGGATTCACCCAATGCAGGATGTTTACGTATGACAGCAGATGTATGAGTGGCTTGCTTGGGAGATGGATGGAGCGAATTCAGTAGCTGGCTGAGCCTTTTCCTTTCACCACCTGGCCAAATGCCAGCATACAAAGTTTGAGCTGCTGTGTGGCCATCTGGCCAGTGACACAGCTCCTCTCCTTGGGATGCCCCGTGAACAAGTGTTTTCTTGCTGTTGATATTTTGGGGAAGAGTGTGGAATGGTGCTGTTCAAATATATGTGCAGGGACAGCAGCAGGAATTGATATTTAAGAGGAAATTAATCATTCTGCAATTAAATTGCAGAGCTGTAACCCTATCCAGGCAAGAAGGGGGAGATGGAGAGCCCTGGTCCTAGCCCTGCCTCCTCCCTCGCAGCCCCCCTGCTCCCCAGTGCCCCAAGCAACATATTTGGCAAGTAAAGGTGCTGCTGCTGCCAAATCCACAGATTTTTGTCCAGGGGAGAAAAGTGGCATAGGGGGACCACCAGATCCAACTGCCAATTTCTGCTTGTGATGCCTCTGCACTGTTTGTTTAGTCACACTGAGCTAAATGTAGGGGATCTTGATGGACTGGTGCTCATTTATGCCAGCAGTGAATCTCACCAGTCAGCTTTAATGGAAATGACCAGGCAGAAACCCCCAGGGTAAGTTGAGGCAACCCTCAGCATATGTATCAAAAGAGCATTTCAGCTGTTGCACTCTTTGACCCGCGCAGCTGTGAGCAGACTGGGGGGGATTAGAGCTGCTGGTCCCACAGACAAGGGCCGGGGGCTTTACATGCTTCAACACCCACCCATCCAGAGAACAAATTCAGCACAACTTTGTCTCGCCTTCATAATGAAAAGTAAAAGCTTCCTCTGCACCAGTTAAAAATAGTTCGGGCTGACTGTGCTCCCATTCAACTCCTGCATCTGTGTTTGCCCAGCCAAGCAGGCTCCCGGCGCCTGCGTGCCCCAGCCTGGGAAGGGGGTGATATTTCTGGCTGCTACAATATCAGGGATTTGTTCCTCAGCTCTTCCCAGGTACAGCTCTCTTCAGTGTTTCCCTCCTCTCTCTGCCTTGTTACATGTACTGGTGACTTTCTCAATTGTCACTGTGACTGCTCGCATCCAGTCAGAGTGTGAACAATTTCCATTTGTAAATGTGCTCAGCTGAGCTGCCCCATGCTGGCTCCTAAGCTGAAGTCTGTGGTGCATGCCAGCTTCATGCCCCAGACAGTGAACATAACTCAGAGCATAACTCCTGAAGTTTTTGAAAAAGAACCTCTTTGGGAGCCTGGGCACATCCTAAAGGGGGGTCTCATGGTGTCAAGTTGTGGAGAGCTTGGACAGAGAGGGAAGTGTTATCTGATGGAGCTTACGCTGAAGTGAGGAGTCAGGGGTCTCACTAGCTGCTGTGAACTGACATAAATTGTTAAAATACATCATGGATGTTTTGTGCAGTCAGAGAGGAGAGGTGGAAATGTTGATAAGTTCAGAGCAGAAGGCAGCTGGGATGAAATCTCATTCCAGAAGTTCATAGGTAGGGTCCTGCCTCCAGATGTTGGAACAGCTGCATGCAGGGACACATAAAAAGAAACAGGCCGAGGAGGTTTGGAATAAAGGAATGATTAAATTTTCTGTTTACAGCCAAATCCCATACTCTGAAAGACTTCTTGAATCCTGCTCTTGATATATTTCTGGGGTGGACACTTTAAGGGAGACTTTGGTGCTGGAAGCATGTGCAGTTGCAGTGGATAATTTGTGTTTGCAACTCTGGGATGCTACCAGCCAGAATGTGAGAAATCCCCATGATAGATGTGTGTCTTTGCCTCATGAAATACAGCTCCAAGCAAGACGTCCATTCTGCAGAGTGTGCCTGAGCTGGCCACAGAGCAGGTGACCCAAAAGGGATGAGTGACACGTTGTCCTGCTTGCCCTCTGCTCCCTGCAGTGCCCTGTGCATGCAGGCAGCCTTGTCTGGGCTGCCCAAGGGGTGAAACAAGAAAAACTCTGACAGCACCTTTTCCTCCTTCCAGCAAATGTGTCTGATGATGCAAAAGAGAGCAAAGGGATTGTGTGGGAACATTTTGATGCACTGGGATGTGCCACCTGTCTTTTCCATCATGGGAAAATGCTTTTAATTTTCGGAAAGCCCCATGGCATGTGATGAAAGGAGGTCAGACCCAAGGCACATCTCGTTGAGTCTAATACTTTCCTCATCCCAGGCCTGCTGTTCTTGCTGTAAGCTAATTCCATCTGCATTTTTAAGCCCCTTGCAGTCTGGGCTAAGAGCCAAATACTGCTTTCCACAGTTTTCCAATAACCCTGCAATCTCATAGGTTCACTTAGGCACTTGTTCTGGCCATTTCAGAGAGCAACAACAGCTCCTGCCGTTGCTTCTTTAGGCACTTGCATTTTGGCCTCCACGTTTGCAGAGGCAAATGCTAATGTGGCTTCATCTTGACTTTTCTCTCAGCCCCTTAGTGATGTTTGCAGACCTCTTGCTTTACTCCAGCTCATTGTTGGAGTGGTTTCCACAAGGCTGTTTCTAAAACTGAGGGATTGAAATCTAGCTCCTTTGCAGAATTTCACCATTTTAGTGTAAATCTAGGAGCTGTAATTTCTCCTCCTGTCCTTATGCAGGTTTGTGCGATCTCATAAAGAAAACTTGTTGTCTGCACACAAGGGATTGCATGAGAAGTGACTCGAGGTCTTGTGTCAATAAGGACAGTAGAAATCTCTAGCAGCACTTGTAGTTATTATTCAGAGGGAGTTTAACTCCTGGTTTGTCAACAGGTTGGTAAGGATATGTGTTCTTTTGGCCTCCCCTTTTATGTGTGCAGGAGAGTTGCAAAATTACCCCACATGAATCTCAACAAGGGACTAATGTCAAGGTGTCAGCCCAATTGTGAACAACAGTGAGAGCTCTGAGACAAAATCCATGGAATTAAGGAGCCAAATAACTTCAGTTAAGCTCAGTGAGATAGCAGGGGGAGACTACACCTTTTATTAAGCCTCTGTCCCTGCAATGACTCTTTTCCTCTCAAGAAGCAGAGCCACAATCAAGCTGTTACCTCAATTGATTTAGATGAATTACTTGCCTTCTGAGAGACCTCCAGAGCTTTATCTGGGTAATAATAGAGCTTTTATGAGAGTAGTCAGTGTCCCAAATAAAAAGCAAGGTAATTACTGGGTTAGCCTGGCAGTCTACAAATATCTGTTTAGCATCTTCATGTCTGGATCTTCTTCTCTGGTGGCACCATGGCTGCTCTAACAACCTAATGATCTGACTGGGACACCTGGAAGACTTTGGAGCAGCTGAAAAGGGAATTAGAAAAGAAAAACAATGTAATTGCATAAATGGCCTTACCATTATTGTGCAAAGCAAAAATCAAATCAAATTAAATTCTTCCTCTATGGAAGTAGAGGAAATAATTTCAGAATTATTTGCTTTTTAGCAACTCCTGTGTGCATGGATTGGAGCCACTGGGTCAGGTGAATCCCTGAGCCCATCTGAGGGCAGCAGCACATTTGATGGTTCCAGCCTCTCTCTTCCCTGATGCTCTCAACCAGGTGAATGGTGGAGGGTCTCACTCAGGGACCACTTCACAGCACCACGAGGACACAACAAATAGCTACTTGCACTAAAGCTCTGTGCCTACTACAGAAGGGCTTTTTCATGTGATGTTTCTTTGGGGACTTGTTTTGATCCATCTCCCAGGCAACATGCCCCCAGAGAGGGGAAGAAAGAAGGAAAGTTGGGAAAGGAAAGTCCCATCATTTTTCAGACCACCCTGATTTTGGAAGTGATTAAATAACATCATGTCCAGAGAGAGCCTGAGCTGCCTTGGATGCATGGGCCACAGGTCTTCGTGTGGTGGCTGAGATGGATAATGCTGATGCCAAAAGTGATTCTGCTCTGTGAGTCTTGCAAATCCTGGCCACTAGGAAAAATAAATTGATAAATGTGTTGTCCATGTTATCCACAAAATTAAAATGAAAATATAAGATTTTTTTCTCTTATTAAAGTTAAGAACTTCTGCTCTTGCAGAGTTCCCTCTCTGCTCCGAGCACTGGGACATGAATTTCAAGAGTGGAAAATGCTGGTCATGGAGTCAGAGCCAGGAGTTTTAGGATAAGAACCAGTCTGAAAAAGAGCAGGTAGCAGCCTGGCTTGGTGGAGACAGCTCTCTAATTCTCATTTTAAATTCCATATTTTGTGTTTGCTTGTGGCATGAGCTACATTAGGGATCCTTCCATTTCTGGTCTTAAGGCACTAGGGAAATACAAAACAATCTCAGTTAAAAACAGTGCCATGTGGCAAGGGCAGTACAAAAAGACCTCAAAAGAGAATTAAAGTGAGGCTACATATCTAGAGGTTTGAAAATCTTTTTTTACTTGTGGTTTCTTGCCCTGCCATTGGTTAGAGGAGTTGTTTCTCCATGAGTCTAATAGCATGATAGAAAGTGCCATCGCTCTTGGGTTGTTTTCATAGTGATTTTGTTTTCCTCCCAGAAACCCACCCAGGGCGAACCCCCTCCCTATGATCTGTGTTTAATTTGAGTACATGTAAGCAATATCAGATGAAATGGAGAACTGCTGACAAGTGTCTGGGACAAGGGAAGACCACGAGACAATTGATAGATTTGGGTAACATCCCTAGGAGTCTTTTGGCATAGAAACGGCATTGACTCTTTTCCAAATCTTCCCACCCAGGCTGTGGTAGGGGACTTGTAGAGCTCTGACTGGCATATCCCTATCAGTTTTCTATCTTTTCACATGCACACAGGATGATAATATGCATAATAAAAGATCACAAAGGAGTGCACAATAGCCTTATCCACAGGATGTTTCCATTGCATATGGTCTTTATCATATTTACAACACCCAGAAGGTGCTCTGAGCAGTGCTTCCCAGGAGAAAAATGGGGAGATATCTCTGGTTTTCCATTGTTTCTTAGGGGCACATTATTTCTGCTGGGGGTGGATTGGCTGATTTTCATATGCAATGCAGGAGGCGTGACCTGATGTAATGTGGGAGCCTCGGATTTGCTATCATTTGTGAACAGTCAGAATTTGGGGTTGAAAATGGAGCTTTTCCCCACCTATCTGAACTCTTGTCCCCCATGGCAGCCCTGCTGGTGGGGAGGTGCTGTGGTGAAGTCCCCACTTTGCACCCTCCTGGTACCAACAGGGGAGCCCCAAGGAGTGGCACAGTTCCTGGTGAACGTGTCTGAACCAACCTGCTGCCTATCAGGCCATGCAGATTACTGCAGAGCACAGCTCTCTCTGAGTCTCAGGCACATCCAAGTACATAATATCCTTAAAAATATCCGGTTTCCAGCCCGCTGAGCAAGGAAATGCCGAGACAACCAGGGGTATGTGTGTGTGTGTATGTACTGCTGCCTCCTTGAAGGGAGAAGCAGCAATCCTTCCAGGAATTGGCAGGGAATGGAGACCCACATGGCTCCAGGCTGCTTTTAATTATCCAGAGTCACACTTTAATGAAGTTCTGCCAAATGCACTAAATCATTCCATATTTCGTGGCACAAGGCTATCTGCTGCTGTACTTGAACTTGGTGGTGAGCAGGCATCTGACCCCAGCCCGTTTTGCGTTCTCCATCTGGCTGGTGGAGACAGTTAATAGTTGTAGGCAGAGCTCTGCATGTTGAGAGACACCAAGGTGGGGCTGAAGGGACCCTGTTGTCCCTCTGTTTCAGACCCAAGGCAGTTTGCAGGGATGCTCTACCCTAGGACTTTCCATCCCAGACATGGTTGAAATATTTGCAGTGGTGCTGCCAGGCACAAATCCTGCTGCAGTGCATTCTTAGTTGGATGAAGAGTTTTTTGGGAGCCCCTGACCTTTGGAAGCCTCTTAGCCAAGGGCCAAGGCACTGTGTAGGTAGGAGAGGTGGGACTTTCACTGAGCTGGTCATGTTCCCTCTATGCTAACACAGAAGTGGTTGAGTGGGGTGATACCTCCCTCAGGGGAAGCCAGTGGGAAGGTTGAAGCCCACCCTGAGCATCCGCATGGGAAGATGGGCTGAGAATTGCAGCACTGTAGTGAGGAGTGGACCTCTCATCCATCCCCTCTGGAGATGACACTGTCATGGGAAAAGTGGCAACCAGAAGGCACGAGGAGGCTGACTTCAGCCCACTGTCTCCTTCCCTGTGTGTGGGTGATACCTCTGCTTTCCTGTCCTCCTGTTCACGGCCTCCCCAGAGTGGGAAAGTGAGAAGAGACACCCCACCACATGTAAACTGTGAAGGGTGAAGGGAGAGGTGCAGGGAAAGGGTTGGTGGGGATCTGGGCTGTGAAATTGAGTGGTGCAGGGCAATGGCTGCTTGAAAGAGCTTCTGTCCATGGCCAAATCTCCTTCCTCAGCACAGGTTTGCGTACTCAAGGTGCTCCCCAGATACCTGGGACATGCTCTCCAAGGAGAAGAGTTGAGGCTGGCGTTCTTAAGGTGGACGGATCATCTTACTAACCCAAGGCAAAACAGAGTGTGCACTCCAGAGAAGCAGATATGGGTATTTTTGGATCCAGTCATGCTTAAGAGTAGTTTCTCCCATGATGTTTTGGTCTCAGAGAGTGGAGGTACCGACTTTGCCTGGAAGCCACTGAAGGATGCTCAAATATGAGTCCTGGCATCCTGCTACAGTAGCACACTGTTTATTTCCATAAATAAGTTATTATAATAATACTTTTGGTTGGGTTGGGAGCAGAAAGGGGAAGCAAATATCAGAACAGGCTGCACATGGCTCTTTACCAGTTTGGACTTTCCTAAAATTTGTTTTAGGCCAAGGCTTTTGGGAAATACATTCAGGGTGAGTCTCAGGCAAGTTTTCTGGGACAAGCTCTGCCAAAATTAATGAGAGAGGTACCCAAATTATGTTTTTCAACCCAATTATGGGAGCCAGCTTGCCTTTCTGTAAATCCATGAGTCTATAGATGTGTTGGGTGGTTTTTGTGTGCACGTCCATCCATACTTTGTATTGGTCAGCAGATGGAAAGAATGGTTTATGTGGACCAGCAGAACAGGATCTGTCCTTGGTGCACATGATGCTCCTACAGACACTGTGGGCAGATCTGTTCTTTGGTTTAGTTGCTGGCTCCAGTTGACCTTGAATTCAGGGAAAGTATTTTATTTCAAATTACATCTCTCTCCTGATCCTCCTGTGAGACACGTGCAGAAAAAGATGGAGCAAAACATTCATTTAAATCAACAGCCACCAAAATCCAGCTGGCAGACAGGACACCTGTGATGCGGCCTGTAACAAGATCAGCCATTGTGGCTTGAAGGGAGATGAGATCTTTTAATTTGGGACATTTTTTCTCCCAGCCCATGCATTTTGATGTTTATTTTCACAAATGACAAGCCAAGTTGGCTCTGAGGCAGCAGGAGTTTGAATCCCTAATGGAAGCTGCAGACGGAGCCTTTTAAAGCTGGTTCCTGCTTCCACCAGCCAAGTACCTTTCCAAAGTCCCCTGGAGAAGTGTCCTTGCCCTCCTGTGCTGGGCCAGGAGCAGCCATGTGGTGCCAGGCTTGGCTTGGCCGCCGGCCCTGGCAGCACTCAGCCCCTTGCAGCAGCTAATGTGAAGTGACAAACCAAAGTGCCTGGTTTTGAGGGATGGGGAACATAGGGTTTTGGTGGACCAATTGCAGCTGGTTGCTGCTCAAATCATTGCAGGTGCCTCTGGCAGCTGATGCAGTGACTCCCTCCTTTTGCTGCCCCAGTCTGTCAACTTTTTTTGGAACAAGGCTGCTGCAACTGTTAGTCCAGTTATCTGTAGAAGGCATGACAGCAGGGAAAAATACACTGAGGGAGAAGCAAGTTTCCATGACACTGTAAAATACAAAGGGAAAATAATATGACTAAAAAGCCAGGTCTGAATTTCTGCCCAAAAAACTCAAGAGCAAACAAGGAAAAAAGTATTTCCTGAGACATGAAAGCACTTAATGGACTTTTAATGCAGTATTTTTGCATTTCCTAGATCAGTAAGGCACCAGTAGCTGCTGCAAGGGGGAATGTTGGTTCAATGTTTTATATTGAGACAAGATGTGGGACTAAAATGCAAGCTGTTATTTACATACTGTTATCTTCAAACTGACCCGCCTTCTTCACTATGCAGGGATAGAAGAAGAACTGTTTCCATTCTGCAGAGGGTAAAAGCAAGGCAGGTGTCTCAGACTCTGTATCCCAGTCCAGTAGAGACAATTCCTTTTGATTCTGGATTCATGCCCTCTGGAATCAGAAGCAACTGCCTAAATTATTTTTTTGCCTGTAAACTAATTTGTCATAATCCTGTGCCCTTCTCCTCCAATGACTTCCAGCCTTATTGCACCGCTAGTGCTGTACTTTGAGTAGGGAGTTTTCTTCAGGTGGGTACTACATGAGCAGCTGGGGTTTGGTTGTTTATTCAAACCAGAGCATGTTGGTGGTATGAAGTCTGGTTTCCTTCTTCAGGTGGGTGGTGACTGGCATCCTCTTAATTTCCTCAAAATGCAATGAGTTTATAGCCTTCATTTGTCTTAGCTCTCCACCCATTTCAGAGCACAATTGTTTGTTTGCCTTTCTTTTTGTATTTCCAGAGCTTTTAAGCAGACTGCAGACACAAATATGTTCTTCTGGATGTTGTTTATTACATTTTTTTTATTGTGGAAAATTACTTAATTGCTTAACTGGATGGTGGTTGGGAAGAGAAAGGAGGGAAAGTCAAAGTGGAGTAACAGCTTGTACTGACAGTGGCTCAGGATAGGAATAGAAATTCAGGTGCTTTAAGTCCTCATTTCCCTTACTTGGGGAAAGAAATCTCATTTCAGAACCTTTGACGAAAAAACACTCCAAATGGAGCTCAAAATGCTCCATTTTGTTGCAGAGTGAGGAAGCTCTTTTCCACCTTTAAAGCAATATCCTTGGGTGTGGAAGATGAGCAATAATGAGGAAGGGGCTTAATCTCAGTAACCATAGGGCATTTCTGCCACATGTCTGTTCATACTTTCAAAGACCTCTGAGGTCTAAGTTGGCTGTGAAGGAATTTTTACATGGTCTATAAAAGTTGTCTTAAGTGAGAATCTCTGTGTACACGGGGAGGAAACTTACTTGGTCTGTAAGTGCATCTGCTGGAGAGTTGTTTGTAAGTAGAAATAAAGAAAAAGCGAAAATAAAAATAACTCATGGAAATAGGAAATGAAGATATAATCCACCAAAATGTGTGCCAACCAATATGGTGAAATCTCCATTATTTACAAAGCTTGGGTCAAACTGGGAGATTGAGGTAGGTCAGAAAAAGTGATTTGCTCTCTCTGGAGGAGAAGGCTCATGTCCCCCACACTGTGGCTGAGCAGCTCCAGGCGGTACAAGGTAGCATCCAAAGCCCACCTCTATCAGCTGGATTCAAAAAGACAACCTGGAGGTGAATTTTTCTAAAAATCACTTCCAAGTCCTCTGTGCCCTTCAGACAGCTATAGCCATGCTGGACACGAGTGCTGGTATTGTGAAAAGCCTCTGAGGATTGGAAACAAACACTTTTAAGAAGACTTTAGGCAAGGGTTGTTGCTGCCATCAATTACTGGGGCCTTGTCCTTTGACACCTTTTAGGCTCAGGCACGTTTTGTTTGAGTTGAGTCAGCTCTTCATGATATGTCCCTGGAAATCCTAATTGAGCAGGTGTTTTCTTAAGTCTTGGTTTCAAAGGACAGAGGAACAAATGTAATACTTGGTTCTTTTCCCAAAGGTGTAGAACCATTGATTAAATGTGTCTTGGAAATAATACTTTGTGCTCAGATCTTGTCTGCTGTAATAAAAATGGCTGGAAACCACATCCAGTGACATGTTCCTCCTATATTTAACCCATGTCTGAAAGCACCTGACCTACTGATGGGAAATGTCCGGGTACTTCCAAATCAGTGGCACTCTGGAGCCCCTGGAATGCATCCTGTCCTCACAGACAGTCATTGCTCAAGAAACACATTACAGACGCTGAGCATGTGAAGGAGCAGACCGCTTCCGTCAAAGCATCAGGCCAGAGAAGGGATAAAACCAAAATCCCAGCCTGGAGGCATCCCTGAGGCATTTGCCTGCCTTTTCTGTGTCTGGACTTCAGGATCGACCTCTGGTTCCTGCTCATTGTTGGAAACGTCTGGAACGGGAGAAGCCTCCTGTGGTCTCTGCTAACGAAGTGGTGTTTATCACGCTCTGGTAATTGCATTTGCTATGGTATTTACAGGGTTTCCTATGTTTTGAAATGGAGAAATCTCAGGCTTGCCCAGGGCTAATTGTGTACTTTAACCTGCTTGTGAGCCCACACGTATCTTTAAACATTAACATACACATTGGCAGCGTCCCGGGGTGGCCTCAACCCCAAGCAACTTGGCTATTGAAGTGTTAATGTTTGCTCTCAGTATTTATTTGCTGCAGTATACTTCCTCTTTTCTAGGTCCCAGGAAATATTTTCTTTTTCTTATTTTCTTGTTTTCCTTTTCCTTTTCCTTTTCCTTTTCCTTTTCCTTTTCCTTTTCCTTTTCCTTTTCCTTTTCCTTTTCCTTTTCCTTTTCCTTTTCCTTTTCCTTTTCCTTTTCCTTTTTCCTTTTCCTTCCCTTGCAGTTGTATTTCTGACTTCTCTAGAGCAGCACAGGGATTTGGAAATCCTTGCTTAGCGCAATGAAGGAGTGGAAAGATCTCCTATGTTGTACCCAGTGCTGGGTGTAGCCCTGCAAGTAACTGGTTTCAGATTCTGTAGGCCTTTGGGACAAAGACAATACATAAATTGCAAAACAGAGATCATTTGAGCTCGCATTGTGGTCTGTCCTTGGCCACGTATGAACTCATTTGTGTCTAAAAAGGACTGACATGGTCCTGGGCTGTTTATGCCTCAACACCTTGACCACAATTGTGGCTCTGTCTCACTGGCTTGCTTTACTGGATATAGCAGGTCCAGCTTAGGAGAAGTCCAGAGCTTGAATGAAGCACTGCAGCATGCCCATAGTCCTCCTTCCGTATCTGTTGCTGTGTGGAGCAGGTGGCTTGAATTTGGCTGGAGCTTATGATGCATTTTGGAGTCTTTATCTTCTAACTTATAAAGCCTTTTGGATAAAATTTGCTGAATGCATGAAGGATGTAGAGTTTTGTTTTGTGGGTTTAAATCCAATCTTCTAAATTGCTTTAGAGAAATTCCTTGTGTTTTGAAATTTTGAAACCTCTGTCCCCCCCTTTTTAAGGCCTGTGGTCAATCACAGACTGATCTAGGAAATGGTGCAAAATGTGTAAATGAAATTTAAAAAATTTAAAAGCAGTGCTAGGAAAAGGAAAAAAAAAAAGGAGGACACATATGTTATCAATAGTCTAGCAAAAGGGAACATGTCTCAGATATAGAAAGCCTTTAAAGCTTGCAGAATAACTGGAATAATCTTTCTAATCCAGTCAACATTACTGGAACTGTCATGGGGCTGTTTGAATTACTTCAACATTGATTTTAGGGCTTTTTCTATTTGGACTTCAGGTTTACACTGTAGATTCGACTCTGAACATATTTTTCTATGCATTTTTTGATAAATATTCCATTTTTTGATTGTTTTTTTGATTGGATGTATTTAAGTATTAGTGGAGTTAAGGAGCTTGTCTACTTCAGTATTGATCTAAAAGTGTGAGGAAAGATTGAATTTCATTGAACACAACATTCTAAAGTGCTTCAGGCAACAGAAGAGTGGGATACAGGAGTCCTCTTGTTAGGTGCTTTAAGGTCAGAAGTCCTGAATTGGTGCAAAATGGTGGTTTTCTGAGGAAGTGAAGTGAAAGACTGTCAGCATTCTCCAAGACCCACAGTGTGCCAAGAGATTCCTCAGTCAGGTACCCATGGAAGAGTACAGGAAGAGGGCTCTAGCTGATGCTCTCCCATTCACCAGTGCTTTCAGGTGAAGGAGTCCCTGTGGTGAAGTAATTTCCATATATTTGTTTGTTTCTCTATGTTCTGTGACATCCAGTCAATTTATCTCCCATAAAGCTGCTCAGCCTTCTCTTGGGAATCACAACTTTTTGATTGCCTTCAACCTGTTTCCTACTTCATTATCTGATACTCCCAGTTCTTCTGCTGGAAGACATCTCTATTTTCTCCCTCCATGCTTGTGTAGACCTTTATCCTATACCCTCTCACAGGACAGGACTCAAAATAACAGACCAAGCTTGATGTCTGAGCCTCAAAGAAGGTTGTTCCTCCCCTATCCTGGATAGGAATCAGCTACCACTAACACTCTGCAATGCAAGTCCTTGAGAAAAGAGGGAGTAAAGCCCCTTCCCTGGCTGTCTGAGACCTCCCACTGCTATTGCCACAGGGAAATTTCAAAGTTTTGCCTAGACTGTTAGAAGTGCCAACAGGGAAAGCAAATATTTGTGTGTAAGACTTAACCCCAAGAAGATTAAGTGCAGATGAATGTCAGTAGTGCCAGCAACCTGTGAGAGAAAGTGAAAACTGAGAAGAATGTAAAAACAGAACATGGTGCGGAATAAAAAAAAAGGAAAAAAGAAAGAATAAAATGCAAAACAGATTAGAAGCAAATCAGGGAGAAGGGAAATTTCAATGGGGCTTTTTGCATTCCCAAAAAGGGGCAGCATGAAGACCAGCAAGAGGAGCACTGCAACAGGGGTTCATCAATGATAGCAGGTTGGGAGGTTCCAGGGGTGAGCACGAAGTAGAGAGTGGGTAGAAACGAGGGATGCAACTTCATAGGATGCTACATGGACAGTAGATGCCTTTGGAAATTGGGAAGGATCCTGGAGGTGATGAATGTCTTGCACCGTCTTTAGTTCCCACCCCTTCGGCTCTGGAAGTCAATTGCTAGCTGGGGAATGGTGATCTGTGGGAAGAGGCTGGGTTTTGGGAAGCTTGGCCCATGTTCTTTAGGAGGAGAGCTGTACTGTTTGGAAAGCATTCATCTCAAGAAAATCATAAGTGGTAGGGCTGTCTAGACTAGTCAGGAAGGCATGAACAAATAACCAGGGTAAAATAGAAGAAGAAGAGAAAAAAGTGTGATTCCTCACCTAGAATTAAATTAAGATGTCCGGAAAAAAAATGAATCAAGGCTTCAAAGGACGCAAACAGAAGATGTTCTCAATTGGCTTTACTCTAAGGTTAACAAGCAGAGGAAATTAGACATGCTCATCACTGGATTTACATGTTGCTGCTGGAAGTGGGTGGGGAGATGTGTGATAGGAATGTTACAATTAATTATTATAAATCTCTCTGTAACAACCGTGTGGGCAGCGTGCAGGTGTGTGTGAGGACCTTGGCAGCCTGACAAAAATGTAATTATTGGTTATGGAGGTAGCAGCGCTCACTCTTTGGCACTTTGTCAATCAGCAGAGTGGTAATTAGCCATTGCTAGAGGCCACTGTGTTTCTCTGAAGAGGAAAGTAGAACCTCCTCAAACACCTGGATGTGGTCTGGGGCAGAGCACGAGGGGAAGTGTGTCTTACCTGGGAGACTGCAATTAAAGCAAGGATTTCCTGACTCAGAAATCAAACCAGAAGCATTCCGGCTGAAATATTTTTCTTTTTTTGACCTGCAGCTCAAAACTGGCAGCAATTTGTATCCATATAACCCAACCTAAATACAGTGGTTTTTTGAAGTGAAGTAGATGATTAATCTTTGGTCTGCCAGGGGTCATGATAGACTTTCTATCACCGAGAAGGAGATTGGATCTCTTTTCTAGGAACAATATGCACCTGCTGAAGTCATCTGGTGAGCAAAAGGAATGACTTCCAACAATTTTATACAGGAAGTCTGACACAATCTGGTTTAAAGAGAACTGGTTCTTGTTGCCCTCTTTGCCTCCTATTGGACAGTGAGTTATTTTCTAGTCTGGCTGACAGAAAATGTGGGGTTTGGGGCTACACTACATATAATGGAGACTTTAGTGTCCTTGCTCCAAAGCCCATCCTTCAGGATTTTCCTCCTTGTGGGACATAGGGAATTGTGTACAGCCACGTTTACAAAGAAATCTGAACCACAGGAGTGAATAAGAAGCAGCCTTGAGAGCAGGGTCAGAAGCTGTCCAAGGCACCATTTTTCCAATTTTTACTGTAGTTGAAGAGTCAGGGAGAGAAAAAGGATTGCTGTATAGAGCCTTTTAAAGTTTCCCATCAAATGCAGTAAAACACACTATAGAGCAGCTTTAAAAACAGGGGGAAAACAAGGGCCAATACATCTCTGACACATCAGCGACAGCCAAGAGTGCTTGTCAGGCCTGGGTTCCTTCAAAGATGTGCACTGAGCCCTTTCACACTCTTCGTGCTGTTTGCTGAAGTATTAAGGAAGTGGGAAGGCATACAGAAAACTGGTTCAACTCAGCTGACACCGTGGAGTTTGAAAAGGAGCAGGAAGGAGAAGGAGGTCTGCAGCTCACTGCTGACCTGCCACCAGCTGGGGACACGGCGATGCATCACTCTGGTCCTGCTGCTGCTCACTGTGCTCAGAGGTGTCCAGCAGCTGTTGAAAGGGATGATGGAATAATATCTGCTCACAGCTGCTACGGGGTTGGGATTTTTTAGTCCTGATGAAATAGGGAGACAGATTTTTGGGGTAGCTCTTGACTCAGCTGGCTGTAAGGAGCGGAAGTGCCCCACAACACTGTATTGCCCTGGAAGACATGGACAATCTGTAACAGTGAATTGACAGCAATTTTTCAGAGCTGAGCTGAGCTGTGTCCTCCTCCTCCAAGCTTCTGCAAGATGCTGTGTGAGAATTACTTGTGAGCTGTAGTGCCTGCAGTGGTAAAACTCATAACAGACACACGGGGTGAAGATTGAGAAGTGCTCATTTGTGGTTGCTACAGACATTGTCATGGCCATTACTGTAACTCCATTGTAATTTAACCACATTTTTAAAGTCCAGGCAACCCACAATTGTAACCACTGTGTCACCACCCAAGATTCAAAACTCAGCTCAGAATCTTTGAGGTTGTAACTGCATGTAACCCCTTCCTGCAATTTAACACTAAGGCACTTACCTATCTTCTCAGGTAATGCAGAATTTATTATAGCACCCCTCCCTTTTCCTCTTCACTTTGATGTGGTTTTGTAGAGATCTTACAAACTACGAGTCATACACAGAAAATAAAGTAAGAAATGCGTTTGAAATATGAAACCACATTCAGAATAATTTTTTTGGCTGAAAGTAGCTTTGTTAGTTTAGGGTATTGGTCTACTTTGATAAGTGGTAGAGGTGGAACATTGCTTGTGAGATCTTTTTTCCCTTGAACTTTGGGGGCTAAGCCCAGTAATTGAAACAACTGCTGTTTAAGTTGAATTATCCTTATAATTATCCCTATTATTGCTATATATGAACCAGTTCTCATTAACTGAAAAGTTTTTTTAATAATTAAGCTTTGAAATACCTGGGAATTATTCCCTTAACAATCAAAGGATGTAGCATTCGTTTGCAACAGTCTTTTTTAAATTTAAGTATTTAAGTCGTTAATGTAAAACATAAGTTCACACCTTCCCTGCAATGACACCACTGACTTCAAAAGGCACGACAAAGCTGTCGTGAGCTGTTGGACAGATGGCAGCTTCTTCAGCTGCTATCACATTACTTTTGATCTCCTTTCTGTTGCCACGTTCAATTTGCAGGCTGGTCATGTTAGCAAGGTTTGGACTTACAGCCTTGAGTCCATAGCAAAGCAACTTCCCTGGTCTGTCATTCTCCAGCCTCAAAAGCAATTGGTCAAGCACATTTCTTGACAATTTTAGTAGATCTGATCATCTGTGGCTTTACTAAACTCAGTCTAGCTGCAACTTCACAGTTGTTCTGGTTGTATCTCTGGAATTTGCTTCAGAACTGGCGTGCCTAAACAATTTTTACATGGCTTTAAGGCATGGAAAGTGATTAGCAGAGCTGGGAGGCAATATCCTTGTATCTACTGAGTTCTTTTTGCTGCTAGACATCTGGCTTCCTTTCCATGTAACTCTGAAACCAATATGCCTGTCTCTTTGCCTGTATTTCATGTGTGGTATTGTGGAGAGAGCTCATTACAGACAAGCTCAAGTGTAGCCAGCACTTAGTTGCAAGTGCAAACATATCATGAACGTCTGTATTGCATTAGGATCTTTCCAGAAGGCATTGAAACACAGCCAAGGTGGTTTCACAGGCTCAGTGTTCTCACAGCACTTGTTGGTTCAACTGTTCTTAAAATATGTCAGAGTTTGGGAGAGCATGGATGTCAGCACCAGTAAAGATTTGCACTGCATCAAGTGGCAGGAATTAGGTGAATTGATTTAGAGCTCAGTCTTTGCTTGAGCCTTCTAGAGGAACTTCAGGGAGAGAAATGTAGTGAGCTATGGCAGGAGATGACTCTGGGGAGCAGCCAGCTGCTGTTTCTGAGTAGTAATTTGATTTCACAATCCCAAAGTTGCACTGCACATCCATCCCCACCTCCTGTCTTCAGCTGAGCTATGAGGGGCCTCCACCAGCCAGTGAAACATTTCCAGAGGCTGGAGCTGGTCCATCAGGAAGGATGAGAGAGTGGAGAAGCACAGTGTTATCCTTAATGGCTTAGTGAGGCATTTCTGTGTCCTTTTGGTTGAAAACATGACCACAGTACCTTCCAGCTGACCAGCATTGAACTGAATAATCTTAGGAGATCAAGAGCATCTTTACAGTATCACATCAAGGCATTTGCTCCTAAGTTTTCAAAAGCCTGATGTCTCAAGCAAAACTCAGCTTTGTTTTGTCCACAGGCAAGTGCAACCTCTGCTTCACTCTCAGTTTGCATCCAAAGCATTAAAGAAACATGGATTCATCAACACGTTCATGAGTTTTTAGTAAGCTGGGATTCTGCTTTCTGACAGCTCTGCTTAGGCTGACATATGTTCCTGCCCTTTCCTTCTGTGTAGGAATGTGTCTCTTCATTTCCATGAAAACCTCCATGGTGAGGAGTTTCCTTTTATTTCTGCACATATCCTGAATTGCTTCATAAAAGTCACTGATGATGAGAGCTGGAATTATCTTCAGATTTTATAACTTGGCTAAAAAATCTGGCTGGAAGCTAAATCTTGACGCATAAATCTCAGCCAGGAAATAATTTAGTTTCTCTCTTTCCATCAAAACAGCAAACAACTCGGCTCACTCCCAAACAGTTGCAAAGTTCTCAATGGTAAAAGGGTACTTTAGGAAGGGATTAAATAAAGAAATGTTACTAAGTGGCAGTCTCTAGAGTGGGGAGAATGCGGAAGGAAAAACATTTGGAATTATGCAATTTCTTAGGATTTTTTGTTTTGTGTTTCTTCACTTGAAATGACTCACAAATATCTGAAGGGAGCAGGGTACATCATGAATTTGACTTTCAGTAACACTTCCTGCCACAAGAAGTGTAGGTGCTGTATGCCAGTACAGGGATGTACTTATTAACAGGATTAAACAGAGCAAGGCAGAACTGAGAGATCAGCCTGGATGGGGCTCAGGTTAAACAAATTGGTCATCCAGTCGATTCAGCTGAGTTTGTGTTGCACTTTACATGTACTAAGCCTAAACTACATCAGGTTGATGAAGAGGCCTCAAACACCTGCAGGAAAGGGTGCAACTCCCTCCAGAGGCTTAGTGTCATGTTCTTGCTGTTCTCTTCCAGATAAGCTCATACTCCCATTAATTTCTGACCTAGAAAATGAGTGATACTAAAAGTTCCTTCCATTCCTGTGAAAACCCCTTGTGTATTCTTCTGCTGGCTTTTCTGCTGGTTTACTTATTCTGTACCCTTATTACAGAATAATGAGAGGAGTGACCATTACCTTGTTGTTGCCTAACCACTCACACCCATTTTGTTGGTGAATGGTGCCTAAGCATTGGCTGGTTTTGTATTCCATGGCCCAATAAAGGTAGTTGCTCAAGTTGTCCCTTTGATCATACTTGAAACCTCAGCCTTGGGACAATGGATATTGCTCATTTATCTGGGCCATATCTAAGCCATATTCACAAAGCCAAGATTTTCCCCTTGGATAATGTGCACTTAAATGCCTTAATTAGTGACACAGAAAGATACAATTTTTATATTGCAAACTTGTATTGACTAAATCCCTCAATACTGAAAGCTAAATTAATTATTCATGTGCTCAATTGATGCTCCATTTATCCAGGATCCTTACTGAACAATACATTTCCAGATTGCTGGAGACAAGGCTGCAGTTATGGACAATGCCTACAAGCACCTAAGGAAAAACATCATTTCTGGGCTCATACTCTGAATTTGCACAGGAAAGCACTGTGGCCATTCTGCAAGCAAGTGAAGTATCTGCCTGTAGCTCCTGGTTCTGCTATTGCTCCTGTCCCATACACACTATTCAGGCTTTGAATATAGACCTTTCTGGATTAGATTACAATGACTCCGAAAACTCTGTAAATCACAGATGTTCTGTAATCCCCGTTTTTGGAGACAGGGAATTGAAGCACAGGGAAGATTTTTACTGGACCTACCCATAACTGGTTATTGCCTTGACTGTAGTGGAGACCTCCAGTCACATTCCTCTGCTTAGGACCAGCATTTTATCTGCCTTCTTTGATGAGGTGTGAAGTGCACGTGTTACTTAATGGGAACAAGCTGTTCAGATAACACAGCTCAGAATGATAGAGGTTTTGTTCTTCCAACATTATCACTGTCAAAAGACAGGGCAAGTGTCCTAATTATGGGACTCGACTGGAGCCCAGGTCCTGGCTTCCTCACAGTGGGTTTGCCATCTTTTTTTGCCTTTTTTTAAACTGTGATGTTAGGCAATTTTTGTGGAGCTCTGTGGATGGTGACTGGTGTGAGTACTGTGATTTCTACTGCAGAAAGGGTATGAGGCAATCCAGATCATCTGCTCTTCATGGCTGTCCATTCCCTGACCCTTGCTATTGCTAAAGTGATGCAATACAAAGCCGGTGAAAGTACAGATAACTTCTGTGTCAGTGAAATATGGAAAAAGCAAAACAAATTCCACAGAAGAATTTTGTACTGATAGAGAAAATTAATTTCATAATCACGTTTAAACCCCGTGCATACACACACAGTAACGCAGACTTACAGGGGGATGCATTTGCTATCTGTCCCTAAGTATTTGGCCAGGAACAATAGCGGATTTTACAGGTAAATAGACATAATGGCAGGATCTTATGAGATTTTTCAGACCTCAGTGCAGTTATTCACAAAAGAGCCAAACCCCAAAGTAGTGTGTGATTGAACTGTAGCTCAAAGGTATCACCATGTGCTCACTGTGCAGTGGTGTGGCACTTGCTATGTAATTATCTCTCTCCAGCACAATTATTAACATAGGATTAAACAGTTGAGAGCTACCACTGCAACATTAACCAGCAGTGGGGTGTTTGCTTTATAATTTAGATGCTTGCAGGGAAGAGTTCACCACAGGGCATTCATCAGCCCTGTGAGCATTTTGTCCTGCGTAACTGTGCCTGCAATCCTCGTTCTCCTGAAATCAGGCTGGAAAGAGTGCTCCAGGCTTGTGTGTATGGGGGGGCCTGACTCATGCTTCCTTTATGACCTTATTTTCCACAGCTTTGTAGCCAGCCCTGTGTGAAAAGCTTTTCCCTGTATAAGGCAATAAGTTGTGCAGCACATGGTGGGAGCTCCTGGTGCTTCTGTGTCTGTATGAAACACAGCAAAGCAGCAGGGAGAGATTTTGGCCACTAAACATGACACTGGATTTCAAATATGACCTGTGTTGCCCTGACCCTTTATTTCTACTGAGAATTGAAATACTGGCCCAGGAATAGAACTTGATCTGAGGAATTGTACTTGAGTGAAAACAGCTTTTGTCTCCTACAGAAACAGTCATTAATGCCCCGAATGCTTAGGTCCATCTGAGCTCATGCAAGCAGGAGGCTGGTCCTCTAAATGCCACATCTTTCCACCTTGAAAACTGCCTGTTTGCCAAATCCTGCCATCCTCAGAGCAGCCTGTTGCCCATTTATCTCACCCAGGGTGGTCTGGGGCCCTTTCAGGATTTACAGCCCACGCAGCAGCCAGAGCTGTGGACAGGCTGCTCTGGGCTGCCTGGTGGGAC
Organism: Petroica traversi; assembly: GCA_025920805.1. Classification (NCBI taxonomy): domain Eukaryota; kingdom Metazoa; phylum Chordata; class Aves; order Passeriformes; family Petroicidae; genus Petroica; species Petroica traversi. The sequence goes on from JAHLSL010000061.1 coordinate 9,549,900, forward strand.
AGAAATATCCATGAGTAGCAGTGAGCTCCCGTCAGCCAGATGTTAGTGCTTGGAGCTTGTTGTTCGGAGCTGCTGATTAGTCACTCTGGCATTTGGTCCCTTTCTCAGCTCTGACATTAGTCAGAGAGCTCCTGCAGATCGCAGATGTTTGTTTTTCCTTCCCTTTGTCTTTGCTTCTTCAACCTCACCGAGGCTTTTCCACTTCATGCCGTGGCAACCTGTGGCACTTCCGAGCTTGAATGAGGCTGGACCTGGTCCTCAGCCCTGCTGGCTCGGTCACCTGTCCCGAGGCTGCTGGCGTGGGGCACAGCAAAAACAGCTCCTTGCTGAGGTCTTGTCTTTGCTCTGAGCTTGCAGAGCAGCTCGGGAGCAGATGCAGACGCCCTTTGTCAAAGGTTTTATCCAGCCTCTTCAATGCTGCTGCCGTTATTTCCACCCAGGTTTCACAAATCCCTTAATGCTTGCAGGAAAGGCTTCATTAGAGCCTCTTGTCCTGCTCCTGCCATGACTGTGTGCGTAAGCACCGTGTTGGAGCTGTTTCCGTACTATTCAACTCACTTTTAGTGCCCGATTCCCTGCTCTAAATTAGTTCCTCTGACTCATCCTCCAGAGGAATTTCTTTCTCTGTAGAGACTGTAGAAAAAGATCAGAAAGCCAGCGTTTCCTACCCAGGACTGAGGTTACATATATTGAGCAGGGTGGTGCAGAGACTACCCCAAGAAACCCACCAAACACGGATCAATACAAGTCTGAGTGCACCCTTTTCACTTCCCGTGCTTTTTGTGACTCAAATAGACTTGAAAAATAAAGTGAAATGTCTCCAGAAGTTCTTATGGGTGCTCAGGTGAGACGTGAACGTTTCCCCTCCCCAGTGGCACTGTAGGGCAGCAGGTTGCCCTGGGGCACCTGCAATTTCTCTTTGAAATCCAGAAGCTGTGCACAGCAGCAGGGCACGCTCAGGGCTTCCAGCTGAGCCTTCAGCCAAGGAAATCCTATCTGTTTGTAAAGGCAGCTGAGCTGCTGCAGCTTGTGTACAGTGTGAAGCCAACACATCCAGAGCAGAGGGATTTATAGGGGAACTTGACTTTTATAGATGTTGCATTAACTTTAAACATTTGCCTTTCTCAGCACGGGTTCTCCCCCTGTGCATACAAACATCCCTGAGTATGATATATTTTCTGGGGAGGAGACATGGCCTCCAATCACAGTAAATATCCATTTCTTTGCTTTCTTGAGAGGCAGTATTTAATGCATTGCAGTCATGCTGTGGCCGTTTGCCAGTACCCACCCACAGCCTGCTGGGATTTGCTCTGCTTCTCTCTTTCCCCATTTTGACTTAGAAGTGACAGAGAAACAAAGGTTCTCTTCATATTATACATAGCATTTATTTTATTATATATTTACTGATCCCAGTTCTTCCCTCCTCAGCAACAGAGGATGTGGGCTCTGAGCATTTGAGCTCTGCTGAGTGGGACGGGGAGGTCTGGCATGGTCTTACCCCCCAGGAGGTTCTGAATTCCTTAAGCCCTTAATCAACTTTGTTTCCATGTGCCCCCTGTTCTCCCACAGTCCACATGTCCCACCTGCTCTTTTGTACCCCTTAGATCCACGTTTAAACTAAACCTCAGTGTACAGACATCCCTGCAGCACCTCCCACTCCAAAACATCAATCACCTTTGCCAGGACTCCCAGGGAACTCTATGGCTTGTAATACCTTAGACTGAGTAAATTATGCTTAATGTAAACACCCCAAACCAGGTATAATGCTGCTTTAATATTCTCATGCAAATTAATATTGGTGAAGATAAATATTTTTCCTCATCATCTGATGCTTGTTCTCAGCTTCAGCTGCATCTGGTATATTTGGTATACTGTACTTCCCTCACTGCTAATGTGCTATAGGGTGTGTCCTGTCTACTTGACAGGACCACAAAAATAAAGGAGGTTTCTAGAAGTTAGTGTAATACAAGATAAAGGTCAATTCACTTAAAAATTTTAATTAATAGGAGGAAATCGTAAGATGCTGTGCTGCTCTCATCAGCAGTTTCTCTTCTCCCTACGTTCCCACCAGTGAAAAGAAAGGATACAATACACTTTGATTTTGGGTCTTGCTGGTTTTATCCCTTCCTTGGTATTTAATTAGTTCTCTGTGTGTATGTGTGGGGGGAATGGTGATCTAATCCTATTGAAATACAAGCCAAATAAAACAAGTTTAGATGGAGACATGGTCGCACAGCAATTTTCAGTCAGAGAACAATGCTCTTGGGGTAAGGTATATTAGCAAAGTAGTTTTAGGCATATCAGACCTAATTGGTTTTAATGTGACAGTAGTAATACTAGGTGGGAAAAAACTGAGTTGAAAATTAAAGTGGGTAGCAAGCTTTGGTAAGTTTGGCAGCTGTTGTAATGGAAAGGTTGTGTCCATATTGTTGGGAAAACCTCTCACTTTTGAAGCCCAGAAAAAAGTGCAGCCATAGCTTTTAAACAAAAAAAAAAAAAAAAAAAAAAAAAACAATGAGTCTGTAATTTGAATATTTTCAGCATTCAGGCAGAGCAAAATGCAGAAATCTCTGAAGCAGTCTGTCTTGTAAGGTAGACTTCAACCCACATTTGCATGTTAAAACAATGGAGAAAAGATTTTGTTCATCCTTCCTCAAAACATTTTAAGCTCAGCTGGGTAGTGCACTTTAACATTCAGGATCATTTACCTATAACTGAGCAGCTCAATCCAGGCCTGCACTGTGTGATCCTCACCAGAAACAGGACAGAGGTGTATTGGGAATACCCACCAGCCGTGCATGCTGCTCAGAGGGAGCAAAGGCAGACACTCCATTTGCTTGGGTTGTGTTTCTGCCTTGCAAGCAGCTGTGCTGCAGAGTCTGTGAGCTCCCTGTCCTTGCAATGAGCTCTGCACATCCCCTGTAACAGGGTGGAGAGCCAGGAGTGGTGTTCTGGCTGCTGTCTCAGCTTTTGTACACTGTGGAGGCAAGTGCCACTCCACGGTTCCTTATTCCACTGGCCACCCTGGGTAGATTTGGTGGAGGGAGTCAGAGGAGAGTGATCTGAGCAGCGAAAGGGCTGGCAGAGTTGAATGGGAGTTAAACTCCTGTGAGGACTCCAAGAGCCTCTGCTCTCCCAGTCCTGACCATCTCAGCAGGTACACACTGCTGGGAAGCTCCTGGAAATGCAGACGGCACAAGGGATGGGGCAGGTGGGGCTGAGCACCGAGCCCAGGCGGGCAGCAGGAGTTCGGCTGCTCCTGCTAAACAGCTTAGTCCGAGACTTCACTGCAGCTCCCCTCCCAATCCACCGCCGCATTCCTGCGGCATCCAGGGCGAATCGCTCGGAGGAACGCGCTCAAAGGAAACAAGGGAGAGCGGCTTTCCTCCGCCGCAGCGCCGGCGAAAAGCAGCGGGCTGGCCCCTGTGTGCCTCCCTTGCTGAGTGCGTGGTCAGTGAGCAGAGAAGGGGAACTTGGAGATGCCCCAGGGGGAGGTCGTACCCTCTTGATTTATTCTTCTCTTCCTGGAGACCTTCTGTCTCCCACTGCCTGGGCAGGGAATTTAGGGATTTACTGTCAGGACTGACTTATCTGCTCGCTTGGCATGAATGAGGTGCCTGTGGTAGGCAGTCTGGCTCATACCCTACACGTTTTTTTGTTTCCTTTCTTGTCTTCTTGATCAGTGTGGTTTCTATTCTCGTTAAACCATTGACTCTTTTCCCTTCACAAGTATAGGGAATAAGGTGTTGATCCCTTCCTGGGCACTGGCAGTGACTGTGATGACATATTCCCATCCCCATTTCCAATCCTGGCAGAGGTGATTTGATGTGACTGTCACTTGGTATCTTTGTTTCCTCTCTCTCAAGAGCATCTCAGGCTTCAGGGCTCAAAAGTGCCAAGGGAAAACAATGCCTCAAGACAAGCTCTAGGTGTGGTTTTGGGGCCAGGGACCTCTCTTCAGGTACCTCCATGGCTGAGGCTGTTTTCACCAGCCCTTAAGTGTATCCTAATCACCCTGCATCTTGTAAACCACCCCCAGCCAGAGCAGGGTGCAAGGGCTGGGATTTGAAGTGGAAGTGTGGGGTTTTGAAATGGATGCCAGCAACACTCATTGCAGATGAGAGCCACCAGCAGTTCAGACACCTTCACACCGAGCAGTGGTTTCATGCAGATCAGAACAAAGCTCTTTTCAAAGATCCCCAAATGCCCATGAATGTGGATTTGGGTCTGTTTCCAGGGCAAGTTTCTCCAAACTCCAACAAAATTACCTGTATCCTGCCCTGGGAAGTCAGTGCCATTCAGATGCCATTTGATGGGACTCACACTGGGATCCATCCCAGTCTGAAGTAGTTATCTATGCGGGACTCTCCAAAAGTGGTCCACCAAAGGGAAGTGTTTAAGGTAGGCAAGAAGTTTCCTTTTGGATGTGCCCATTCCCCTCTGATGACTGTTGGAAAAGATTACTTCCATTGGCTAGCTGCACCTAAGGAGCTAAAAGAGAAAATCTGCTCTTATTGAGGAGTGAAATGAGGATGTAAACCCGTGCTGAGACATCTTGGGGTGGGTGTAGACTGGCAGAGGCTTCCTATAGACCTTCATACCCCAAAGAAATCCCCATCTCTGTTTTGAATGAACTGGAGAGTTGTGCTACAAACATTGCATTTCCTGTGGCAAATGCTGACCTAGCTTTCAGTGAGGTAACAACAGCCACAACAATTTCTTTCTCCATCCAGGTCCTAGGTGTATCTTGGTGATTTGTATGAGGTCCTAGGGTGAAATCCCAGCTCATCTCTATTAATACCAGTGATGTTGGATATGTCCTGAGGACTCCAATTCTGTACCTCAGAAAGGTGCTTTTCTAGCAGCAAACAAAGGTGGTTTAACTCAGCAGTGCGATGCCCCCACCACTTCACCCAACACGATGCTTTAACAGTGCTGACAGGGACTTTTCCACACTTCAGCACAAGTGTTAGTCTTGGCTGAAAAATCCCAGTAACTGGAGGTTAAGTCACTCCATCCCAAACCCAATACTCCCCACTGCCAGACCCCTCCTGCTATTCTTTGATTCCTCATCTTTCTTTCCATGCAACACACTCGCTCCCACAGGAAAGACTTTTAAGTAGTGGGACTCCAGGACTTTTTAGCAGTGTTGCCATAAGGAGCATGGATGAGGAGATAGCTGAGACTCAACATCTCTCCCATGGGTTGGTGAAGGGCAAGGTTTGGGTGCCAGTGCTGGGTTTTGAGTGATTTGAGTTCTGTAACACTAACTTCAACCACTTAAGGATATTTTGTGGTGGATGAACACTCCCATTGCACCTTTATCCATGGCACCTTTATCCACTGTCTCATTCAAATCAAGATTATAGAAGGCAGGTAGGTGTCTGCCTATCAGAAAAATGTGTGTGTATATATATATATGTGTATATATATATACATGTATGTATACAAACACACACACACATATAAATATAAATATATATATATACATACACATATTCCTGATTGACAGACACAGTGTTTGGTAAGAGGTTTGCATGCCTATAATGTGCTGCTCCAAAATCAGTTTGTTACGTTAATGATTGGACTGGATGATCTTGGCGGTCTTTTCCTCCAATGATTCTGTGATTCTATTCTATTTATTACAGTGCTGATTTCTTTGGCAGACTTTGTAAATCTCCTAGATTTGATGAAACTTTAAACTGGATATATTTGTGATATGTTCTCTCAGACAAATACTGAAATCTATTTAGTATGCAGTTTCACAGCTGTAGGCTGTCTGGGATAAATCCTCAGGATCTGTATGGTGCTTGTGCCACCTTTCTCGTGACATCTCCTGGCTGCTCTGAATTTGAGTGTATCACTGCTGAAGATGCCTTCCTGACAAAACTGTGGAACAAGCAGGTATGCAGGCAGATCTTCAGACCAAACAACTCTCCTGAATTATGGGTCCCTAGGGAATTCAAATTTTGAAGGGAATTTGGAAAATAACCTATAAGGTTTGCCTGGGGAGCCATTCCTTGGTCCTTCTCTTAATTTCCCAAACATCCAAGTAGCAACTTGGACTGGTTAATTTTTCACCTGCTTGTTCAGCAGCTGGGTTGGTTTTCCAGGCTGTCCTGAGCTCACAGCTCTTGCAGTTACATGGTTCTCAGCACCAGTTTAAGGATAATTTGGTTGCAGCCGGTGAATCACAGCCCCAGCAGTAACAGCTAGGGCAGGACAGCACTCACGCTTAAACATCATCATCATCATCATCCCCACTGCAGAGCCCTGTCAAAAATGCTATTTGTAACCAGCCAGTGAGAATGAGGGGGCTCCACCTTGTTATTTTTCCCTGTGTAGAAGGAACAAAGGTTTATTTTCCAGCTGGTAGTCTTGCAGCTGCAGGCAGATATCCAGTTATCAAGCTGGGCTCTTGCTAATCACCTACCCTGTTGGCAAACAAAGCTCTGCATGTCAGATAGTACCTCAGTTTTTTATAACTGTGCTGTTCCCGTGATGTCTCTGGGTATCTCCAGATAATTTAAGCACTAAACTGTGTGTTTCAGACTGGAGAGTGAGGACTGTAGAGAAACACTGGTTAGCTTTTTGGAGTGGCTCTGTAGAGCAGGTCTACCTCTGCTGTCAGAGGACCAACCTCAAAAGGTTTGGGAGTGTCTCTGATGTCTGCTGTTCCCCCAGCAGCCAACCCAGACAGATGAAACGCAGTTGAGTTCACACAAACTCCCACTTCAGCTGCATGAAGTGTTTGTTCCTCTGCATTGGAGGCACTGGCCATGCCCATCACTGCATCCACGGAAAATGCAGGAAATCCCTCATGAAGTAGAGTTTCCACCTCATGTCTTCCCAACAAACATATTTCCTCAACTCAGTGTCCTCCTTTATGAGGTTTCAGATTCAAGAAGTGTTCTGCTTGAGGTTTTGCAAGGGTTTGGCAGACACAAAAGCCAAGATATGCTGGCTGTTTTCAAAGAGAACTTAAAATGAGCTGTGATCAAAACCAAACTCCCTCCTTTTCAGCACAATTTCTGACCCTCAATCTGTGAGTCCTCCATCTCCCATGCATTTTTAAAAGAGCCCTAGTGAGAGAACAGTTGGAACAAGAATTTGCCATATAGCAAAACCCTGCAGTGCTTTTGCACAAGGAAAGAAAGCTTCCAAGGGAGTGGAAGCAGTTGCTGTGTTTGTGTTGACTGGCCATGGTTTCCCACTGCTGGGGGTTTCCAAAGCAAATGAAACCTTATTCATCAAGGCAGGCTCCCTCCCCAGCTTTCAGTTGTTGAAAATACTACAAAGTAAGATGGAAAGAAACATGTAATCCTTCATCATCACAGTCAGGATTTACTTGTTTATTTAGATTCCCCGTCTGTTCCAAATGTTCTGCCAGAGAAAGCCCATCCAGACTCCAGGAGTGCTTGACACACGGAGAAAAATTTCTAGATGTATTTGGAAGATAAATCCAGCAGAAGACACTGCCTGTCCTCACAGTGCAGCAGCAAGATGAAAGTCCCACATGCACAGTAAAATATCTCAGGATGTTTTCTGTAGGGAAAAAAGCAGGAGGCACCTGAGGAGAAATTTATTTTGATGTGGATCTTCTAAATCAGAAACTTTTTGGTGGAACTGTCCTTGAGCTCCAGGTACCTCCTCCTCCTAGAAAATGTGGAACTTTGGTGTCTTGGTGGTCAGTAAAAGGAGAAGGTTGTGCTTAGAGGGTGATTCCTCCCTCTGCCCTGGGAGGTGGAGATCAGCCCCTGGAAGGTTTCTCTCCCTGCAGACATTACAGGGGAAATGCCAAGAGAGGAGCCCAGACCTGAGTCTCACTTTTAGCTGCTGAAGAGAAGGCAGCTGAATCCCATCCCTTGTGAGGCTGTGTTGGGAACTGAACTGCTTTGCATTGAAGCTTCTCAGCAGCCCTTGTAGCTGGTGTTTGTCATCCCGCTCTCATTGCTGCACCTACAAACAAGAAACAAGTGACACCATAAAAATAAGATGAGAGTGATGAGACCATAAACTTTGAGATGAGAGAGGTCTTTTGGGTCATCCTAGGATGAGGTAGTAGAAGATGAACAGTTGTCCAAGAGACGTTTTGCAATTGAACCATCATCCAACCCAGTGCATTTGAAAATGCCCTGTGAGCTGCTCTTCTAGTGATACCTTGAGGGCAATACCTTTGAAACTGCCTCTCTTTTTTATTTCCTATCTAAGAGCCACTGGCAAGAGTGAACAGAAATATCTTGATGTCTCTTCTTGGGGCAATATTGCAGTAAGTTGTATGGGCTAGAGTGGGAGGAGCAGTTTTCTGCCAATGACCTCCTAAATAATAACTTCTGTAAAAGTGATGGGATCGTGAATCCTCCTAGAGTCTGCTGGGATCTTGCCCTTTAGGGTTTTGTCTTAAGCCCATATAATGAAGTGTTTAGGTCACCTCTGTTCTTGGAAAGGCAAAATAACCAGTTCTCTGTTTGGCAGGTGAGGTCCTTATTTCACATGTTAACATTAAGAGCAAAGGGCAGGCACTCATCAGAGTCTGGGGTTTCTGAAGAGCTGATAAGCTGAATCAAAAGTAGAGTTTTCCAAAAGCAACACCCCTTGACCTGAACTCCAGTTTAGGAGTACCAGAATTAGGGCAGCCTTTCTTGATAAATGCAGTGTAGCCTCAGTGCACTGGACAGATCTGAGAAAACAGTTCATAAAAGTAATTGTGAATCACTGGTGTCACTAAGATCTACAATTGTGGGTGTTAACTAAATCCATACGTAAAAGAGAGAATTTTACTTAAAAAAGATATAAAAACAAAATAAGAGTTTCCCCCCAAAAAACATTTTGCTTTTGAAAATTTGTGAGGTGTTTTCTGGAATGCCTGAATTAACCCTTGACACGATGACTTTCTGTGCAAATCTCACCTGCTGCTGTCCCCACAGCTGATGTGCTCCTCGGTGCAGAAGGCCCTGTTTGAGGAGGAGGACAGAGTGAAGAAACTGCAGCAGAAGGTGGCGGCGCTGGAGAAGCGCAACAAGCAGCTGCGGGACCGAGTGAAGAAAGTCAAGAGGTCTCTCCGGCAAGCCAGGAAAAACTCCAGGCACATGGAGCTGGTGAACAGAAAGCTCAGTGAGAAACTTTCCTCTGCAGGTGGTCAAATCCCCTACATTAACTCTTTGAAGCAGGAGAACTCCCACGCTACCTACCTTAAAGTATAATGCAAGGGGAAGTGCCCAGACCAGTGGTAGTGACGAGTTTTGCCTGCAGGAGATCAGGGTCTGGCCCTCACACCTTGTCCTTGCTGGGCTTCAAACCTTGCATGGAAAATGAATCTGAACCTGCTTTAGACACAGTGCTAGTTTAAACAGGAATGCCAGCTGGATTTGGCACAGCCCAAAGCCATGTCCTCCTGTTCTCAGTGGACACATGGCCAGACACTCATCTGGGCTTCTCCTTCCTCACCCACCTCCACCTCCTCCACCAGTTTTAGGTTGTCTTTGATGGAAGTGCCAGCCCAGCCCTCTGGGCCATTGCAGGCACTTGGCACAGGAGCTCTTCCTCTCAGTTTACCTCCCCCTCAATGGCTGGGCAAGCAAGGCTTGGGATCTAGAGATGGATGTGGTGGGAAGGATGCAGAATTGAATGCTCTTTGCTCCCTCCTCACTCCCAGGCTCTCAACCTTGCTTGAGCTTGACTGAAGTGTCCATCCAATGCCTGGGCAAAGGCCATGTCTGAGACAGCTCTTCAGCTTGAAATACAGATGTGCCCAAATTGTCTTAAGACTGTTTCTATATATATTCTAAATCAATTCTATAATAACTTTTATTTTTCCAAGAAGTGCTTCAAGGCTCTCAATAACTCCCTCAGGTGCCTTTATCACTGGTCAGCCAACCGGGTTGGAAACCACATCATTTTGGGGCTGTGTCTAAGACCTGATCTTGCAGTCAGGAGTGGACTTAGTCTATGAGTTGGATCAGGCCCAGCAGGCAATTTCAGATCCCATTCTCAAGCAGGTTTAATTTACAATGTGGACAAAGCTTCAAGTTTTGTAGTCACAGTTTGAGGTATAATGGAGGTTGCTGGGCAGCCTCACTTAGTTACACTTAAAACCTGTAAAGACCACATCAATATCAGCAGGGCATTAAAAATTTAGGTAGTTTATATATGTATATATTTTAAAATCCTATAGAAAATATTTTTATTACACATTTGATATAGTCTAATTTCTTAAAGTATGAAGTAAAACCTGTTTCTTGGTTATCTTATAAAAAAGATAAATCCATCATGTCCTTTATTAGGCATTTACAAACTGACTTCTGCTCAGGCAGTGTGGGTTTAGGCATCAGTATCCGTGGCTGATAATGTTAATGCTTGAAACTATCCCTGCACTTGGAAAAGCCCATATCAGCTTTCAAACGTGAGCTTCAGTCCAAGCAGAACACAGAAGCTGACTCTCATTACCTTCCAATTTTGCTCCTTTTGGAAATTCTTTTTCTTCGCTCTTGAAATAATATTGGCATTTCTTAAGATTCTGACTCCTCCACAAGCTCCACTGGTTTCAAAGGCTCCACCTCCCACATCACCACAATTTGAATTGTTTTCTGCTGGAGTCAGCAATGCTGTTTCCTGAGAATCACTACAGAACTTAGGCTTCCCCAGAAGCCATCAAGAGCTTTTAACTCCAAAACTTAAAGCCATAGAGAAGTAACTACTTTTTTATTGTTTTATTTTCTGGTTTCTAAACTACTGTTTAAATAAATAAACTGGTTTTCCTGGGATAGGTATTAAAAGCCTGTGTTTTATTTTTTTTGTTAAGAAAAATATTCCCTCTGGTATTCATTCATGTTTTATAAGTGTTTTTATAAAGCTGAGAAAGTATAATTAATATAGTTACACCTTTGCTATTCTTACACATTTTCCAAACACAGTATCGAATATCTTTTTCTTGTGGCTGGTATTTTTGTTGCTTGATGAAAAGATTGGAATTTTCTTCCTGTTTCCCCCTTTGTCTACCTTAAAAAAAAAAGTAAAACATTTTGTTCTCCTTGTAAGTTTTGTGAGAATTTTGTTTACTCTGCAAAGAAAACAATAAGAACCTCCCCAAATGCGAAGTCCAAATGCAATCCAAAAATACACTGGGTACAAAACCCAAAAAGGTTGTTTCCTTGTGAGTTTTTTCCCTTTCATTCCTGCTTGGGTTTGGATCATTTCCAGAGATAAGGACTAGCAGTCAGATCAGGTCACAAGTTAACCCTCCTGACAAGTAACAGGGGATGTCAAACCTAAATAAAAATGCCATTAAAGTGTCAGCATTGACTGCCTGTCCCTGCTGGTGACAGTATCCAGAGTGACCAGGAAGGCTGCACATGCAGGAAACACAAGTCACACGAGGAATTTGTGTTCTGTCTGTCCTGGCTGGTACACCTCACACAGGGCCTGCCTGACACGGGCTGTCATTTTTAGATCCACTCCATTTCAGGGATCAGCTCATCTGGAGACCTGCAAAAAGGGCAAAATTTCATGCCATTTCCAAGAGTAATGGGAAAAGCATGACTGAGGATGTTCCTTTTGTAAAGCTATGAGGGAGGGACTGAGGTGCAGAAATGAAGAGGAGGTCAGCATGGCTGCATGGGTTATCAAGGGATGGTGTAGAAACCCAAAAAATGTCCCGGTGAAAAACAGAAAGACAAAAAAATCTCCATTAGGATAGAAACAACGCCAAATGTGTCAGCCCCCCTTGAGAAGTTCAAAGATGCTTTACAAATTATTAACATCTGCTTTTGCAAAACATATCAGGAGCTTGAAGGCTGCCAGAACATCTGCAGGACCAGTGCTAGGGATTTTCAGAGCAGCTGGACACAACTGGAGACAAGGATGGGGGTTTTGGCATCTGCGTTCACTGTGGGGATGTTTTTGTGGACAAATAAATTTTTCCTGATGGATACAGAAGATGACAAGAAGAAGTGAAAGAAAAATTAATAGTGACAGGACAGAATAATAGTAACAAGGACAGAAAGGAGGAGAGGAGAGGAGAGGAGAGGAGAGGAGAGGAGAGGAGAGGAGAGGAGAGGAGAGGAGAGGAGAGGAGAGGAGAGGAGAGGAGAGGAGA
>JAHLSL010000061.1:9562003-9580116 GCA_025920805.1 Petroica traversi
GAGGAGAGGAGAGGAGAGGAGAGGAGAGGAGAGGAGAGGAGAGGAGAAATTGTCCTCCTAGGGATTGTCCCCTTTCTGTCAGTACTTTTGCAGGGTTTGTGCGCCTCCCCAGAGTGTAAGTGGATAATTCAGGTGGTGATCTGCACCCAAAAACCACGTTGAGCTCTTGGTTGCTTGGATGCTTATAGAACAAAGTGCATCAAATAAACTATTATCATAAATCCCAATATTATCCTGATTTAAAAATCCTACCTGAATAACTGGGGAAGAACCACAAAGTAAGGGAAGATTTATGGGGAGTAGACAGTGTTAGCAGCTTTCTTTGCTCCTTAACACCAAAACCATTGAGAAAAAAAAATTACTTCCTTATGTTTGAACAGTAATTTAGGGAAATAGCCATGTTATTCTGTTTGGGTTTTGGCAAAAAGGGGTTTTGGAACCAAAGAGCACATCAGTGTTACAGAGCTGTATCAGTCAAGCCCATTTCTAATACACAAAACGCCAAGCTAGGTAATCTCCCATTAATGAGGCAAAGGAGCCCAGATTAATTTCTGAAAGTAGGAGAAAAACCATAGAGGCAAAACTGCTGAAAGCAGATAAAACTGAAAACATATGTCATTCTTTCTTATAACAAATCCAAGTAATTGCAAGGAAATTTCATTTTCCTCCCCATTTAAACCCAATTATTTTCATTTAATCACAGAAATGTACTTATTTCCCTCCAAACCAGCCTGCTTTGCATGTGAAACATCGTTTCCAGCATGTGCTTGGGTTCAGGCATGTTCCTAATCCCCTGAAACAAACACAGAGAGCAGGACAGCACGTCCCAGCACATGTGGCACTGCTGGGAGGGCTCACTGGCCATGCAGGAAATCAGGGCAAGCCATCCCAACAGGGATGTCTGGGAAGGCTGGCACAACAGGGATTTAGAGGGGCAGGAGCAATGCTGTCTGTGTGAGGAATCATCTTTTGGGGATCAGGATCTGGCACAGATGACAAAGTTGGGTGAGTGTTGATTTGGGAAGTGGACAGGTTGGTTCAATGGGCTGAGGTCAATTGCATGAGACTAAACGAGGTGAAATCCTGCACTTCAATCACAACAACCCATGCAGCACTGCAGGCTGGGGGAAGAGTGGCTGGAAAGCTTCCCAGTGGAAAAGGAGCTGGGGGTGCTGGTCAACAGCAACTGAACATGAGCCAGAGAGTGCCAGGTGGGCAAAAAGGCCAATGGCACATGACCTGTACCAGCAATTGTGTGGCCAGAGCAGCAGGGCAGTGATTTTGCCCATGTTCTGGGCACTGGTGAGGTCACACCTCAAACCCTGGGGTCAGTTTTGGGTGCTGGAGTGTGTCCAGAAAAAAGGATGGAGCTCAACAGGGTCTGGGGCACAAGTTTGATGAGGAGCAGCTGAGGGAGCTGGGAGGTTCAGCCTGGAGAAAAGGTGGTTCAGGGGAGAACTGATGGCTCTTTATAACATCCAGGCAGGAGGGTGTATAAAGGCTCTTCTTGCAGGTAACAATGAGACTACAAGAGGAAATGGCCTCAAGTTGTGCCAGGGGAGGTTTGGCTTGGATATAAGGAAAAATTTCTTCACCACAATGATTGTCCTGGAAAAGGCTGCCCAGGGAAGTGGTGGAGTCACAGAGGGTATTTATAAGATGTGTAGATGTGGTACCAGGGAACATAGTTTAATGGTGAAAAGGCAATGCTGGTTTAGCTGTTGAACTAAATATTCTTAAGGGACTTTTCTAACCTAAATGATTCAAGGATTCTATAACCTGGTTGGTTTTCCATTAGAGGGGCTTGGTGGCATCACACCACTCCTGAGGTGCCTGATGGTTTCTCCTGGTGAGTGTTCCAGCAATTGCTCACTGCTTTGATTAATGTTGATTTCCCATAATGGCTTCTCTCCCTCTGGTTATCTGTCCATGGGTAATAATTTTTCTTACTGAAATTTTCCACCAAAAAAGAGCTATTTCTCAGAACAAGTTTTTGATGCTAAATAATTGTTTTGCAATGTTAAAACATAATCAGTAAAGTGGCATTTTCTTTGGCAAACTCCCACTTTGGAGTCATGACAAAATTTGGCAGAAGTCACTTCTATGTACCCCTTGCCTCAAATAAAATCAGCAGGAAGCCTTTGAAATGTTTTGGGGTTGCAATGCACACATGCTCAGCAATGTCTTTGTAGTGCTGCACAGCTAAAACCACAGAGAATGCACTTTATAAATGACCCTTCCTCAGCCTGTCTTTCCCTGCACAGTCCAGCTGCCATCAGTGGCAGCACAGGCAGCCATGCCAGAACTGGTAAAAGCAGATTTTTATTGCATCTCCAGCTCCTGGATGCCTCTGCAGTGCCCAGAGGTTTGTGTGAGTGCTGGGGTGCTGCCATAAGGATGAGGATGCTCTAATAAGCTCAGAAAGGAGAAGAGGAGTAGCTTCAGGAGAGACACTGGAGCTGGGAACACTCACAGGGCCAGAATTGCTCTTACAGAAGCGGCCACCAGTACCTGGATTGGAGATGTGGAAAATATCCTGGAAAAGGGTTTTTGCTATACATTTGCTATACATTGTCCATCAAGGGTCTGTGTAAGGGAGCCCAAAGATCCCCAGTGGAGAGAGAGACAGCCTCTGTCACTCATGTTTTGTATCAGCAGGTGGCCAGGAGCTGCACAGCTCCAGCTTTAGCTCCAGGTAAAGAACCAGGCTGGAGAGCAATGGATAAGTGATTCCTTCTGTGGTGGGAGTGGCCCAGGCAAGTGCTGACCTAGAGACATCGCTTTTGGGGGACAGCCTGGCAGCATGGTGAAGGGGAGAGGTGAGCTCAAGCCATTGCTGTCAACATCCAGAGCCCACAAAATGGTCTGGCTCCTTTATTTCTAATTGCTCTTACAGACTCTTGAGATCTTTTCTGCAAGAAAGGCAGTCAGAAGGAAACCAAAAACCACATGGCTTTGGAGGGTCACCAGCTGCCAACGTGCAGCCTTTATATCACAGTTTGGGAACGAATGCAACACAAAAATTCATCCTTCCACTGACTACACTGGGTCCTTAAAACGATCTAATAAGGCTTTGCATGATCCCTCTCCCCTCAAAGTCAAGCAAAAGCAGCAAAATGCATGTAAATCACTTAACTCCTTCAGCACTCCAGTAGCAGGTCTGCATAAGAGAATTCAGGGGCCCTTGACTTTTGGCACCTGCTCCAGTTTCTAGAACTATCACCTCGAGTGGGGCAGGGAGGGGAGGTGCCAGCACATCAGAGATGTAGAGCCTTGCAGAGTATCTGTATTAGGTGCCAAAATTTGGATTGCTTATTTAGACAGGAAAGCAACTATCTCAACAAAAGGGAGGAGACAAACGTCCTCTTGGCTGGAGCAAAGCCCAGAGAGGTCCCTTCTGCTTTCCAGTGTCAAGAGCTCTTTTGACAGCCTTTGACTGCCAAGTTTTATGCAGTCCTCTCACAGAACGTGGATCCGTCCCCAGGATTGCCATGATCTGGCACTTCTTTTACACCCAGACTGCCTGGAAGGAGGGAAACTGGGAAATCCTTCCTGACAGGAACCATGGGCTGTGCATGGAGGTGAGGAGCACTTGGGCAGGTAAACCAGCACTCCAAGTGGAGTGTCAGGACAGCTGACCAGAGGGGAAAACTCACTTCTTTTAACCTCCATAGCCCTATTCCTTTACCCCTTTCTCACCCAGGAGGTAAGAATGAGACTGATGGGCAGACGCTCCCATGGGGTCACTGGTGGCTTGGGAAGAGGTCAGAGGGACCCTTGTGTCGAGCTTGTGTCGAGGATCCACCAGGAAAGGGCTGGACCAACCAAGAAGAGAGGAGGAAAGTGCAGACCAGCAGGCTGTCCCAGGTGACTTTTCTGTTCCACTTGCCCAGAGAAAAGCAAGAGAGCCTCCAAGGCCAAAGGCATTTATTTATCTGCCATGTCAGTAACCCCAGGCAGACCACGGGGTGAGCTGCCTGATCCCTGCTCACCATCCAAGGACAAACAGATGGCCACATCAGAAGTGATGCTCCCTTGAACTCTTCCCATGCATTTCCATGGGAACAGGGTAACTGTTTTGTTTTCCTCTTTTTAATATTTCTCTTATGATTATTTCTGAAATACTCTGCTTGCTGGAGACTTGGCCTAAAGAGATAAGGACGAGAAAATGTCACAGACTGTTGTCAATACATTATTTTTCCCATTTCTTGATGCCAGGAAAAGCAGTTCTTGGTAAAGGAAAACAGATCATGGGTTATTCTGTCTTGAAATTATTTGTTTCGGAGATGTTAGAAATTGCAATATGCACTGATAAGTACAGTTAGCTGGAAGCTGGCAGCAATGAAAACCATCTCTGTAGTAAAAAGAAAATATAACCTAATCTCTGTTTTCTTGTCCATACATAGGTGATTCAGGCTCATTTCAGGATTACAATATATTCTCTTTTATACACACAAAACGAGGCTACATTTTGCTCCCCATGAAGAGAAGACAAAGAGCTAAATCGTGCTTTAGGAAATGTACCTTATAATTGTGTCAGGAAGCAGCTCTGCTCACCAGGAGAGAAGGGCATTTGTGACTTTACATTTTCAGTAGCTGTATTGACACTGTTCGGGTTTAAAGTTTCTGTGCTGGTGCTGGTTTCTGCCTCTGTGCATGGAAAAAGCAGTTTCCAAACTGCCAACGACCTGCAAGTGAAAAACATTTTCTTTTTCTCTAAATATTTTTGCTGATTTTTTACCATCACCATTTTTGGAGCAAAAACCTGCAGGCTTATGTAGGCATTTTTATAGCTACTCCATTGCTTGTGTGGAAATCCATACCAGTTCAGGCAGGTTATAATAAATGGCTGAAAATTCTTCAGCTGCAGACAGTCAGACAAATTTCCCTTTAACCTCTGGTCACTGGTGGATCCCCAGCATTGTACCATGGCTGGGTAGGACAGTGCAATGTGATGGTCCCAGTGCTGCCACTTGCTCACAGCCCCTGCCAGAAATCACCGTCTGTAGTTACATCCTCTTGTCACCTGGGAAGTCCATTCTGTAGCCACATATTTGATACCTCACCCTACAGAGAGAAAACCCACCATTGATCTGAAATTGCTCCAAGATAGAGTGCATGGTCAAAATAAGTAAGGAAAAAATTATTTCTTGTGAGGTTAGTGACACATGAACCCAGAGCGCCCAGAGAAGCTGTGGATGCTTCATCCCTGGAAGTGTTAAAGGCCAGGTTGGATGGGACTTTGAGCAGCCTGGGATAGTGGAAGGTGTCCCTGCTCATGGAAGGGGGACTGGAAGTGCAGTCAGGGCTGTGGGCAGCCTGGGGACAGGTATTGGGGTTCCAGATCCAATGGATTGTGGTTAGTGCTGCTCTCAGAGTGCCTGTGACATGCACTTCATCCTGTGCCTGACTCAGGGGCTAAACGGGATGGAAAAGCAAAATGTAATCACACTGTTTAATTAAAAGATAATGAAAGCTTTCCAGGCACATTGTTACAACCCATGCAGAGACAAAAATCCCTGTTCTCCTAGAGGGATAAAATAAAATGCATTGTCACGCTGAGGATCAAGCTGATCTGAACTTTGTATTGCTCATCTGCTGTATTCTTAATTCTCATTGCTTTTAATTGACTGCAGATTTTCCTTGGTGTTGCAAATTCAGTTTTGAAGCAGATTCCTTGTATTCTTTATGGAATAGGCTTCAGGGTATATGAGCAGGGCTGGTGGGGGGGCTTTGCACTGCTGGCAAGTGATGATATTTTCTCTGCAGCAGGAGCCAGGGTCAAGTGAGATGCGAAGTTCGGTTTGCACTGATGAGCAGGGAGAGGGAGGAAGCAGCAAATTTCCAGCCATAAAACAGGGGGACATCAAGAAGTTACAGGCAGCTTTGGCAACACAGAGCTCATTAGCCCAGTGGGTAGAAAATGCATTGCAGGTGCAGCAGCCTTGCTGGAAATCCAGAGGGGGAGAGGTGGGAAGGAGCTGTGCAGGCTACAGGCAGCTGCCAGTGGTGAACAGGCAGCCACGAGGTGCAAAGCTGCTTCTCATGAATGTCACAACACAAAATAGAGAGAAAATCATCCTCCTCACAGGTAGTGCTGAGTCTTCTGCCTAAAATACTCATCTGGGCACCAAATTGACAGCAAAGAGAATGGGGCATGAGTCAAACTTTTGGGCACATGAAAGACCTCAAAACCCACAGAGATTTGGGCTCCCATAGCAGTAGGGATCCCAGGGTGTACTCTAGCCACTGGGCTGAAGTTCACTTTTGGGTTATAAGTAGATTTTCAGGCTACATCCTAAATGACTTGCATGCAAAGTTAAAGGAAACCTCAGAAATGGGAACTGGAACCCAGGTTTTAGCTTCACATTTTACCGTTTTCTTCCTTTCATTTCTCTTCTGGGTGGACATTTGCTGAGGTGCTGTTTTCTCTTTCTGAGATCATATACTTGGACGAAAAGCCAAGGACACCGCAGATTGATTTTCCGAGTTTTGCTCAGACTCCATTATACAAGTGGCAATTTAGTAGGATAAGCTCATTCCTTTCTTCACTTCTATGGATTTCATTAAGAAGCAAGAACAGGCAAGAATTCCTCTAAGCAATCATATTACCAGCCTAATTTGCTAGGCTTTCATTAAAGCAATTAAAGATAGAATGATGCAATGACCCAGTTCAGGACCCAATTAAGACTGAATCAATAAATCAGTAGGTTTAAATCACCACCATAAGGCCACAGATAATCAAAACAAGTTATGAGGCTGAAGCTGAACAGAATTACAGTATTATATCGCCATAGGAGAATTTAAAGAATTAAATACTTTGCAGTTGAGGTGCTCAGCTCATCTTACTACAACCAGTTTGGTGGCAATGGGCACGGCCTGGTGCAGGGCCATCAGCTGCTGGGGACCACGGGCTGGGTGCACGGGGAGCAGCCCTGCCAGGCTGCCACAGCTGCAGGTGCCCCTGGGCACGGCGACTTCCAGGGACAGGTGTCAGGGTCCTGTCCATCTGTTCAGCCACCCTTGGTGCCAAATCATCTCACTTGTCTGTCACCACCTTCTCTGCACAGATAAGTGAAGCCCCCAGATGCCCTGCTAGCAAACCCTTCTTAACCACAGCTGTGGGCTCTTTCCTGAGGGTCCCTGACTTTCTTCCAGAGGAATTGCTGGACAGTCAGTTCTTTCCATAGATTTAATTGGCAAACTCAAGCACATAGTGCCCTCTGCATACTGCAAATGCTTAGTGAGAAGAGTTGGAAGTTCCTCAATTCAAGCCCCCAAGGTGATTGTCAGTGGACCCAGTGGTGAACTTTTTGATATTTAGTGGCAGCAAAATCACACATTGCCTTCAGAGTTCAGTCCTAGTCTGATCATAGAGGAATCCCCTCTTTAGATATTGAGACCAAAAAGTGATTGAAATACATGGTAGCATCCTATCATTTGAGTACTGACAAGGCACAGCAGAACAGTGCCAAACCTTCAATTTATGCCATGTTTCCCTCTGCTTTGGTCTGATAGAGACACAATATGATATAATATACTGCATTCTATTGTTTTATATTACCATATATTACAGCTCCAAGTGTGTCTCCATCACATATCTCTGTTCTATTTGCTGAGAACAGGGGTTTATCTGTCAGCTCCCATTGAAGGTCAGCATGGGCTCTCCATGACCATAATTTTGGTTTTTCTTTGAGTGGAACTGATCCACTTAGGTGCTACACTGAGCTGCACTGGGTAGGGAGGGAAAGTTACATTTCAGATGCTACTTTGAGCAAATGCAAACTTGAAGATGTGATATGTGATTCTTAATAGGATTGGTACCTGCCCAGCTGGCCTGCAACAAAAGAAGCATTAGTTCGAGATTTATTATGCATTTCTGGTCACTGTTAGACTGCAAGCTGAGGCACAGATGTGAACACAGCTCTTGCTTCTGCCCTAAAGAAAGAAAATGAATAACATACAAGAGTCTATATGGCGCCAAAGAAAGCACAAAGTTCGTGAGTTTGATGGGAACAACAAATTGCCTCTCAGCTCTATTATTAATTTCCCTAAAAAATCGCTTTCATGAAGAAGGTAAATGAATCATTAATTGACCGTAACTTTATCAGAATATTGCAATTATAAAAAGAAAGCCCCCGAAGATTAAAAAAAAAGAAAAGAAAATCTTGGATTCAGGATAAGCAAACAAAGTTTGGAAGTCAGGAATTTATCCCAATGTAATCCAGAAAGCCCAAACACCAAACAATCTGGAAATACTCAATTGAATACTTGCAGTGATCATCCAGATGGTCCTTCTTCCCACCCCCACAGATATAAAAAATGGTTATCACCACTATAATCCAACGTAATTAAAAGGGCCACCGAACAGGACTCAGATGTGCTAGGCAGGGCACGCACCCTCAGTGATGTAGGTGGGTGTTCTCCCTGAGGGATGTCCAGAGCTGGGGGGAAACAAAATATGTGTGGAACAGCACATCCTCTTATCCCTATGGCAGCTTAGAGTGTCCTGGGATTGCTTAGGGCAGTGCAGGCCCATATTGTCTCTCCATGGAAAGATGCCCAAAGGGATCTCCACAAGACCAGTATGGTTTGGGGATTCAGACAAACTGGGAAGATTTGGCCTCAAGGAAGAGATTCAATGTAGGCACAGTCACAGAGGGTAGGACTGTTTACAATGCTCAAGTGCTGATTTGAAAGCCCTGTGCAGAAAGTCTCCCCTCAGCATCACCTTCTTCTGAACCTACAGGCGTCTATGCCTGCTCAGGTCTGATGGTCCTCAAAGTCGTGCACCTGCACCCTGTCTGCTTCAACAGATATCTCTCATTCAAAACTCCTCTTGGCTGCAAAAGAAGAGCTGCCCACAGCCCCTTGGAGCTCTGGTTCTGCCAAAGGGCAGTTTGGGAGAGTGGGAGTGAGAAATGGGGTTGGTGTAGCACGAAGAAAAGCTGATGTATGGCGTAAGCCAGACCCTCAATGCATACCAACACTCAGTTCCATTCCCTCCAGTGCAAACATGGCTGTGGATTTTGGCAAGGTTGCAAGCAAAATATTTTCTACAGTTGCATCTTGGTCTTGCCCCTCTGGCTTCTCTGTACTGATGTTTTATCTCCCTCATTGCAAGCAGTCAAGAATTTGTGGCTGAGCACATCACAGCAAAGAAAATGTACAAAGATCAAGTGAATATTGACATGACGTCATCAGGATGTCATGCAGAGGATTTCAGTGGCCCTGGGATGATCTTCTGTCCAGGCTCACTGGGAGCTTGGAAGAGCCTGGTGCTCTCTGAGTGACCACTGAACCTACGGAGGAACCCATGACTTTAAAACAAAAACATAAGGAAGTTTTCCTGGCTGAGATTTTAATTCCATGGTGAAAGGTGGGATAGACCTTCATCTACTGTAAGTGCCAAATTTACACACAGGTGGGAGGGAAGTCCTTAGTATGAAAGGAATGTCAGAGTTCAGGCTTATGTCAAATGGGAAGATTGCACAGTCTTTCTACAGGATCTGCTACTCCTCCTGACACTGCAAATCACGTGTTTGTGCCTCAGCGTCACACACCACCTCCAAGAATCTTCCAGACAGCATTTTGTACATGGATGTACTTTTCCAAAGATGTACCTTGCCATGGATGTGCTTTTTCTGTGGCACAAATTGGAGGTTATCTCACCTGTCTTGGTACAACCCACCATCAAAACCTAATTCTGAGAACACAGTTGCACACCACAGCTTTCAAACATTTATCACGTTTGTTCTGGGGGTTGTTTCTTCACTCACAAAATTAAAGCTTTATAAGTAATTTGCCTTTCTCTTTATATTGCTATGACTTGGCCATCATCACTGCTGTTTATTTCAGCTCTGTTACTGAACCAGGTGTCTAAAACCACCTGGCTTTGACCTCAAGTACAGGCCCACCTCCCTGTTGGACGTGCTGGTTTTGCCACCTGTTTTAAGGGGAGAGGAATTCTTGTGTGCCAGTGAGTGAAAACCAGAAAATAAGAAGCAACAGTGGAGAAAAATAAGAGGGAAAAAAAAAAAAGCAAGTCATAGCACACCCTAGGCACATTGTCTGGAAGAAAATTAAGCCAATGATGGAGCACTCTCAACAGTCTTTGGAGAGCACAGCTGACTGCAATGGGACTCAGAAATTCTCACTGACGAAAATTCTGTGTCCTTTGATGATTCCCATCACAGGGTGTGTAAGTCACCAGGACCAACTCAAAGATGCACCAGTCTCCAGCAAGCTTGTGTCCTTTCTCCAGCCCTACACAGATATTCTGAATGCCCAGGAAACAGCCATTTCTCCATATGTTGGCATTCAACGCCATTTCCATTGACAGCTTTAGGGAACATCCGAAGGACAAACCATCCTTTTTATTCAGTTCCCTATGATGCAAACTGGGGAGAAAGAAAATCTCATTATTCTCCTTTGGAACATAAAGGAACATAACTGCATAAAACACAACAGGGCACTGGACCAGCCACAGATTTTATTCACTCCCTTTCTTGCATGTGGGTGGAGACTCATACACTCAAAATCATCAGACTTCACATCAGGCTGATTTAATTGGATTTATTGGAGGAAAACAATTAGTCATCCCTTTAAATTGTCATTATGATAGAAATTTCGATATGTATACATGATTGTCAAGGCAGAGAACCACTTGCAATGTAGCCCCATTAACAATTTGCAGAACTGCAAACTCATTACGCAGATAAAACTTTTGTGATGCCTTAATACATGCATGGAGTAAATACACATTCTCCCTTCTTTTTGGACATGGATGCTGTTATGAACTCGTTACCAATCACAAGACCTGCAATAATAGGCACACTGACATTCCTTGATTAAGATTTAAGCCTTTGTAGAAAACATGCTTGCATTTTCATTAGAAGTCAACCGAGGGATGTTTTGCAGTTGGGGATATTTGGGGAGTCACTATTCTGGGCAGACTAGGCTTTTTTTTTTCCCACTCTTTTCTGGCTCAAATAAAATATCTATCTTAAAAAAAGGCCCAAAGGAGCCAAAATGTTGTTTCTCAACTCGAGGTCAATGTACACCAGGTCACTGACATTGTGTTGACCAGAAACATGAGTCGCACCAACTGAGCTGCAACCTTGCACACTCTTCACTTTGGGGTCATGCTTGATTAGTCAGTCTCAGCGCGTGGGATGCCATGCTGGGCTCAGGGGATGCAAGATGAGAGATAGAAAAGCTCAGAGCTGCTCCTACCAACCCCCTAGGAGCTCCCACCCACCAGGAACTGCAGCACACATCCACCTCCTCATGGAGCCTCTCTCCAGGTGCTGCCCAGCAATCTGAACTCAGGCTGGTTTACAGCTGTAACTGATGCTTTGTTGTGTTGTCACATTGTGATTCAGCAATGGCACAGCCCTGGTTGAGCACCAGCCTTGAAGCTGGGCTCAAGACTCCTTGTGTTTTTGGTCACCATGGAGCATCATTTCCAGGGACTATGCCACCAGCATGGTGCTTGCTCTCCAACCCTGCTGCTTGGCAAGCCCTTGCCAGGAACACAGAGCAATTTCCCAGTCCTTTCAGAAGACTCTGCTTTGAGTGTTGGAACTCCAGCATCTTCTCACAGCAGCCACACAGGAGCTGGGACCAAAACCTTGCTGTGGTTTGGGCTGGAGCTAACACAAACACCATGGAGCCATCCTGTGCCCTGCCTTGGAAAGACCTGCACAGATGAAAGTGGGTCAATGAATAAGGAAGAGAAGGCAAGGGCATGGTTTCCATGTGGATGCAGGAAAAGTACCACACCAAACTCTTCCATGGATAAACAGTATCACTTGGAGGTTCAAGGATTAAATGGCAGTATTTAGGTGCTGATGGTTTGGAAAGGATGGGATAGTTTAGCTCAGCTTTCTGCCCTATTTTATGCAGGCAAAGAATCACCGCATCTTGGTCCCCAAAATGCAGTTCATTCTGCAACAAGTGAGAAAGAATCTCTTCCTATCTTGTAGGAAGAAAAAAAATACTAAGAATTGAGTGAACCAATCTGAATTTTCACTAGGAAAAACAAACCAAAAGAAAAAAAAAAACCAAAAAAATCCCAAACAGACACATCAACATGTTTCTTGGTATCTCTAAACGTTAGTGACCCAGGGAAGGAATTTTTGATGCAGATCAAATTTGAAAGTGTTGTATTAAAAAAGGAATCCTCCCCTCCCAGCTCCCTTTTTCTAAACCTGTGTATGTGACTGCTGCCTAATTTTATGCTGCTCTGGATGGTGACTCTTCCTGTATATGCTGCAGAGCATTCAACAGAAAGACAAAATACATTACCAGGCTTTGCAGTATCTTGTTTGCAAAACATCAGCTTTTGCATTTACTTAAACTTAACAATGGATTTAGAGTTACAGATACATTGAGTAGTTTAAAAGCAATACATAGAAGTAATTCCTTCAGAGAGAAGGCTGGGTTGAATGTGCATAAAGAAAAGGCTCAGGAAATACAGAAACAGTGAACAGCAGTTTAATACATGCAGTGCAGTATCATGCATTTATTGGACACTTGATGTCATCATTAGTTCAGCAGGGTTTTTTCACAACGCTTGCGAGCGCACATGCCCTGATTCCACTCTGGAGTGTGGAAAAACTGTGAGAGCCACTCGACTGACTTTAGCGTTTATGAAGAGGAAGGGGAAAAAAAAAAGCTACCTGGACAGATAAGTGGCACTGTTTGTGGTGGGGAGGAGGGTCTTGGAAACCAGGACCTGGACTAAAGAGCCTCCATCCTCCACTACAAACACTATTTACACAGCTTTGACCCAACCGTGCAAAGTCAGACCAAAAGGCCTGGACCAACTCCTGATCTCCCACTGGAGCGATCTGGGATCCCTGGAGCCACAATGTGCACGGGCACACACAAACACACACGTGTGCCACAGAGACCAGAGCACCCTGCAGACTGGGTGGGAAGGCAGGACCCGGCTGCAGGCATGTGAGGGAAAACAGAAGGGATTGGGTAAAACTTGCTGCTGGGCATGGATATGGGATGACAGGTTTACCAGGGGAAACAAGAGTTCATGCAGTGTTTGTGAGAGGTTGCTGTTCCCTCACTCAGCCATTGCTGATGGTGATTTGCCAACTAATCCTAAACTCTTGGTCTTGATGCTGTTTTCCTTGGATACTGTAGTCTGCTTCTTGTGTGTGTTTCTGCTTTTTGCTTGGATGAGTGTTCAAGTTTCTGGTGCAAATAAGCACAATAAGGAAGGCAAAACTCCCTTCCCATGAATAATTTCTGGGATACATTCAGGCCCCAATTCAGACAGGTAAATATGCATGGGAATAACAAGAGTAATTGGATCAAATGAGAATTTCCATATGCTGAATGGAAGCTACTTCTGTACCTTGGGGCTCAGCCTAGAAACTGTTAACATTTTGCCCGTAGATGAATCCCCTGATTCTTTGGAAAGAGCAAAAGGAGCAGGCTACAGCCTGCATGATCTTGCTGGCAAAGTCAATCTGGTGTTTTTATCTGGTGCTCATTCAGTGCTGCTCAGGGCTGGAGCTGTTATCACAGGAGGAAGTAATAGCACAGGTTTCCCTAGAGCTCATCTTGTTAATGCCAAGTTCACATCAAAGGGCAATATCCTCTCTGCTTGCCAATGGCTGAAAGCTATCTGGCTTTCTCTGGTGGTTTGCTTCCCTAAAAATAGATAGGGGACAGCCTTGGGGCCAGCTGCAACTGCATTTCATGGGCACCCTGGAGACCCATGTTCTGGTTTGCAGAAGGTTTGAGGAGAAAAACCTGAGATCAGGGGTTATGCTGGCCCTGGGATAGAAAAAACCTTAGGTCACGAACTGAATTTCGTCAGAACCAGGCAAGGACCCAAAATAATTTGTAATAAGAAAAAATACTGTCAATAGCCATGGAGGTATGAAGGAATGCACAGCAGAAACCCCTATCCAATGCCTACAACAGAACTACATGGAGATGTCTACTGGTGGGTTTACACCCCTTTTTGTGGTTTGATTCATGTCGGGAATGAACCTCTACCATTTCTTGGTTTTATTTCAACACCACAACCATAACAGACACACAAGGCATAGGTAAAATCCTACTTTTTTTTTTTGTACCCACTACTCTAATGGCACCTGAACAACAGCAACCAGGACAGAGGAGACAGCAGCAGCAGAGTGACACAGTCTCAGGAAAGCAACACTGCCAGGTTTTCCCCACACCCCTAATTCCCCACTAGCCGTGCCGCAGGGCCAGTATCCATTTCGTGCTGCAGAAGGGGTGATCCAGCAGAGTTAGGATGCACTGGGAATGAAGTCACATGCAAAATCATCAGCAGAAGCCCTTGCCACTGCAATACTGACTTTCAGCTCGCAGAGTTCACGGGCAGCCTGTCCTCACAACTTCTTCTGCAGGCTAAGGGGCCAGCTGGAGCTTTTCTGGATTTTTTGTTTTGTTTTGTTTTCCCAGCAAGAGCACTGCTGTTGGCATCAGAGATGGCCTCTGTGACTCTGGAGGTAAAAATCAACAATCAAAGCTGCAAGCAAAGAAAAAGAAGGGGAAGGAGCTGAGGAAAACAAGTTACGAAGGAAAAACGCATCGGTACCAGTAAAGTAAAGCAGAAAAGGGTAACAGAGTCCAGGCTGAAGTCCTCATGCAAGCAGCAAATCACAGATTGTTTAGTAGGACAGTTCATTGGAAAAGAGCCCAGAGTGATTTTTCTACCTAGTCCTTCACGGCAAGTCCAGCTGGGGATTTGTTTTGAATCTTCTACTGTGGGGCTTTTAGGTCTTTCTCCCCATGCCCGCATTATTTATTCCACCCTTGCATTCTCCTCTGACAGTGGCTGAGCAGAAGCAGGCTGGGGCAGGGGAAGGACATGCAAAAGCACTGGAGCATCCCTGGCAAGCAAGGCTGGAGCGTTTGCCCTATCAGGCTGTGCTGCCAAAGGGCAAATGTCTCCAGCCTGCCCCATAAATCTGGCCTGGGTGCTGCCAAGTCACCCCTGTGAACAGATTTACCCAGATTTAAACAGAGAAGTTTTAACCAAGTGATGCTTCAGGAAAGATCTCTATGCATTTGGTGAACCTCGGTCAGGTCTCCAGCTGTGTCTCACTGATACAAAAGAAGAGCTCCCCACCACCAAAACTGTAGCGGAAAGAAACAATTTTGCTCTTAAGTGCTTCTGTTCCTTATCTTATGATCCCAGCAGTTGATAGCAAGCCAAAGAGAAAGATGATAAATTACACAACTTAGGCAGAGTATTACTTGCAGAAACAAAACCAAATCACACCAATTTCAACAGGGGAAGGAAAGAACACCCATCCCAACAAAAAAAAAAACCCCAAAACAACAACCACAGAAAGCACCCAACAAGGAGGGGCAGCCAGCGCATGGGAACCCCCATCTGCAGGACAGCATGTCTGCCTTTGCTCCCGTCACTGCTCTTTGTTTTGAAGATGGAAATCCATTTGCTTTTCTTTTTTCTGCAAGATTCATTTTTGGATGCTGTATTTTGATCAGTGGCCACAGCAACTGCTGAGGTCAACTTCAAGCCAGACCTCAGGTTTCAGAAGAGGAGGTGCAGAGGGAACACTCAAGCCCTAAACTTTAAAACTGCTCCACAGAGATAAAATTATTCCCTAACCAAATCCTGCTTTTGGTTGCACATGTATAAGTGTGGGGAACTCCACTGATGCCAAACTGGGAGACTGTCTATTTACAACCTGCAACTGGAGCAGAATAGGGCCAGCTGTGCTTAAGAAATCATGGGGGTTCAAAATACCTTGAATTTCTTAGGGCTGGAGTCTCTCAAAGCTAAAACTTCCTTACTCAGGCTGGCAAAATAAAGTGGCCTTAGATTGAGTTTAAATTGTGTTCTACTCATATTTTGATGCTTTTGCAGCAAGATAGAAAGAGCTCAGATGTAAATGCTGATAAAAAGTGTATGGTGGCAGTGGCAAGAGGATGGGGACAGGAGTGTGACTTGCAGCAAGGATATCCCCTGCTTTTCAGTCTGCCCAAATCTTGGTCAGAAGTTCTTACTGTGGAAATTATACGGAGTTTTGCTATAAGCCCCCAACAGTTCAGTATCTGCTGTCTTCCCTAAAATGAGGAACTGAAGTTGAAGCCCTTTCTGTGTGAGCATCCAGGCCAGCTGCAGCACCGTGGGGAACACAGGGAGCTCCCAGGGCTCACTCAGGGCACCACAGCCCTCTAAAACAGGGAGCACCTTAACACAGAGGAAACTTCAGATCTGCTGCAACAGCCCAAGCTGCCACCGAAGCAGTGGCTATTTCAAACAGTCAGTGCTCACTGCCACCTACTTTTCTAGCTTTTCTTTTTTTCCCCAGCATTTTTTTTAGTATGATGGATGAAATCCCAGCTCTGCTGTGTGAAGCCAACCAACTAAAGCTGGAGCAGGATACAGAAGTCTCAATGAAAAACACCTATCTTATAGCGTTTCCCAGCACAGTCGTTATTGCCTGATCCATTCAGTTCTGTCTGTGACTGGCTTTCACAATCTCTTGTGCAAGATAAACGAGGCAAGTGTGGCAACAGAGCACACTGCAGGGAATTGTGCCTCTGGCAGGGATGGACCTGTCGGGGATGTGAGAGGTTCAGAGTGCCCAGTGAAAGATGTCTGCCTCTGCCACCTGCCTCCCCTCTCACCTCCTCTAAGCAAATCAGATGGGAATTTCATCGAGGTAACCTGGAGGGAGTCCTTTAGCAAACTGGGCAAATTTGCTCTCCTCTCGGTTTCAAGTTGCTTTAATGCACAGCAGCCCAACAGTTGTGGTGGCTGTTCCTGAATGATGCCCCAGCACAAAGAGCCTGGGAAATGCATGCAGTCAGTAATTAACACATGAGTAAATTGGGCTTGCTTTGGCGTATGAGCTTCTGGGGAGGAGGGAGAGCCAGAGCCACCAGCTGTGCCCGTGCCTTTCAGAGAGGTCCTGCTGTCCTTGTCAGCCCTCAGCCCGAGCACGATGGAGCTACACTGCACCAGATCCTGCACTGTGCACCCAAGGACCTGCCAGGGCTTTACAGAGAGCTTCAAGCACCACTCCTCTCCTCTCCCCACTTTTGGCTACTCTGGGAGGTGCCGAGCTTCAGCAATGCCATGCAAAGCCCCGAGGAGCTGTGGGTGCTCAGAATCTCTCTCACAAATCCCTTGGGTTGGATGCACTCCATGCCAGAGGCCACGCTGGGGGAGGCTGGTGAATTAAATGTCTTCCTTGAGGGCAGCACAGCAATTCAGTGGCAGAGGACGATGATTCCCAGCCCACTATCTTCATTTTCTTTCCCCCTGCTCACAACACACAGCCACTCGAAGGAGAAGGGAGCTGCAGGATGAGACCAGCTCTGTCATTTCCCTGGAGCAGCTCTGGTCAGCTCCTGCCTGACTCTGTGTACCTGCCTCTCCTCTGAAACAGGGGTGCTGATCCCCAGCACGACAGGAATGAGGCCAAGGATGAGCTGACTCCCAACTGGTGGCAATTTAATTCTCCCCATTTGTGAAGGAGAAGGATGTAGGGGAAAGCAGCAGTTTCTTAATCTGAGCAGTAACAGCTCTGCTAAAGCCAGACAAACCTGCAGTCCAATTTGAGGAGCAAGAAATGGCATGCCATTGAAATCCTCCCATGTTGCAAAGTTAATGCCAACTCCTACCTACAGAAATAGCCTATCCCCCAGCAACCTGGAAGAGGGATATTACTTGAAGTAATTTTTAAAAGAAAAAAAATAATGCTCAAGAAAAGTATTTCTATTTAAATAATCCAGTTGAGATGTTTGTAGTATTGGAAAAAAAAATACAACATATACTGCTACCTACACTGAGAAAAGAGTAAATCACCGGGGGAAAGAATGAGTGTTCACTAGTTAGAACATTGCTAGACTCACATACATATATATATTTATATATATTTATATATATATATATGTATATATATGTACAGCACCAGAGACTGTTAGATTCCGTTCCTCCTGGAGTCATTGCAGTTTGTGATAAATGAAACATTTCAGAATTGCAGTATAAAATATGGCCATAAAAAAATCTTCTGTCTTCTAGTCCTTCGCCGAGCAGGGCGGGGCGGCGCCGCGGCCGCCTGCCCGCTCCTCGCCGC
>JAHLSL010000061.1:9580516-9720464 GCA_025920805.1 Petroica traversi
CACTTGCTCCCTGTGTGCACTGTGGTCACTGTGGTGGGTCTGGGTCTCCGGTCCCCTCCTACCGCAGAAACGCCTGAAGAAGCAGATGAAACAAAACTACAGAGAGTGGATGGAGACATACCTAAAAGGAAAGCCAGAAACACAGTTAGAAATGCTGTTTTTGGAGGCGGGGACGTGGGCAAAGCTGAGGGTGTTTCGTAGCGCGCTACGGAGCGGAGAGGATTGGAGGATTGCAGCTGGAGAAGGGGCTGCTGCTCTTCCTGCAGTGGTGGATGGCTCGGTACCTCCACAGGGCATCTTCTGCCCATGGTCATTCACCTGGTGCCGCCAGCAGCGGTGCACACACATCTCACAGGGACTCGAGGTCCAGCTTTGGAACGGGCTCAGCCACACCGATGCTGCAGTTCCAGGGCTGCAGACAAAGAGTTGTGGGATTCAAAAATCCCTCCAGCACTGTATTCGCTCAGAATCATTATCTCTTGGGCATGTTAAAGATGATTAAATGTCTCATCATGGCCATCTAGCTAAATGAACAGACTGTGCATCTGGGCTAAACACAGCTCCCCAGGCATCCTGGGAAGCTGCTGACAAAGAGGTACAGTGGGTCAAATTCGCTGCTGTGTTCCAGTAAATCTAGAGGAAAGGTAAATTTGTGTGGTTTGGACATCACTCTAGTGACAGCTCAGATGGCTCCAGGCTTTGCTGGAATGTCTCCAGGACTTCCAGCAGGATGATGTGAGGTCGAATACCTCTTGGGTATCAGCATTCTGGTGCAAGAAAAGCTGTTAGGTGGGGATCTAGCATGGTCACCTTACCCTGATAAGATGCAGGCTCAGAGTGATTAGAAATGCAGTTCATTTTTCCAGACTGGTGAATAAAGGATGGATAAGGCCTGTATTAATATATTCTCAGACTGAAGTTTGACATGGTCTTTTGATAGGATCTTTTTGATACTTATAAGGAGGACTTCTAAATACTTTTCCATGCTTCAAGGTGGCATTTCAACCTCAAGGATGACTATGCTGTACCTATGCTTGGCCACATCCCATTTCCCATTGACACCTTGTCTCCACCCTGCAATTTATTATTATCTTAAAAATACAGAGATCTAGGACCTATTATTAATCTAGTCCAATTATGACTAAATTGAATAAACCAGCCACAGATTGAGCATTAGGCCAATATACTTGGGAAATCCCAGCTGATTCCCTAAGGAATCCCTTCCAGTTTCCTGACAGGTAGCAGGATCCAGCCTAATGCTTGATCTCCACTCTGCCTTACTACAGAGATTTTGGATGCATTTGAAACTATTTGGAGAGTTCATTAAGTGTCTATTAATAGCATCAGGCAGAATTCTATTGTGTAATAGTGGCACAGCTGGATCATGTAATTTGCTGCATGGGATCTTTCCTGTGCAAGGAATCTGTACCCAGAGAAAGTTGCTGAAAGAGGCAGGAGAGAGACCTCAGAGATTTCCTTTTTCCTCTCAGGACATATTGGAGGGAACGTATTTGATATGTCAGCTCCCTCTTAACTCCTTGTATTTGCTGCTGGCTCTCCTCATTGGTTCTCTGGGGCTCCAGCATCTTCTTACTCTTTAAAGGATTTCTTTGAGGAAGAAAAGTTCTCCTGCATTGTCTGCCAAGCTGGACTTAACCTGGGATGCTTGGAAATCTTCCGGTATTTTTCTGCCTCGCATTTCTGACATGTAAAAACTCATCCTATCTTAACACAGCTGGTTTAATCCTTCATGTCCTGGTTGACTTCACCACTGCAAAATATGGTTGGATTCTGCACAAGAACCTGCTGGTTCTGTAGTGATTAAACAGATTTCTTTCTCTTTCCACCCATCCTGTTCACACATGCTTTAACACTTCTCAGACTACTCATTGCCATTAATTGACACCATTTGAGATTAATCAAATGGACGGAGATTAATCACCCACCAGTTTAACAGCAGTAATCACCCACCAGTTTAGCAGCAAAGCATGCATCAGATGCTCTAGATCTGGTCCAGCTTTCCCATACTGCAGCAGGAACCAAAATTAAGGCACATTTCTCCCTTGCAGGGGTTTTCTACATTGCTACATGGCCAGTGCATGTTGGAAGGGTTTTGAGGATGGTCAGCATTATTCCTTTGCAGGTGCCAGGTGTGTGCCGGGAGCAGAGGGATGAATTTTTGGCAGCAGCTGCAGAATTTGGCACTTGGCATCACAAACTGGACAATGGGTATGAATCCCCATCAGGCCCAGTATGCAGAGGGAATGGGCTCATCCCTGGCTTAGCCATGGCACAGGCTGAAAAGGTATTTCAGAGTACCCTGAGAGCAGAACCCACCCCAGCTGTGGGGGAAACTGTGCCCATGAGAGCAAGAGGAAACAGCTTCCACACAGAACCACAGGGACTGTGGCTGGTGGCATGTCCTCATCAAGGAGCAGGGGGTGGCAAGCAGGGGTGGCAGAAGCAGAGAGCAGCACTATGTAAAATCCATCCTGAACAATAGGTGCTTTCAGTTCCAGGATAGTGCGAGGTACAGTCTAGAAATGACTACTTCAGTCTACAGGAAAGCATTCCTTTTTAGTGTTGCACTTTAAAGTAACTCCCCCAATTGTAAAGTCCACATCCCTCCATTTAATACTATATCTGCAGATAGACAGGAGAGAATAAAAGAAATGCTCAGAAGCCAGAGAATAAGCAGGCTTCATTGCAAAGGATGAGTTTCTGTCTTCCAAATAATCTCTTTGCTGCTGTGTCCCATTCCCTGGCATTCAGAAAAAAATATATATCCCAAACATCTGAGTCCATTGGACAGCTTGCAAAATTATAGCATATAACAAACATGGCAGAGGGCCAAGTTCCACTGCAGTGCACAGAGTCTGAGTCCTACTCAGAAAAATGAGCCTCTTTGTGAAGGAGCTTAACTTGGCCCAGGAAGAGGGAAGCTGGGTCTGACTGGCAGGATCAGTCTTCTCCATGGAAATGGAAATGGAAAGTAAGGCAATTTTTACAGAAAAATACCCTATCATAATACTGTAAACTCAAACACAAACAGTTTCAGTATACTTTTTCAAATTTCAACCAAATACAAAACTTTGTTGCTGTGGGTCTTTTTCCCAAGTGAAAGCCCTTTTTCTCCACAAGAAACTGTGATTTTCTCTCAAAAATAACCAAGCTAAAATATCTTTTTTTTTTTTTTTTTTTTTTTAAGCGCATATACTTTTCCAATTGAAACACGGGTTTTTGGCCATCCAAAAATGACGGCCCATTTCAAATCCTTATTTTAAACACCTGCTTGCACCAAGCCAAATCTACAGAAAGCGAGGACTGCAGCCTGGGGGTCAAGGGAGAACGGGGAACTTGTGGAATTGCTCCGCTGCCATGGTGGGAGCATCCCAGGGATGGTGGCTACTCACAATCTTTCCGTGTGGCTGCGTCGGGGAGCGGCGTGGCGAGGCTGAGGGTGCTGGACACGCTGGCACTGGCACTGTCCAGGCTGCTGCCCAGGTGTAGCCGCCGCATGTGCCGCACCACTGCCGTGGCGTTGAACGCTTGCTGGAGAAAAACAGAGGGAAAGAAACAGAGGATAAAAAAATAAATTGGAGGTGGAAGGGTTACTTGTGCTCCTCTCTTGGCTGCTCAGAGTGTCGGAAGGGAATAAGCCTGTTGTCTTCCAAATTTTTCCCAAATTCTAGGCTAAAAGAAAGTGCATTACCTTTGTTCTAGTGCTCAGCTGGGATGCAGCAGCGTACAAGAAAGTCATACTGGACAAATCCATCCCTGTCCCAACATGCATTTCTTTGCGTCCCATGGTACTGATCCCACTCCTCAAAAAACCACTGGTGCTTTAGCTATGAGCAGCCCCAGCCCCATTTCTCACACTCATTACAGTTGGTACTTGGCAAACACCATCCTGTGTAAAAGGTTATGTAACCTAAGCCTGGACCAACCACTTGGACCACAATTTTGGGCCTCAAAAGCAGTACCCTGCCCCAGGGGTGGCCGAATGGCAGAGCTGTGTGGCAGTGTCAGCCCTCAGGATGGGTCACTTACTCTCCATTTGCTTTTTGCAAAGTTCTTGCGGATCTGGGCGCTGACCGACTCATGGATGTTTTTGTTGAGTGCTGTATCTCCAGCGATCCTGAAATGGACAGAGCAGGCACATTTTTAGAGCTCTTTTCCTCCCCTTGAATACTCTTACTCACTCCCCTCAGCAGAGAGGCTGCTCCCAGGTGTGACTGCACCTGCAGTGACGATGATTTAATTCACACAAGGGCTCAGACTTCCCACGGCTGGCAGCTGGCAGCAGTGCTGGAAAGTCTGGGGCAATAAAAGCCAGAGTAGATAAGGCTTGTAGGTCTGGCAGCTACAAAGAGGTATGGGCTGATTTTGTTGGTGCATGGCTGTTTTCTATCACCATTACAGCCCCAGATGAAAACGTTCTACCTTTTTTTTCTTTACATCCAAAGATTTAACATCAACAGGCTGAGACTACTTTTAGCCTCAGCTATGCAGAAGCTTCCAGAGCCACTCCAACCTGTCTGATTTCTGTTTGCACTGGAGATTTTCCTGCCACCTTGCAACGTACATGGTCATTCATCATGATTAATGTAGATTTACAGTAAAGCAGATACATGGACACTCACTAAAGCAGCACAGGCTGCACAAAGAGCCTAAGCTGAGCAACACTTAACCTAAAAAAATTGATCTTGCATAGTTTCTTTAACTGATAAAGATACACTCGAATCTTCACTAAACTCAGTTATTTCAAGGGGATTTTATCGATTCATTTAACTCCTCAATACATGAGATCTGTTGGAAAAGCAGGCACCACAGTGAATTGATGTTGGGCCATGTGCTGGGATAATTAGTGCTATCTAAGGTAGGTGACGCAAGGAGGCAAATATTGCCTTCTATGTTGTACGTGATACTTTCAGAAATCAATTTTTTTAGCCACAGTGTAGAAAAACAATGGGCATTCACAATAAAAAATTATAATAAATTGAATGACCCATCAGAACCAGAGTCTTCCAGTCTGGGGAACTCCAACAGGATAATCAGAAAGTCTGGGGGACTCAGGAGTCATGTAGTCCTTCTGCCCACCCCAGCTCAGTCAAAATTATTTTGACAAATATTTGACTAACTACTGCCTAAAGATCTCTGAAAGATGGAGACTCCTCAGGCAACCTATTCCAGTGCCTTCTAGAAGACATGGAAAATAGTTTATTCACTTTGTCTTTGAAGCATCCTTTCACATATTTGAAGGCTGTTATCATGACTTCTTCTCCGTCTTCTCTTCTCTAGACTAAACAAACTGTTTCTTTCACTATTTCTTCATAACTCATGTTTTATAATCCTCTGATCTAGTGAGCTCTTCTGGACTTTCTCCAACTAGTCCACATCTTCTTTCAAGGGCAGCACTCGAACTGTTCTGTTTTCCAACTAAGGCAGCAGAATGGCAGCACTGCTTTGTGCTTCTCAAAAGACGAAACTCTGCTTACATACCCAGCCTGCTGCTTCCATTTATGTGTCCTGTGGAGTGGAGACACCCCTTTCACTTTGCCCAGATCACTCCGAGCTGTAACCTTGTTCTTCTAAGGACTTGCTGCTTTTTCTGCCTTCATGTCCATCTAAGAAGTGCTGAGACCAACCTTCCCCAAATTGCTGCCTGCCTTTCTGCTGGCAAAAATCTCCCAGGATCTTCATGAGAGAGATGAAAGGAGGGACTTACTCTTGGGAGGAAGGACTAAACCCTCATATCCCAAGAGTTGGGACCCAGCAGCACCATTCAGCTGCAACTGGGCTCATCTCTATTGGGTTATTCAAGAGTGATGGAGGCAGCAGGACTGTGGGCAGGAAGGAGCAGGGCTCCCATTTAGGGTAACTCTCACCCAGCTGGGAAGGTCCTGTCTCACTGCCACTGCCATGTAGCCTCTGCCTCGAGCAGACAGAAGATCTGGGCAAAGCACGGCTCCCAGCACGGCATCTGACTTCCTCTCCTGGGTCCCTGTGCTGTTGATGGAGAAAGGGAGGTGTTTGGCTGAGAACTGGATGATCTTCAGATCCTTCTTTGAAGATGATTCCTTCTGATCACCCTTCCTACTGACAGGGAGGCAATTTGGATTTCCTGGATTTCCCACTGGGGGCCAGGTGACCAAAATATTTGTGAGGCACTATCTGGGTTAAGCATTGTGTTCCCTGTTCCATCCTCTGTCCTGCACATTGAATTTTGCCAGGCTCAGCACAGACCCTGATGGATCCCAAGCAGTCCTCACTCCCAGACAGGCTCTAGCAGAGTTTCCTCCTGGGAATGCACACTGCTAGTCAGTCACTCCAAAATGTCATGAACACTCTGATCTATCCAAGAACAGCTCCTTGGTGAAGGCAGGTGCCCTCAACACTCACCAGGCCATCACACTACAGATATCTGAAGAAACTAGAAGCCAAACCATCCCTTCAGTAGCTCATCAAAAAGACCAAGACAGAAAATTCACTTACACTTTCAAAGGACATTTTTCCACCAAAGCTAATGATGCATTTTGCTTTACGAACAAGTTGGTTAACTAACTCTGTAAGAACAGATCCTGTTTCCCACCTGTCAAATCTTATTTTGGAAACATAGACAGAACAAGTTCTTGGGGCATGATGCCCTTGCCAGCTCTTCCAGAAGATTGTTCTTGCCAGTTTCCGCAAGGATTTGAAAATACATTTTTGTCATGTGAAGTTTTTGATTGGGTGTGTAGCTCCAATACAGGCTATATATACATATATATATATTTTTATTTTTTTTTTAATTTTAAAAGTTATTTTTACTTTAGGGATCATTTTCTGAAATGCTGGTGGTTTCAGTAAGAAACCACTAGTTCCAATAGCTCACAAACTGCCTTCTACCACCCCTAACTCTATGTTCACTATGCAATTCTTGTAATTCCAGGAAAATAGTCTTGGTATTTGGGTGTTTTCCAGATAAGCAGAATAGAATATTTGTTTATTTCACAAGGGGATGGACAAACATCCTGTGAAGCTTTCAGATGCTGCAGCAGTGGAACCATCCTACATCTAAGGTCTCTTCAGCAACATTAGCACCTTGCAGATGACGGTCTCTAATCAAAGCACAATAACAGCACTGCTGGGGCTGATTTAGAGCAGCAGGAGCTGTTCTAACACGTGCTGGTATGCTGAGTGGTGTGGCTCAGAACGCAGCCTCAGCTGCCAAAGTCGGGACTGGGATTGTTCTCCAAGCCACCTTTGGAGAACCCTGTTAATCCTGCAATGCTGTAACAAGAGCACTGTGCTTTCAGACTGCATTTTGCACGTGGAGGATTTTGTAGCTTTTATGAGATACTCGTGGTGTTATAGTGTTTACAGTATAGTTTTACTTCTAGGAAAACAAGAGCAATGTTAACATCCCATCGCTGTTAGTGCTTTGCTGGAGATGTGGGGGTTTCATGACACAGAAGAGGTGGAGGTGAGCAGGGAGAAATCACATTTTTTGTACTATCAACTGGCAGATATGTAAAATGAGATATGCTTTGGGCACACATATCTACTCTGTGGTGGGAATCGTGGGCATCCTCACATCTATACCAAATGTATTTAATCATCAACTTTAGTTCCCTTGCTGAGAAGAGAAAGAATGAAATTTAACAGATACTGGTTTTAGTGCATGCCATAATTAACCTTCAACATTTTTCTAACTCTCCAAGTCCACAGGCTATAAACCATCTCGCTTTTCCTCTCAGGACAAAAATACCTTAGTATCTTTCTTTTTTTCTTTCTTTCTTTCTGCCTCCCTCCCTCCCACAACATATCCTTTGCCTGCAGAAATCAGCTCCATTTTCACTGAGAAACCATAATCAACTTGAGCTGATCAGATTGATGCTTATCTAATCCTGAACAATAGTTTCTGGCTTTGCAGTTAACTTTGAAGTTAACTGTGTCAGCACTGAAGTTTTTTTTTACCTACTGTACTAGTTGGCCCAGTAAAAGATATTGCGTCTACCTACCACACACATATGGAAAAATAAAATTAAACAAATCAGAATAATGTATCCATCATCTATTATCCTGCTGAGCATCACCCAGAGCCAAGCAAGGACTGATTAGTCTGAGTGGAACCTGGATTCTCTCAGTATTCCCACTTTGCAGCACCTGAAAGCAGCTACATCCTAACAATGCTTTGGGGAACTTCATGTTGAAAGTGGGTTTATATCCAGTTGTAAATATATAACTGTCTCAATGCACAGAATTGGATACCAAGAGACCAAGAATGATGGCTCTCCATCCCAAGCACAAGCACTGAAGCTAAGAAGAGTATTTCTCATGAATAACCATAGCAAACCAAATCTTGCACATGAGAGGAATCTAATCTAATGATCAAATATTATTTCATAGTATCTAATTTATTTTAGCTCTCTAGCTGACTTCAAACTTATCACACCAATTTATCTGGCCATACCACTTCTAAGCTTTAAGAGGAACCTCCAACAAAGACAAAACCAGCAAATTTCCTTTTGGACAGTTCTTCATTAGCATGCTGCAAGCAAATGACTCTCTCATCCTCCCTGCCCACAAAGGCAGGCAGAGCCTTTTATCTTCCATTATTTTCTGAACCTTCCTTCTAAAGGCAGCCAACTCAAATGCTGTGCTGGCCAAAAAGTGCTTGGAAAGTCTCCTGAGTATGATGACAGGAAACATGGAGTTAGCTGTAATGGATAATGCTGAGGGATCATAACTCTTCTTTATGTCACACACACACACACATGCATGCAAGTGTATAAATACACACACACACATTGTATCAGTGATGTTCCAAAATAAATAGAGTGCGGGGATGAACTCGATAAGAGTTTGATTTAATGTTGTAAACATCAGTAGTTCCCTTCAGGAAGGCCTTTTCACACTTCAAACAATATTGTCTGAGAACTGAGTTCTTTGTAAACCATGTCCTTTCCCTGTGTGGAAATTATTATTTGGCTTGTGCTCTCTGGCACATAATAAACACTTGGGGTCATGGTCACAATTTGCAGAGGCTCAGTGCTTGCCAGAGCTTTGTGATTCCTCAGGGAAGGCATGGCTGGACGCTGGCACATCCCAAGGATCCCCTCTCCCTTTGCTCAAGGAATAGGGACAGGCCAGGTCCACACTCCCACCTGCAGACACTGGGGTCTAACTGGTGCCACAAGCTCCTTCTACACTCTATGTATTTAATGTCTCTATATGGAGGCAATTAATCCATCATCCTTTCATTGTCCCAAATTGCCTTTGATGCCATAAGTGCCTTCAGCACACAGCTCTAAATCCCATTTAAGTTCACTTGGTTAATGCATGACAGAGTAAATACATTCATGGCAGCCCCTCTAAGTTCTTTATTAGCTTTCTAACTGCTGGACTTTGTCCTCACCCTCTGAGCACTGTTTTCTTTCCCTCTCATCCGAGGCTGGAGGCTGAATTTTGCTCTCCAGGACCTAGTTTGACCTGATGGGGAGCACACTTCAATCATCCTTGTGTGTCCCTTCCAGCTCAGGACATTCTATGTTTCAATGAGTCTACAGCTGGAAAAAAACAGGACCTCAGGTTTCTGCTGCTCCCCTCTAATCACTGCAGACTGAGCAACTGCCCTAAACAGGATGTGGGCTCTGACATGGCAATACATTTAATAAACTTAATTGCTGTCTTTAATATGAGCCAGGGAAACATTAAAATGTATCAAGCTGCAGAAAAATCACCCCATTCTTTTGTTAGCTTCATTTTCCATGTCCTTTTTGAAAAGTCACAGTGGGAACAGCTAAGCAGAACATTGCACCTTCGCAACACACCATAAACAGTGCAAACGTCACTGAAAGATACACTATAAAATAAATAACTTTTCCAATGGAAGGCATGAATCACCTGTGTATTAAACTGGATAAATCTGTATAAATGCACATGCAGGGATGGAGTCATTATACAAGTCTCACATATTGAACTGTTTCAGCTACCATACTTCACTGCAATTATTAGCCTCCTTTTCTGCCAGCTCAGAGTTTAACATACCATCCCCCTGCCAAGGCCATTTGATTATAAATAGCTAAACATCACGTAAATGCAGGCATGTGGCAAGCAGATACACTGCAGAAAAATGGGCCATTGGGAAGAAGTATTTACTTTTTTTAGGGTCTGATCCTGTGCAAACATTTAGTCATGCAAGTAGCTGTCTAGTCTGGAGCAGTTTCCCAACATTCAAAGATATTATTAACTTTAAAGGCACAAATGTAATATCTTGCAAGATCCAGCTTTTGCAAGCACTGTTTGTTCATGTTTTAATGAAAACATGATGCTTAAAAGGTGTGTTTTAGAATCAGTTTTTTCTTCACAAATACTACATATTGAAACAACAAAATCTCATGGCCAGATAGCCATGCCATGCACTGTCAACTACTTTTAGCACAATCAGATTATAAAATATATGTTTACTCATGAGTTGATAGATTCCTTGCTAATTTTTGACGATCCCAATGTTCTGATACTCCAGAGGATGATTTCATTGGAGGAAGAAAAAGGGAAAGCTGGAAATTGTTACTACATCAAGCCACCTCACTGTATATATATTAATTATCTACCATTTGCACAACAGTGACCCAGGGAGGCCTGTGCTCTGCTGCTGAAACAGGGAGACAAACCCCAACTCTCACAGAAGTCTGGCAAAACTCCCATTGACCTCAGTGGAATCAGGATTTCACTTCATGAGAATGCTGGGGTTTCAAAGGTGCTTCTCCAGTTATGTTGCTTTTACAGACAAGAAAAAATACCTTATATGAGATGCCATCAAGGGCTACTTGCAGTGCAAGCACTTTGCAAAAGCATATAATTTATGGGACCACTTCAGCCTGCTCTGATCATCTCTTCCCACTAAGCCAACAGCCTTGTGTACCTCTCTATTTCTGATAACACACACAGAAGATGCACTGTTGGCACTGTGGAAGGTGATGTGGCTAAGGTGGATGTGCACTGAAAACTCCATGCTCATCTGAAAAGGGGTGTGGGAGGATAAAAAGGCTGTGGTACTCTCTCTCTGCTGGCTGCACATGTGCACCCCTGTCTCCAACTGCTGCAACACTGAATGCAACCATGAGGGACAGGAACTCAGGCCTGGAGCTGTTGGAAACTTAAAATATGCCCAGGTTGAGAAAAGGACACAGCTGACCACTGAGACAAAGAACAGAACTCTCCCCTCCTCTACTGAAAATGCCTTCCCTCCCTTCCAAGAGAAGGAAAGGATGTCACTGCCACGGATATAATGGCTAGAATGAGAAAAGCAACAGTAAACCCTCACTATTTCCTGACATAAGGAATCTGGGTGGAAAATGCTCCTTGAGCAATACTTTGGCAAAAGGAGATCCCAACACTAACTCCAAAACAACAGATAATGTCTGGGTGAGCAGCCATGATTATCCAAAGAAGCATTTATCACTACAGGATCCAAACCCTCCAACAAAAAAATAAAAATCTCTGCACTCCTCTCCAGAGAGGTCCATAACTGCAATATCCATGTTACAGGAAGCTTTTCAGAGCACAGGGAAATGAGACATGGAGTGCTGCTCATCAGCACGGTGGGAAGGACAGATGCAGTTCTGAAGCCATAGCTTTGGAAACCTCCGTGTTTTGCTTTCAGAACAAGTGTCCTGCAACCCCCTGGCACATATTGTGTCTGTGTCAAAGGGAGGTGGATTCAGGATGTGGAGTGGAAACACGGGGAATATTTTCAGCCTCCCTTCTGCAGTGCCATTTGCATGTCTGACATTTCAGAGGTTGACCCTGAACTGTGCTGGGAGCCATGTAAAAACTTGAAGCCTTGAAAATGAACCACTGGATGGCAAAGTCAGCCTGGAAGAAGACCCCCCCGCCACAGAAATGAGGAAAAAGCCCTTCAGAGGGGTTGATTTTAAATGGAAGATTGGATTCTGTGGAAAATAGTACAAATTATGGAGCAGTCTGTGAGTTTCCATTGGCCCTTGGCCATGACATGGAAAAGAAAAATAAAACCACACAAAAAAAAGGAATGAAAACACTTTTTATCATTTTGTTCCTTTCAGAAGGCCCAGAAGCTGTGTGTTGCAAGTGCCACGTTTCTTTGTTGCACTCCAGCAACCAACACAGATGCAGCAGGGCCAGGAGCTGGATGTTTTGTGTAACTTGGATGTAAGGCTTTGGAAAATCTGTCTCTGAGCTGTACAAAGGGTCACCTCTCTCTCTGCTGGGAGCTGCATTCCCATTGTTCATTCTGCATTTTTAATACTGACTTGTTTAATTTCCCAAGGCTCAGGTCAGTATTATTTAGAAAAAGTTAGGGGGTTTTTTTTGTCTGACAAAAGCTAGATTTCATTTCTCAAATTTCCTTTTTGTTGCACAGACAATGCAAAAGAATCTGGCATTCAGAGCAATTCTGATTGTATAAAAACAGAATCTAATGCATACCTGGGGTGAAAATGTCATGCCATTAACTCTTTTCTGTTGTAGATATTATAGCAACAAAAATAATATTTCACTTTGGATATATAATGTCCCCTGCCCTAAAAGACTTAGATCCAGAGCCCATGTGTGGGTGCAGCTGGTAGTGTGGGATGATGCTTTCAGTCACTCAGGGCTGGTCAAAAGTACAGGAGTCACCCTTGTCCCACTACACAAACCTTGGGTAATGTTTGGTGAAGTCACTCGTATGCAAAGGCATTATTTAACTTGAAGCATTTTTAAAATTTTGGCACATACCACTGCTGCACTACAGACAACATACAAAATTCAGCATTTTACTAATCCTTACATAGGTTGGTGCATAATATTAAAGTCCATTATAGTTTTCCAGGAAAATCTGGAGGACAAAGGGGTTGTAAGAATAAAAGCCCAGAGTTATGTAGTAGAGGTCAGTACAGTATGTGACAGAAAAACCACTTCAACCCATGAATGTAAAAAGGTGCTCTCTGTCCTGAGGGCTTCTGAGAGCAGTGAGTGCTGCTTACCAAGGGTGTCTTGCTGCTTGCTCACAGGTGTATCTTTTATTAGGGTCCTTCTCCATCAAATTCCGAATGAAGTCTTTAGCTGTGAAAAAGAGAGGGAATGATTGAAAGCAATAGAGTTGATGCCCAGTTCTGCTGCCAGATGATGAGCCAACAGCACTGATCAGGCTACCAAGTACCATCTGGCCACTGCACAGGAAAACAGCCCTGGGTCATTTGTCATTTATTAGTATAGATATAACCCGAGTGACTTAGGACCGTATCCAAGCTATTTAGTATAGCAGATGAAAGCTGAAGGCATCTACTCCTGCAGGTATATTTAGGAGTGGGATGGATAATTCTGAGTCAGCAGAGTACAACCCTGCCAGCTCCTGGGTCCCTGGTCAGCCATGTGCTCCATCATCTTAGTGGTCTGAACGTGGCCACATCCACTGGTGCTGGTCAGCTGAGCGGAGAGAAGGGAGGTCAGATACCCAGTAAGAGGAGCTTCACATTGCTCATTCCAAGCAGTCACACACACACGGACAGCTGTGAGGACATGTTGCCTATTTAAGAGGAATTCAGCAAGGAAAATGGACTCCTTGGAGCAGGAGGCAGTGTGTTTTCAATTGACACTACAATGGAAGGAACGGAGATTGCAGCGTGGCGCGCGTCCAGCAGCTTCAGGACAGGGTAGCTGAAGGAGCCACAGCAAAGCCAAATATGGCAGGAAAATCATTGTGCTGA
The DNA here is from genome assembly GCA_025920805.1 of Petroica traversi. Taxonomy (NCBI): domain Eukaryota; kingdom Metazoa; phylum Chordata; class Aves; order Passeriformes; family Petroicidae; genus Petroica; species Petroica traversi. The sequence goes on from JAHLSL010000061.1 coordinate 9,594,232, forward strand.
TTTAGGTGATGGACTTTCCCCTACAAGGCAGAAGGGTCTGCCAGCAGACCTTCATATTTTCTCAGAAAATCCTTATTAGTTTAAAAAAACTTCTCATCACATATATTTTTGAGCAATCCATCACCACGATATCTGGACTGCAGATGTAAGCAGCACAAAATGTTGCTCTGTGTGGAGATAAGAGCATATATAATCATCTGTATAATAAAAACACTCAATTTTTATCTCCCCTGCCTCAATCAGTAGCAATAATAAATCAGAAAACTGCATTTATAGGGAGAGTTTTACATGGTGGGATATTCCTAGAGTTCATTTCTTCTGTGTGAAGTAGCAGATGTTTCCCTGGGTTGGACAGAGCAAGGACACTGAGCTTGGGTGTCCTCCTGGAGACCACACAGTGTGTCAGGGGCACTTGCAGGTGCTGTCACCCCTAAACACGAACCCATGCTGGAGCCAGAAGCCCCCAGGCACATCTGCCTGTAACAAATTTGGTGTGTCTGCCCCTCTGCCAGGGTCACTGGTGCAGGGGCAGGTGGGTACTATGGGTTAAATGTCTCCTGCACTGAGTGGGGGAAAATCCACCCATGTGGACAGTCCTCCCAATTTCTGGATCTGCTCCCCTGCCCCATTGGAAAGCCATTAATTTTTGGTTCTTTGCTGTACAGGCTGAGAACTTGCTTTGGAGCTGCAGTGCAGTGTCAGCAACAGAGCCAAACTTGTTTGCCACCTTATTATTAATGACACATTAACAATCTGCTTTTCATTTGGATACAATGAAGAAATTAAGCTGCTTTTTCTTCTTGAGACAGTCTTCTGCCATCTTTATCTTCTGTCTGAGCTATGGTTCAGTGCTTTGTGTGTGACTGGACAAAATAGTACCTAATTTGTCTCCTGCAGAAACAAACTCCCATGACTATTTGAGCCAAAAGAAATGCACACTTCCACTGATTTTCAGTTAAAAGGAGCTCTGTACATGATGGAGGGTGCATTTTCATGCCCAAGGGGATGCATGCAATAGGCACACATGCATTGTTGCTGCAATTCAAAGAGCAGTGGCTACTTACCAGACTCAGAGATGTCATCCCAGTATGGAGAGTCAAATTCATACTCTGCCTTAAGGATCTGCTCAAAGAGTTTGGAGTCATTTTCATCATAGAAAGGGGGATATCCACAGAGCCTAATGGACAATAAGAAAAGAGAGAGGTGACCATTGGACGCATCTCTGTATAGAAGGTGAGAAGGAGGGAGGGAGAAGAAGGAGAAACTCTCACTTAGACTTGCTCCAGTAGGTTTTCAAGCAGACAAGTGCTACCATGAGAGGAGTTTGTTCAGGGACATGTAAACCCACTTCTGAAGATTGGCACTGTCCTGGACAAAGAGGAATTCTGCCTGGAAACCTGATGCTGTTGACCCCATACTGACCCATGCAGATATCCTGGCCTCTCTCTGCATGTTTTTGAGTATTTAAACACAGGAAGAGTTTTATTACACAGACATGACCCCTGCCATCCTTGCCTATACAAGTGCTAAGAGGAGATGTCATGAGCTTACCCCGACATCCCAGAGCATCAGTCCCTCTAATCCCTCAGCACATCCAGGAGACCTGGTGCAAAGCAGGACAAGGAGCCCGGCAGAGCTTTCAGGCCCAGGGTAAAAAGCAGGTTGTGCTGGGCTGTGTGTCCTCAGGCACTGTGAGGAGATGCCTGGGAGCCTGTCCACCTCTGCAGCAGAGCCTGCAAGGATCTCCTGCTGCTGCAGACACAGGGAGAGCCTCTCCCCCCCCTCACTCCTGCAAATGATTTTGCTGACCACATCCAATTACCTGCCTTGCCTGAGGCTAACAACACTCTTGTCCTGGTTTTCAGGGTTTATAATCAGACTTCTCAGAAAACATAGCCCCAGGACAAGCAGGACATTGGACATTATTTGCCTAGTTTGAGCTAACACATTCAGGGTGCACCCTCCTAGTGCTGCAGAGCAGGACAGCCATGATGCTGAGACAGGACTGGATGTGGGAAAAGCACATCCAACACTGCATTAAGCAAGTGCAGTGGTAAAACCCGTGTGTCACAGACCTCTCACACCCTGCTGGTGCTGCAGGCAGTATTCTGTCCCACTCTGCACAGACATGCCAGCAGAGATACCCTTTCTTCAAGTTTTAACACCAATGTTGCAAAGTGCTAGATTTACCTCTGAGGCTGGCCCAAGGTTTTAGCAAACCTTTACTGCTCACAGTCAAACAGACCTTCCTGCCTCTATGATCTGTGTAGAGATAATACATTTTTTTCCTCTTATCGCTGGTCTATGGTTTAAATAATTCTTTCTCATACTTGGCTGGTATTGAAATGATCTTTTTCCTACAGTTTTTTTTTTTTTAAACTCAGAGTCAATCAATCTCAATAAAGCATTTAACTGGAGAGACCCAGACATTGCAAACAGATTGTAGATCTAGCTCAGAAGCAATAACAGAGCAAGGGTGGGGGGGAACAGCAAGAAATTAAATACTTGGGTTATTTATAACCCAAAGCCAGCCGGCTGCCCTGGAGGTTATTTGAACCAACTCAACACTTGAGGGTGAAAGGAGCAATGTTTTGTTAGCTCTGAAGAGCCAGTGTGCTTGATAAATAATTTAAATACTGAGTGAGATGTTGAACTGCGTCACATCCACACTGACCTGGGAGAACTCTACTGAAATTTGCAGCATGATAATGAACCCACTGTGGTTCAGCTGAACCAGAAATCACTCTCTTTATTTTGGAGAGCAGATGAGCCAGTCCTCATTTGGGCCCTGCTGGATGAGTGCAGCAAGATAACCTCATGCCAGACAAGCATGTGTGTCCAGAGCAGGACTCTGCACCTACTTAATGGGCATGTGCTTGTGCAAGGGGCTGGGTGCTCCTGTGTGAAACCCCATGGTGCAGGTGGTGCATCAGAAGGGTCCTTAAAAATGTTGAATTGAAGCAAATGCCAAAAAGCAACTATGTACATGGACAACAAAGGAAAAACATCTGGTAGCTTAATGAAGAAACTGGAACCCCAATCAGGGTCCAGCTCTGCAGATATCTGTGAAGAGCTTATAAATTACTTGTTTTAGTGTAATAATTATCAGTGCGTACACCCCACAGTCATGGGGTGGGATGCACACAAACTGATTTTTACCTTCCTCCTCTTTTGCCAGAGCCCTAAAGATTTTGGGTGTTTTAACTGAAGGGAAATGATTTGAGATGACAGCACCAGGACTGAAATGGGAAGGATGAGCGCTGGGGTAGAGATGCCCAGGTAGGAGCAAAAAAAAACCAAAAAAACTTGAAGTCATTGCTTTGTCCCTGCTTCCCTGGGAGGCTCAGGGGACTGCCTGTAAGAAGCGTGACAGCCCTTCATTAATTTTTTGCCTTCCTCAGCACTTTCCTTAAACAAACCCAAAGTGCTCTGATAAAGCATTTTAAGGCGCGCAGACAGCGCTGTGCATGCTGAGGCACTGGCAGGCTGCTCTGGAGAGAGAAATAACTCTCTTCAAATGTGCACTGTACTAATTGCCTTGGCAAAGGTACAAGAGCACAAGTTAGGACTGCTGTGATTTATACACACTTGTGGCAGCAAAAGGTAGGAGCAAACTGCTGAGCAGCACAGAGCTGGAGGGTGACAACCCTGCAAGGGGGGAGAACAGAGACATGAGTCCCAGCAAGAGCCCAAATTCCTCCAGAGCCTTCCAATCCAGCTCCTCTGCATGGCTTGGTTATCTACACATTTGGGGAATCAGCCTCTGTTTCCAGGAGGTTACTGCATCCCATGCTGATGCACAAGGAGAGACAGGGTCATGCAGGAGGGCACCAGAACTGCTGGGACCTGGGCTCAGGGCAGAGAACAGCCTCTTCTGGCACAGCTTTTCTCTTGCTAGGAAGAGGCTGAGAAATGTTAGTTGCTACTTCAGGTCATGGGCAGGGAGATCTCCCTGAATCAGCTCCTCGCCTGAGAGCCCCATGAGTGCAGGGCAAGGGCTGATCCTGGCTCGGCCAGGGCTGGGATGAACCTCCTGCACACGGGGATCCAAGGATGCTCCTCTGGGAGGCACCTGGAGCAGAAAGCATGTGAGAAGGGAGACAGCCCTGTAGGTCAGAAGAGGTGGCATGTGGGAGGGGAACACTGGGGCACCCTGGCACAGGAATGGGCTGAGAGCCAAAATACTGTGTTTTATGTACAGCCTTGCTGTCCTTTCCCTTAAAAACAGAGCTTCGGAAGACACTGAAGTTTTAAAGTTACTTAAGGTTTGACATTATTGGCTTTGCAGAAGGGATGGGAAAGCCCCAGAAAATCAGTCTATCTCACAATTTATGTCTGGAGGAAATCTTGCTGGACTTCCAGCAACTGGGCCACTTTCCAAAGTCCATAATGAGTTTTTTGTTAATTCTTGCAGAATCAAAATCCCACCGACTTCATTTCCATCTGCTGGGACTTTTCTGTGTGAAAAAAATGACCCCACTATCAGAGGTTCTGCTGCTTTTCTTTAGATATACAGAAATGCAAAAATAACCCCTCTGTCTTCGATGTGAACAAACCCTGCATTGTCCTGGGGGAGTTTCAGGCAGCTATTAGTTGTCATCATTTTCTTGCAGTTTCACCAAATAAATGATTTTCAGAATTATTTAGCAACCTTATCACATAAGCAACAGATTTTCTCCTAAACTCCTATTCCCAGTCTTGCCTTAAAACTAATGGGATGCAGATAAGAAAAACACAGGTGGATGTACAAGAGAAAGATATTGCCAGAAGTAATTTCTAAAAGTGATCCTGAGAGCACAAGAGGAATAGCAGGAACATCTTGTCCTCACCAGGCAGAGAAAGCAAACCCCTGCAAGCTCCCATTACATATTGGGGGTGATACCAAAGGCTAAATAACTCATTCTCAGGGTTAGTGTCCAGCTTATAACACAAGAGGCCTCAGGGTTAGTTTTAAAAACAATTTTACAGTTAGATTAGAACAAAGAATTCAGTATGTGGTCAAAGACCTGAGATGTATGGCGTGGGAAGTCATCCAAGTGCTATTTATGGGGATAAACATATGTATTTCTTCTGTGTATTTTGGGAACAGTCCCTCATATTGGCTGATACTAATGCCCCCACAAAGCTGTGGACAAGGACATATCAGGACAGGGAATCAAAGATAAATTAAGAAGCAAGCAATGGGGAACAATCATTTGGTGTTTTCTTCCCAATGTTAGCAGAGTTTTTCCAAACAACCCAAAACTTTTGTGTCCTCTGCCACCACTATTTCTCTTTCCAGAGCCAAACAAGTAAGTTGTTCCTCACTTTCTTGCTTAGGCTTGTGTGTGAGGCCAAGCAGGTAAGATGACTGACCACTTTTTCCCAGTGGATGACTCTTAGGGTGATGGCGGAAACTTCTTTTGGCATAATATGCTTTGCACTGTCCCTGGTTAATCCTTCCATACAAATATCACCGATGATTCATGCACATCTACTTGAAAATCAAAAGCAGCTCAGCAGCAAAGTGTGAAAGTATGATCCAAGATTTAACTCCAGATATGTAATTGTTTATAAACAATAACAAACCAGTAACTCTTTTGCCCTAATAGCGAACAGAATCAGAAGAAAATTCCAGGCAAAACGTGTTTGACCTATTATAGAAAACTATGAATAACCAGGAGCTGAGACAGAGAATTCTGTGCCCCCAGGTTCTTTTCCAGCTTTGAGACACGATTTTGTATTTTTTGCACAAATTAACCTAATCTTCTCTATATAAGGTATGCATGTGATCAGTATTTTAGTTCTCCAAGCTTTTATAACCCATTATCTGACTCACAAAGGTCCAAAATCCAGCTGCTGGGAATCCAATGAAGTCTCTCGCTCTTCTTACACTTTATATTTTTAAGCTGGACACATTATCAAAACTACCTTGTGATAAGTGGAAGGCAGAGCCCAACAGCGAAGCTGTTTCAAATTGAGAAATACTGCAACTGGAATAACAGGAAATTTCAGGCTCTAAAATTAGTTTTTGTGAATAATGACTTCTCATGCAAAACAGGTTTTGATAAAAACTCTGCTGGTGCAGCCTCTGCAATCTGGCTGTCATTAACAAGAAGCATTAGAGACTGGCACTGAAACAAAGGTATTCTTTCCCAAGACATCCTTGCCTATCACGGAAACAAATACTTCTCTACATCGGTGCCACAGAAACAGTTTGTTCTTCCAGTGTCATAAACTGAGGGCTCTCAAGTGAGACTGAGCTTGTGTCTGGAGGCACTCAAACCACTTGCAGTACTATTAGCTCAAAGCATCTTTAATTTATTCCTGGCTTCTGTGTTGGTTTCCCCTGAGTTTCCATCTTCTTAAATGACAACAGTCTGTCCATAGTGGCAGTGAGGATCTGTGGGAGAGGTGAGGAGGTGAGGCAGGACGTTGTGCTTGGATTGCTTTATGCAAAAATGCATCTCCAACTGGTTTAGGCACGTGCAAGGAGTTCCAACTGTGCTGATTGTGGAGCTGGAAATGGCCTATCTGGATGGGTGCAGTGACATGCTGGAATTAATAACTCCTGAACCAAGTCCTTGTGGCATCTCAATGCCATGTCACACTGGGAGCCTGCTGGCACTGCCACCTCTGGTGGTGTGGCACTGCTGAGACCACAAACCTACAGTCAAACCTGTGCCCACCACTGGTGGTATCAGACACCCCAGCAGGGCTAATTCCTTCCAGCTTGGACATTCCTTCCAACCCAGGACAGACCTCCTCCTCTTTCTCTTTTTATGTATCCCAGATATTCATTTTCTTAAGAGACTACATCTGTAACTTCTGGTTATGAGACCACATCTGCAACTCCTGGCTATTCCTGGAATAAAGGATGAGATCCAGACCAAGACTGGGACACATGAGATGTGGGCTGGGTTTCTAAGATCACATTGCACTCAGCAGAGATGGAGTCAAGGGAGGCTGGAGGGTGATGTAAATGTACCACAAAGAGATGAATTCACACTGTGAAAGCAGGGCTCTGAGCAGGGAGCAGGGTATGATCCAGTCACCTCAGCATGAGCATCTGGTGCTATTTGACAAGGTCCATGGTCTCCGGCTTGGATCCATCTGCCTCTCCAGAAGGAAGGTCTCTGCAATGTGTTACATTTGCCAAATCCATGTGGCTGCCCTCCAGCATGGCACTAAATGTGCAAGTTTAGGCAACTGAACAGACCACCCTGGTGAAATGGCTGCTTGCACCCACCCAGGTTGGGTTGAGGTACCCAGTGCCTCTGGAGAAGCTGAAGTGCACAGGGCCCTGATGCCATGGGCTGTGGGGGGGGCTAAGCAAAGAGAGCCCTGGGGTGCTGCTGACTGCTACAGGAGCTGAAGGATGTGGCTTACACACTGAAAGAGCTGGTTTGGTCTCAGACCCAATCCCACCCAAGCTGTAACAGTCTGGCAAAGACATTAACAGGCTCCTTCTTCAGCAATGCATTACTGCTGCTCATTTGAGTGGTAGAAAATACAAATCAAGACCTTATTACCTGAAGCACAGAAACCCTGAAAAGGTTTCCTTGTCCTGCAAACAGGAATTCATAGAGGCTCATTCTTACTGAGATGATTTAAGCCTTCTGAGTTGGGAATTCCCTGTATAGCAAATAGGGAATTTACATTTGAGGAGTGTGCATGCCTTACTCAACAAGCTGAGCACATGCTGATTTGGAAAACAGAGCAGGAAACAGACCTGAACCTTGCAGAAAGAGCAGCCTTGCTTAGGAAGGGGAAAAGATTATGGAGGAGATTAAAATCTTCCACCTGTTGAAGAAATGTTCATAAACTGGGTGTGGAGGACACTTTACTTAGCACTGTCTCATCCCTCTTCCTCAGCAAGACCCGTAAAAGCAACAAATGAAATAACCACAGGTCTGCAACAAGTGAAATAACCACAATGGTTCATTCACAGACCTTTGGTGAATGAGCCATTGACACATGGGACTGACAACCTAGAGCAAAGCAGAGCCTGGTTTATCTCCAGGCAGCCCGATGCAACAGTTCACAGCCCTCCTGTGGGCTGCCAGATACACACATATTTTCATGGGGGATATTTGGCAATAAACTGACCCAGGCAGCAGCTGAGCCTGGAGGTGAGGCAGAACAGTGCTGTCTCCCACCTGCATCTTCCTTTTCCCGCTCTCTGAATCTGGTACACAGCAAAGTGCTAAAAAAGCATCACAAACACTCTGTGTCCTGCCGTGCTTGGCAAGGACTGACAATGTGAGAAATCCCAACACCCAAGACTTCCATGGTCAGGTTTGCTTGTGAAAAATGGTAACTTGGAGTCAGCACACACCATCCTCATCTAGAAGAGCACTAGGAAATGGTTTGTGAAGCAGCTCCAAGGTCTTTTGGTATGCCTGTCCTCTTCACTGCTGTAGTAGGTCCTGCTGGGCTTTGAAACAGTCAGAATCAGCATTGTTGATTTTCTCTTTGTTTAGCAAAAGCTTTTTGCTTCCTGCTGTTGATGGCTGGTCCAAGGAAAAGCCATTCCCATGTAAGTTTTGTACTTAACAAGTTCTCAAATATTCATGTATATTAGAAAGTCATTCATAAAACTAATGTTTTCAGGCAGGATTTTGGTTTGAATAAATAAACACATATGCAATAAATAAAGCCTTTTTCCTATACTATTTAATATAAAATCTCCCTGGTTTTGGGTAGCATATAACTTATGCAAATGTAATGCAAATGTTAAGAATGAACATTGCACAGAGTGGATAGCACAGCAATGAGGTATGTCCTGGCAAAAAATAGTCCTACAGCACCATCAAAAAGTTACTCATGTTGACAAGCCATGAAATGTCTGCATAAGGAAAAAGGGAACAAAGTAGGAGTGCTTTAATGCTGTGCCTCATTGGAGCTGCTTTTTCTTTCAGTCTTGTATAACTGTGACAGTTGTGTAAAAGGGAAAAGTGAAAAAATCAAAAGACTGGTAATGCTGTCAGGAAAAGACATTTGTTTCTGTGGCAGCTTGGTGGACACAGCCAGATTTGTTTCCCCCCAAAGCCAATCTGAGCAGGGGACACAATAGCTTCAACAATGTCACAACCTGGACAAACCCATTTTACTGCACACAGTGTGGTTCTGGTAGGAGCAAGGATTTTGACAGCTGAAGGGTAGTGCTCCATTTCCTACCACTTTTGCTCAAATTTCAGCCTTTATGCAACTGGGAGGTGTGCAGGGTACATGTTACCCTGTGCCACAGTGTCAGGGATTAGATATTTTGCCCCTGGCTCAGCAGGTAACTCCATGGTGGGAGAGCAAGCTGCAGGTGCCAAAGGCGCCAGCACTGGAAACTCAAGAGGAACTCACAGGATGTAGGCGATGACCCCGATGGACCAGCAGTCCACGGCTTTGCTGTAGGGCTTCTGGGCCAGCACTTCAGGAGCTGAAAATAAAAAGCCAAACATGTTAAAAGACCAGACATTTGAATATGGTCAAAAGGCAGGGCTCTGAAACCTGAAGACCCCCAAGACCATGTTTTGCTCTCCACGTACAGCCCTTGTATTTGCAAATGTGTCCTGAGGTTTTTGAAGGTCATAGTCTCACTAAGAAGGATGATTCCTAAAGTGGAGCAAACTCAATTTTTTTTTTGTCTCCAGGCACAGGAAACAAAACAAAGCACAGAAAAATGCGTGAGAGGCAGAGGGCCATCACCTCCCTGTTGAGGAAAATGAGGCCAAGCTTTGCACGGGTGCAGAGATGTACATTCTCCCTGACAGCATCGCAGCTCCTGCCAGAGCAGGGAGTTCCAGAGGCAGCTCAGGAAGGGCAGAGAGTCAGAGAGGAGATAAGCTACATCTGCAGGAGAGGAAGGAGAGCAGCCACCATTTCTTCCAGCAGCTGCCTTCCAAAGCCTGCTGGATGTCAGAGTCAGAGGGAGTCATTTGTCCTACTGCCTCTGGGAGCACAGACACCTCATGGGGAGAAATGAAAAGCGGCAGGAATTGGACAAAAGCACAAAGGACTTGGGCCTCCTGACTCTACAGTTTTCAGCCAGCATAGTCTGAAGCAAGAGCCTGGGAATTTATTGAAACTCTTTGTGGAGCTGCTTTACTTTCATACATATGAGACTTAAAAAGGTGTATTTTTTGTTTGGGATCCTGAAGTATTATGCTTTCCCTGTTGGAACCTTGCAGTGCAAATGCTTAAACCTAAATTTTAAAACCCTGTGACCCTAATGTTTTTCATGTAAAGAAGCTTTTGAATTTTTCAAAGCAAAATGCCTCCAATAATGTAAGAAATTACTGATTGCGGCATTCCAAAAGCAGACTTGCTACACTGGGTTTTAAAAAGCACAGTATTTCCTTTGAGTATTTTGGAGTTCAAATGCTGGAAAAAGGTAATGAAGCAGCAAGTCCCAACAAAAATACTTCTTGGGAGTCACACCTTCCACTGCCAGGCATCTCACCAATACCAAAGCACTTAGTTACTTGAAGAAAAAGACTGTGAAATACAGAGATGTATTACAACTTGAGCCCCACATTTAATTGTAATGTATGATCTGTTGTACTGGTAGGACTCCTCAAAGACTTCTCTTCTTAATCCAGACAAGCCAAAAAAAACCAAGGTCAAAACTGCCAGCAAGGTATAGAACAAGAAGAAATAATGAGAATCAGAAAAGATTTTCCGGCACTTTGGCAGGAGGGCTCATAGAGGGGGCTGAAGGATGAGAGTGCATGAGGCAGGTGAGGGCATCTGCATTTCCATAAGCAGAACAATGATGGAAAGGGTCAAATTTCACCAGGGGCATATTGCAAAAATGATGAAAATGCAGGAAAATTATAGCTGGCAGCCAGCTTATGAAGACTCATGAAGACTGGGTTATGTCCCAGTCTGCAGCACTGGTTAAATACTACCCCAATTTTCAAGTCATTCAGCGAATGGGGACCATGGCATAAGAAGTGAAACTATTTCCTTCCATCCCTTGTAACCAAATTTTGTGACAAAATAAGAGGAAGAAGGGAGTTAATGTTCTTCAGTCCTCCCAAATTCCCAGTATTTTATTCACCTTCTCTTCTACCTTTGTCTATCTGTGCCTGTTTACATAACTTTCAAGACTGGTAAACACTAAACATCTAATAGCTCCTAAAGAAAATATTATGCAAATGGCTGCTGAGCACCAGTGAGCTCCTGACATTATACAGATATGCCACATTAGCATAACAGAAAACAATTCTGAGATGAGGGGATGTGAACTATATAAAGATTCTCCCTCTTAAAACATCAAAGCTGTGCTGGGGCATTTCTCTCTGTTTTAAAGGAGTGAAGAGCACTGATAGCTGTTGCTGTAGATGACAGTTCTGAAATAGGAAAGAACAATACAGGATCAAGCCCAAAGCAAACGTGAGGCTATTACCTCTCCTTTGGTAAGCATTAATGAAGAAAGGTGGGAGGTTTAAATATTTACGGCCAAATGGCTGCTTTTGATTTTTGTTCCAGTAAGCAGACATGCAGCAGGAACAGGAGGACACAAGTCAGCATCATCTGTCTCTGACATATAGAAAGGACAGAAATATTTAGTGAGCTGAAAAACAAGTCAGAGGAGCTCTCAGGAATGACGGCAGATCAGTGCCAGGAGGCAAATCAGGAGACACAACCAAAAAAATCCAGGAGCTGACGGCATTAAAGGATCAACACAGGCAGCTGGGGAGACAAAACAGCAGAAAGGAGAAGGGGAAAGCAAATCTCCCATTTCTGATAGAGGGGAGATGCCAGCTGAGCAAAGGCTTCCACTGTCACTCATCCCCAGGGAATCACTCTGGGCTCAAATCATATTCAATGTCATCCAGACAGGGAAATCAATGGAGCAAATCTGGACCCTTCTTTCACACCCAGGAAGGTGCTTCAGGCCAAATCAGCATTGTCACAGTACTGGGTACAAGGCAGGGCAACAATCCCAGAGCCTCACTCCTCCTGCAGGTGCATGAAGATGTTCTTCACAGGCCACATGATCCTTTTTCGGTTTTGTTTTGCTTTTAATAGGAGAAAAAATTCAAAGGCTTGTTTCAAATGAAGGTTTTAAGAAAAGGTACAGACCAGAACATTTGGAACTCTTTCGGAACACTGTGCCATTACCCTCAGAGAGCACAGCTATGCTAATAAGCTCCCTAAAAATGCAGCTGCTGAGTGCCAAAAACTGCAATCCATGTTCCTGCAAAGAGCTCAGGTGATGGGGATTGCTCTGATACTTTAAGCCTGTTGATCAGACTGTACAAGTCATGAGGGTGCCTGTTCTTCATAATTGCCTGTACTGCACACAAAGGACCAACCCAGCCCCTCTCCTGAAGAAAAAACCTAAAAATACCCTCCTCACAGTGCAAACAGACTGAGATGCACATGAAGCAGCTTCTCCACAAGACCAGAGTCCTTCTTCCACTGACTCCTGGGTTGAAAACAACTTCTTTGCATTTTCCACACATTTTTCCTTCAGTGTTCATCTTGTTCTGGTAGGCCAAGATTTTAAAGTTTGAGGCTATTTCCGAAGGAGAGCAGGGTTTGAGTACAATATTGCTAACTTTCTGTGCTTCTGTTGTTCTTATTTCATGTTGCTGAGTCAGATTTAGATATCTGCCATGAGTAATAATGCAGTTTATGTTTAACAGAGAGTAATACAACTCTGTTCAGGACAGGGCAACAGAGCTGAGAAATTTTCCCTGTCATGTGCTTCTGCCTGAGCTAACCCTGTTCAGAGTGATTCCCATGCTTTATTTTTATTATTCATGTTACTGCCTAAAGGCACCTGAGGTGGCTTATTGCTATCAAGGATATTCTGAAGGCTGATTGAATATTTATCAGCCTTTGACTCAAAAGATACCAAATAGGTCAAAATTCAATGTGGGCACCTATTGCATACTTAAAAGCTGTGGTCTTGCACAGGGCTAAGAGGAACAAGTGGCTTTGGTGAGATCTGAAACTGCTACTGGATTTCTGGCAGAGCAGAGATGAAAGTTGTGAAATGACCTTTCACCAAAGCACTACAAAAAATGAAAACAGTGAGTGAGGTGGGGTGTACAGGGACCGACCACATACCCAGGATCCAGCCCAATTTGTATAACAGGGAAGTACAAGAAAATTCTACTTGAAGCTGGATTGGGACTCAGAGGAAGAATTTTAAATCTCTGTAGGATTAAGATATTAGACAACCACAAACACAGCTCATAATTCAGTGTTTCTGCAAAAGCAGATCAGATTGCCTCAGACAGGCTTTCTAACTTGTTTTTCTAACTTTTCAAGCGTCTTGAAAGTCTAAGTTCCATCTGCAGAAATAACCAAAGCTTTTGAGGGACCACCTCTCATGGAAAATCATTCAGTGAAACCCAATTCCCAAACATCCAAAATCTCTTTAGAAGAATTTGCTGAGTGACTGGAATCACCTCCTGGTGGGTGCCCAGCTTCACACACCTCAGGATGGGTCATTTTCAGGCAGGTTTGAACAGCTCCTCCATCAAAATGAGTTATTATATAAGGTCAAAAGCTGACCAGCCCAAATCTGTGATGTTTAAAATTATAAATCATTAATGGCTTATTGCGATCTTGCTCATAATCACACACATCACTCAGGGTTTTGAAAACACCACTTCTTCTCCACATTAGTCAGTGGGGTGAGACCCATGCAGGTCAGTTCACACACCTATTTTGCAATGAAATGAGCTACACAAGCTGTAGCTCACCTTTCCCAATTCAGGTGCTATCTAAAAGTTGGGTGTCTAATCCCAGCTCATCACCCAGGCTCTTTCCATAAGAAATAGGGATAAGAATGGTAAGCAGATAAGAAAATGAAAGACCTTCTTAGAAGAGGTTGTATTGTCAGATCCCCTTTTCAGTAAGCAAACATTTAGATTGGCCTCTTAACAAAAGTGGCTCAGATAACTGGGCCAAAGATCCTAACCATCAGATTTTATCACAGGGCCAAAATCTCTGACAAAACTCCTGAAAAAAATAAGAACTTAGAACTATTGACAGTAATTTAATCTGTAAGGCAGAGCTTTAAAAGCTAAAGTGTTAATGCACTACTGGTCATTTTAGATATAGTCTAATTCGAAAAGTAATACTTTGATTTTCAGAAATAAAACTGATATTTGTTAAGGAATTCAGTTATAATTACACCGTTCCTTATTCAATAAATTTCCTAACAACATAAACAGGGATTTAGTGTCTCGGATACTACTGCTCTTTGCAGAAGAAAAGTTTAGATAAAATCTGAAATACAAGGAGTTGAAAGTATATCCTGATCAGGGAAATTAGACAGAAATGACAGGGAGGTTGCATACTTGCAAATACTTGGGCAGCAGACATGAGTTAAGATCAGGTCTGCTTCCAAGTCAGAAACTTGTCCAGCACTTTGCAGAGTGGACCCATTCCTGGAGACAAAGTATAAATAGCAGCAGATGCCAATGACTTCTTAACAGAGCCCAGGGTGGCTCTGACATGTGATATGTACCTAAATCTCTTCCAGCAATTTAAAAGCAAAGTGGTTAAACCAACAAAAATAATCAATTCTAATAACATCTTAGAAAAGAAGGTGTTCTACATGTCTGAAGAAAAGCACCAGGAAATTTATTTTAAGCAATGGATCCCTGAGTGTTACTCAACTCCAGGCGAAATATGTGGGAAAGATATAGGAAAACACAAAAAAGAGGCGGCAGACAGGGCACTTCATGGGTTGGGACTGTGGCATTTGTCTATCCCAGACCAGCTGAGGACTTTTATTCATGCTGTGCCATCAGGAGGAATGACTCTTCCATTGATTTGAGGGCAGTTGGCAGGTACTGCAAATTGGAGTGACAGTGGAAGACATGAAAGCTTTTGGATGTGGGAAAATTGCAGACCACCTACGCAAAAGCCACATCATCAGGTGTAACACTCAAGGAGGACCATTTGTGGGCATCACCACAGGGACTGGCAACAAAAATGTTCTGTGCTTGGAAAGTGTTGTCTGAGCAACCTCTTTTGTTTAAGAAAAAAGCACAGCACCAAAGAGGAGCTGCATTCTGCATAGGGGAAATAAAAAAAAAAAGGAAATATAGCAAATACCTAGAGATGTTTTCCTTGTGAAGGAGGGGGAAAAGTCCTGTCAGCACTTCAGAAATAAGTGGCCATGACCTCTTGAACCAGGATGAGTAAATCCTGCATTCAGCAAGGTAATAACAAGCCTGGAGGCACTTGTGCAGCCATCAGAGGCCAGACCATGGGTAATGAGAGCTCTCAAACATCTCTCAAAGCACTACAGCTCCTGTCACAGGCTCCAAGAGCCTCCTCTCCAAAATAGCAAGTTTTCTCATGTAAATTGGAATGCTGAGAGGCCACATGAGATTGCTCAGTGACCAAGCAGAGTCACTCTCTCATTTTCATCAGCACTTCTGCAAACATCATCTAAGCTTTCCTGTGGCTTGAGACTCATTCTAGTCAGTGCCCATTCCAGAGCAAAATAAAACATGTCTGATAAGGACAGAGAGCTGACAGCAAAAGTTATGAAAACTGCTGTCTCAGCTCAATTCCTGCTACTGCCTTGAAAGAAGATTTCCAGTCTGGTGTGATTACACAAGACTGCTACTCAGAGCGCATCCTGACCCCTGTCTTAAAATAAAACATTGATGGGCTGATGGCTTCACAATGAGAAAGCACAGAAATCTGTTCCTTTTCCTGATTTCAATGGGATAGAGTGTGTCTGCACAGTGTGAAGATAACGCCCAGAAAAAAGTACCTGGTACAAACCTGTATCACTGTCATAATCACCTAATCTGAGTTGTTGTACCATGGTATCATCAGAGCTATGAAAACAGGTGAGGTGGCAGCTGCAAAGTAAAAAGAGCTTCTGACAGCTGAAAATCATCCAGTTTCCTCCTGGAAAGACTTGAGACAAATCTATCCACTGTCAGTTTCATGGATTTCATGGATGCCCCAGAGTTTAGTTTTCCCACCTCAGCTGGTGATCTTGGTGAGGCAGGAGGCAAAGGCTTGCTGGATGTCTTGTACACAAAGGGAGCCTTTTAAATAGTGTTTGCTCAAACAGACCTCATCACCACCTGCCATCTAATGCTCCCTTTCAGCTACTTCACCTGTTTTTAAAGGCTGCTGGCAAACATGCTGCTAATAGGTACCCTTGTACAATCACTACCAAATCGATAAAAGAGCAAAGGATAAATGATAGAAAACAATTTGATACTGTCCAGGAAGGCCCAAGGATCTAAAGAGCTTTTGCATTCTGACATCTGAGTCAGTAACTTAATGTGATTGTTACAGAGGATTACTGAACATGTTTGAATTAATGCAGCTCTTTAACTTTAGTGTCTTCTATCAGAGGCATCTGGAAAATGCTATTCTTTATGATTAAAAGAATACATTTCATTAGGTAAAGCTTCTTGGTTTTCTAGGTGATTGCAGAAGCAGTACAGTTGAGGCTATTCTTCACATGCTCCTGGTTTAGCTAAAGTAGAGTCTTTGAGAACACTCATTCTGCAGAGGACTGAGAACATGAAAGTGAATCCCACAAACCCAAAGCTGGACTGCAGGATTGCACCCCGAAGGGGAAGAGCACACAAGACAGAGCAGAGGAAAATGTTAAAATCTATCTGAATAGATATCTGAAAAATCTCAGGTGCACCATGTACCGGCACCAGAAAATGAGTATTATTTCACTTTCACTAAAATACAAGCAAACCTCTTACCAACATAGCCAGGAGTTCCACAGGCTGTGGACATCACATCTCCTTTACCCTCCATCTTCGACAATCCAAAGTCACTGATCATGATTTTTGACTCTTCATCCTGGCTGTAGTAAAGCAGGTTCTCAGGCTAGAAGGGAGAACAAGCACAATGAGTTTTGAATATACGAGTTCATAACAGCACCTGTTGACCCACGCATTGCATTTAATACAATCCTTAGTCATGTCATACACAAATATAATTTGGTTGCCCTAAGCCTAAAGAGTGTCCTAAAAACTACATGGAGATCCTCTCCAGGCTCCTGTATGGCATCAAATGGAAGAAATTGACATCCTGAGCTTTGAGCAATTTTTCTGGGATAACAAACTTCTCCTCTGGCACATCAAAGAAGACCTAAGGCTCATCCCTTACTTGCGAGATGTCTCTAACATATTATCACTTCAGAGTGATCCATTTGAAAGCAAGTAAATATGGCAAATCCAGATAGAGTAATGAAAAATTTCATACAGTATTTGAAAAAGGAAAAAGGAAAACAGGAGGTATTAGAGAATTTTTCTGTCTTCTCCACTGGAAATTAACTGTTTTGAGAGAGGAAATGCCTTTACAGTTAATAGACTTGCAGCAAGGATGTTTCAGCTAGAGCTGATTAGGAAAAAATGCTGAAGGAAAAATGCTAAAGCACTAAGCACAGCAACTTATTTATGGCAAGAGAAAACAAGGATCACTCACAAAGCCCTGTGACTTTTCATACCAGAGTTGGGCGGGTTGGAGAGCCCAACCAGCCTCCACTGCTCCAGACAATCCTGCATCCATGTGTTTTGAATGTGCTGCTGCCACACAGCAAAGCTCTTGCTGGGTGCTGTGAGAGCCCACCTCTTCTTCTGCTTAACATCTGGGCTCCTGAAAGGGTCCTGCAGCACTCAGCCTGGTGGCAACAGGCCCTGAACTTTGGGATCTTCGCCTATAAAAGTGATGGGTTTCCAAATGGCCTTGGTGGAGTCTTTTGCCCAGAGCTGGTACAAATGCTGACACACAGCCTGCTGTGTGCTCCAGGAAATGGGGAGGAGCAGCTGCACACAACTCCTCAGAATCCCTGGGACACATCCAGGCTTGGGTTTGTACACAGGAGAAATTGCAGTGCAGCAGCACCAGCATTCATCTTCCCTTCTCCATCTACTTTGGGGAAAGGGGGGATGAAGAAGTGCTGGAGGGTGATGTTCCCATTTAGGAGGTTAAAGCATTTTCTGGCTCTCCAGCATGAACTTTATCCATGGGACATGTGGAATCATGGGACACAGTGGCCATGAGAGGATCTGCAAGCCACAGGCACAGCTGTGGGCCAGCTGGGCTGAGGTAAAAAGGGAAACAATTCAGTTCCTAAAAATAAACGTGCAGTTGTACCATTTGTGCTTCTTTCTCACGATACCTTTCAGGTCCAGTGCTTATACTGGACTATATAGTGCTGACATTGTTTTAGGGACTACAGTTTTATGCCATGTTCTGCCCTAGGCTGGAGTCACTCCTGATTTTCACTGCCCTTGTGATCTGCTGAGGGGCTGGTAGACTTGGAAATAAGGGAAAAGCAGTTATTTCCTAATAGTTTCTGCTAACTCACCTCAGGTTCCCACATACTCACATTTAGTAAGGCCAAGAAACCCACACACCTAAAACCCAAACTTGTTTAAAATAATTCCGTTTTCTCAAGCTGTTAATTAAAAAAGCATTAACAAGGTAGCTCCGCACCAAGTGGAGCTGCTTGAGCCTTTCAGTTCTTTTGTGCATCCTGGACTTCCCTGGACCTGCTGCCATTTCTAATCTGCTGTTTTATTACTTAGATTAGAAACTTGGAGCCCAGATCTGCTTTTACCAACACAGCAAGTACTATTTGGTATCTGAATAAACACATAATTACCACAATTAATTGTTATGGATGTTTCATGGGTTGTATTTTTGTAGAGTGGATTCTTTCCCAGAGTTTCATTTTGAACCTTACACTTATTTGGATATTTTGAGATAATAAAAAGCCTTATTATATCCCTGTTTTTCTCATCATGGTATGTTTTTGCTTACAGAAATTCACAGCAGGTGTTCCTCATATACTGCATTTTATGAGTCATTTTGACAACTGATATGCTACTTACAAAAACCTGCAAACAAAAGAGAGAAAGAGAAAAAGAGCTACTATTTGCTACAAAATACCACTAGAGAAGACTGGTTTGATCCAAATTCAGCTTGCCTTACATAAACTCTGAAAGTAATTTGTACATGAATTTACTTCCCAATCACCAGATCCCTTATTTTATTACAGGAGCTTTAAAATAAGTTTTTTGGTTTTGTTTTGGTTTTGGTTGTTTGTTTGTTTGCTTGTTTGTTGTTTGTTTGTTTCTATGAGAGGTACAACCTTCTTTAGATTATAAAGACAAGAATACCAAGACCCTGTACAATGGAATATCTGAATTAAGAGGTCTTGGAACTCACTCTGAAAATGTTGATGGCAGAAAGAGGACTGAAGTTATTTCCTAAATAATAAGTTGAATTTGGGAGCAAGCTGGTCATGTTAAAATACTACACTTCCATACTGGGATTCTGTGGAGCTCTAATAAATATGAGAATATTTCCATGTACTTCAGCATAAGGGTAGGAAATGAACAGGAACTGAGGGCAACATGGGGAGACTGTAGGAGATGGAAGCCTAACCAGTGTCTCCTTACAGGAAACCCATTATTTAGGACTGTCTGGACTGAACTGCAGTGCCTCTTGACTCTATTAATGTTCATTAAGCCTTTTTCTAAGGTTTATATAAGGCTTATAACATGTAGCCAAATTCCACTCTCTTTACAGGGGGGGAAATACAAGCTCTGCATCAACATCCAAGGAAACTCCTGTTCGCAGCATCCCTCCAAAATACAACCAGAGGTGTTATTTCCATCACTGAATTCTTCATTCCTGGCAGTAAACATTGGCAGAATGAACCAGCTCAGGAACTGAACACACAGGTTTAGGTTTTTTTTAAAATGTGTATATTTTTCTAGTATCCTCTGCTAATTTATTATTTAAAACACTAAAGTGCTATCAAATCCAAGCCTTTTTGCTTCTCTTAAGTACAGTTTAAGATACTGGAAGAAAACATTAAAACAACAATTTTTAGGGTTTTTTTTTACTTGAAAAGCTGTGAGGTTTAGATGTGACAATATGATGCAGCTGAAAGGAAGATCATCTAAATATCACATTGGCACACAGTGGTCCTTAAAAGAACCCTTTCTGTTGACAGTGTCTCCAAAAACACTGCTCCTAATGATAGGAAATCACTCAACCTTCCCCCACCATTGTTACCAGTTATTATTAAGTAAAAGTAAATATAGCACAGCAAATCTGCAAAATACTTCACAGCAATAAACACACCTCAGCTGAGATGGGGTTTCTGCCTTAATGTAGCATTGTCCCACATGTTATGTGCAAATGGCTTTTCCCCACATCACATGTGCAAAACTCCCACTCTGCCCTGATTGCAGAGTCCTCATTAAAACAATTAGATGGGGAGGCTTTGGAGCTTCTCTCCAATGGTACAACCTCAGTGAAACAGCCAGTCCCGGGTGATTGTGAGACTCACACAATTACAGAACCCCCATTAGCACTGCCCAGGGGACTGGGTGGTGCTGTGGCTGTACCTTGAGGTCCCTGTGCACGATGCCCATACGGTGCAGGTAGTACACAGCGTCCAGGACCTGCCGGATCAGGGTGCTGGCGTCCTTCTCCGTGTAGAACCCTTTCTCCACAATGCGGTCAAAGAGCTCTCCCCCAGACACTCTGCAAAACACAACGGGGAGCAGAAGGGTGAGGATGTGCTTTGTTGTTCACCATAGCCTATGATCCTGTGATTTCAGTTTTGATTTTCTCCCAGGTCTGGTCAGGCAATAATGGAAAATGAAATCCATCACACATCAGGGAGTTGTCAAAGACTCACTAGCACCTGCAGAGGGAATCCTGGCCATACCCCAGCAAGAGCCAGGGGAGCAAAGCCTGCTCTCCGTGCTGTCCCACCCTGGAGTTCTTTGCATAGACAGTTCCATCTGCTGGTGCTGCCCCACTCCTCATGTGATCCCTCGGGGTTCACTTTTCACTCCACTGGCCAAGGCTTGGGGTTTGCCCCAGGGGAATGATCCCACTCTTTCCACACTAGCGACTGGAACGCATTCAGGAGTTGGTGCTGCCACCACCTACAGAGCATTAGTTTATTAAAGTAGCCTGCACCTCTTACAATTTTAAATGTTCTCAGAGGTTCTCTCCTTTACTCACAAATGTATGTTCATTTATCTGCAGTCACAAGCTCTTTAGGCTGAGCACAGACTCTGCCTGGCACTGGTAGGAGACAGTTATTGATGAGGAGCACGGATTATCAGTGCAATTAATCACCAGATGACACAAATGAGGAAAGTATTCCACAACTCAAAGCGAAAAGAAAATAAAATTTTGACTTCCCACTATTTAATGTCTGCTGTACTGCACTTTTTCCCTGCCTTGCTAGAAATAACACGTACTGAACCCAATCTTATATAAAGAATAGCACATTAAAACTCCCTGGAGGAGTATCTGAGGAAACAAAAGAGGAAAGAAATGTCTGAGTAATTGAAATAATAAAACTGTCAGCAAAAAACTGCCCTACTAGGGTAAATAAAAGATTTCCATTTTAGCAAGCAAAACCTATTAAAAAATAAAATGTATGCGGTATATTTCTTCAGCAAGTTGCACCACTTAGCATATCATAAATAGCACAGTAAAACTTTCTTTAAAAACAAACCTAATAAAGGGAAAATAACAAATGATTACAGTCATTAAATGCATATGGACTGAGAGCTTGCCATTACACGAACACTAGGTAATTCAGCCACACCAGGCAATAATCTGCTTGAATAATAACATGAAGTCACTTCCTAGGGAAGCTTGGAGCCTGAATGGGAGAGAATGCTACCACTAAAAATGAACACATTCAGCTTCAAAAATGAAAAGCAACCTTGGAAGAAAAATAAAGAAACCAGATAATCCTTCTTTTAAGTGCTAGGCAAACAAAACAAACAGCTTGATAACGTACTGGCACTAAGTTGACACTGCAGGAAAGGTGAAGTTCACCCAGGATCTGGAGTTCACCAGCAGCCTGAATTAAATCCCTTTCTCTCCTAGTTTCTCAGAATGGAAGTTGTGTTTCTTACAGATACGTGTTTATGTCTAAATGTACATGGATACACAGAGTGCTGCTCCAAGCCCCTTTTGGCCTGGCACACACTGCCCAGCCTGTCCTGTGCCCTGCCAAGGGAGAACAGACACACCTCACCCTCACTGTTCACTGAAGGCACATACAATTTTATTGAATATGACTCCTATTAGCTGACTGTCTTTTTGTATTTCCCTTGCAGTCCCTTTGTTTCCTGTGGATTGATTGCACCGAAAATTGAGTCCACACAGTAATTAATACCACTGAATACAGCACATTTCCCCATGAAAATGCAGTGTGTGCTGTTTTGCAGTTTCATACAGTTACTTTTGTTACATTCATGCAATGGACTGCTTTAGTGGATACCAATTTGCATCACGTGCTTTCCTGCACAAGGAAACTCTCCTTCCATCTTTGCAGAGACTATATTTCCACTAAATCTTTTTCACTAAATTGACAGAAGTTCCCTCCATGCCAGCTTACTCTCCATGCCCCTTAAGCCTCATTCTTTAATTGAAAACTTTTCTTAGTCATATTTAGTCCAGTGGATCTACTGTATCCAGGCTCAATCTGTTCATAATTTTATTCCAACACACGGAAAATATTTGCAACCTCTTAAATGATGCACTGCAAACCAGAGCTTAATCCAAGCACTCAGGAGGAGCAGCCCTTACATTTGCAGGCACTTGATTATTCAGTGTTGACAGCATCCCAGGTACCTGCAGAGTGCCAAGGGGCTCGTTCTCCTATTTATTAGTGTGGTGACTCCATGTTATGGTGCATTACATGTCTGCACTCACCTCTAGAGTCTCCCTGCTGTGAGTAAGATTCCTGGCTGAGTCCACCTCCCTGGGATGCTCTTCAACTCAGCACTCAAGGCCATGGCTACTTTCCATATGGAGCTTATGTCCTTTTCTCCTCCAAAAAAGGGTTATCTCAACCGTAATGTCAATGGGAATGCTGCTCCCTGCATGGCACCCAAGGACTGACATAAGTCAGTGCTGTTACAGGAGCAAAGCAGCAAAGGCAGTGGGAGAGCATCTGAGCTCTAAATTCATGGAGGAGATGTGGCCTGTTCGTTAGTCTTGATCCCAACCCCCTCCGTGCTGCTGAGATGGGACTTGGCATCTGCTCTGAGCAGACCTGGGCACTCACAAAGTGCTGCTGCAATTTGTTCCAGTCTTAATACTCTGGAATAATTTTTTTCTTTTTAGTGGCACCATCCAGCTTTGCCCTCTATGGCAATTTCAGCTAGAATTGAAACTGCAGGCAGTAAGAGCAGAAATAGGTCTTTGTCTTAAAGAAATTTAAGACTGAATTTTCTGTCCAGAAAGAGAGGGTAAGAGGGATTTTTCATTAGTGGAAATTAGAGGACTGCTCCTGTCTCGCAGCTGGCACTAGCTTATGGAGCTGGACACACAAACAACAGAGAAAGGAACCTTTTACCCCTTCTGATTTCAATCTTGGTTCCCAGCAAAGAAAAAGTCAAAGGACAACTAGCCAAGTTCAGGTACTTGAAAGCACTTAACCCTGGAGCAGCTCATGTGTCATGCTGAGATCCAGAGAAACATCAGCCCTGCCCAGGGACTCAGAGTTGGACAAAACTCAGCAAAGCAGCCACAACTGCCTCTTCAGTATGGATGTGGCTGCTGGGAGTGCCTGGATGGAACGTGTGTGGCTCCAGCTCTTGGTCCTTGCTCAGCCACCAAGCAGTGGCTCTCCCCTGGCTCTCCAAGCAACATGAGAAAAGCCCAGCACTCAGAGAAGGAGCTGAGCCAAGCTCATGGCACATGGACACCCCAACATATGCCCTGCCTGCCTCCAGCAACAGGAAGAAATTTCAAAACAATGATCAGAAGAATAATTTAGTTTAAAATGAAAAAAAAACCCAACCAAAACCAGCCATAAATATGAATACTTTGACTCCTACTACATCGTTTACCTGAGGCTACGTGTCTTTAGCACATATCACTGATTAACCACATGAAAAAGGCCAGAACAAATATTCAAGGGTGAAAGGAAACAGGATTTGAGGGCAGGCCTCACCAGTGCCCAGTGCAGGGGGCAGTCACTGCCCTGGTCCTGCTGGCCACACTATTGCTGGTCCAGGCCAGGATGTGATGCCATTAACACCCAGTTTGAGGGGGGACAGTAGAACCCAATTTGACCATTTGATAAAAGAGACACTATCTGCAATTCCACTGGGGAAACACAGATTACACTCTGTTTCCAGGGTTTCCTGAGATAAAAGCTTCCGGATCTAGTATTTCATTAAGGAGTCTTCATGTATTGATCATGCAGATGATACAAATCTTTCAGAGGACCTAGACTGGTGCTGGAGTTTGCAATAAATTCCTACAGTTATATTTTTAGTCATTTATTTTCCTGACTGGTTTTGGGGGTTTTGCTTCTTGTTCTTTCCCAATTTGATGCTTAAATGCAGATCTAAATCTCCATCACAGGCTGCCACACTGAGTGGCTCAGTTTAGGACAGGTTTCAAAAAACTTGGAATAAACCAATGTTTTTGTACATGGACAAACTACCTTGTTAATTGGGCTCTCAGTGTGTACATTGTTGGCTGAACACCCTGCACAGACAGTAAAAAAGCACCCTGAAAGACCTTGCAATGCTCGTTAGAGGCAAAGGAGAGGTCACTCTAACAGTTTCCTAGTAATTACTCAGGCTCTGTTCAAGGATTGGTGTCAGTCCTTGACACTACAGTTTCCATATTTGTGCAATTTCTAATTTACAGATGTAATGTGTGAGAGATGTGTAATTTCAGGATTACTATTACATCTTCCCTTTACATTAACCCATCTCACCATCAGTTCATCAGGAAAGAACCAAACTAGCAAACAAAAAGAAAACAGCCCATGCTTCAGTTAAGAGAAAGAGCATTATCAACCTTTTTCCAAAGCATCTGATTCCTCTGCAGCACGATCTGGAAAGCAGCAAGTGCAGTTTCAAAGAAGTATTTTGATGAAAAATGAGAACCAAACAAAAACACCTTTGTAATTTAAACTCATAAACACAAAGCAAGAGTCCATCTCTGAATTTCTGGTGTTTTTGCCAGCAGAGTGAAACTTGCACCTGCACACTGCAGGTCACTGTACCAGACACTTGCCAGACTGTCACCTCAGCAGGGCTGCCTGGCGGGGACATCCCTACATATGTTAGCCTTCAGGTGAATAAATACATGAATAAAAGAACAAATAAATGCTGGAATTAAAAATATGTTGGTCATGTTAATGTATTCATGTTAGCCTTTCTTTCTCTTGGTGGCACTGTCTGTGTGTACAGACACATCCTCTCATTTCTTCAACCCTGCATCCCTCACTGTTACCAAGTATAGGAACCTTTCTGCTTGTTTTAGGAGCTTGAAAAAAACACGCTTTGAAATATCACTTTGACTTCTTTGCCATTTGGCAAAACATTGATGCTTTTGTACTACAGGCTGGAATTGCTCTGGCTCATTTACTGCTTGACAGTTTAATTGCTTTTTATCAGGAGTCTTATTGATGAACTCATCAGTGGTGGATCCCAGCAAAGCTATTCAGAGCTTGTTGGCTTCTCCCTCCAGAAGGGTGTTAAGTTCACCTGATGCTTCCATGCAGTTCAAGTCATGATCCATTCTCCACTGGACAAGTCACCAAAGCACCACACACCACACTGGGTTAGAAGAACCACTCTGAAAAGGCAGACACATCCCTAGGGATTCACTAGTACTGTGTAAACCTGCACATTAGGGGTGCTAAGAGGACTGATTTCAGAAATTGGAGCAGGAGGCCTCCCAGAACAGTATGAAAAGTAAGTTAAATAGGAGCATTACCTATAATTGTGAGCAGCTTATTGATCAGAAGTTACACTTTCACAGTTTCCTACAATATAAATCAGAAAAAGCACAGAACTCAGCATGATGCTGAAGTGTGAGGGGAGATAAGAAAGACTGAAGGGTCTATTCCTGAGAAGTTCTGCCTTTGAGTATTGCATTTCCCAAATGAAGGAATTGTTATTAATACAAATATTTCCATTCTTAAAATATATTTTGTTTTTAATGGAGGGCTTTTCTGTTTGGCTTTAAACTTCCTCTGCATTGTGAAAAATGCATGAGAACCAGAAAGCAAACCTGGCCTATGTGCTGTTTGAAAGGAAAGAGAAATTGGCCACCCTCATCTCATTGTTCAAACGAAGCAACACATAAAAGGAAAATGAGTAAACAGATTAATAGATTTTAGACCCAGAAAGCAACATTATGATTATTTAGTCTGACCTTTTGCAAATAGAAGTACGTGATGAAAATTCTCCTTGTACCAATAATCTAGGGTGTTAATCAGGCAGGGACAGATATTGCTACAGAATTACTGTATGGCCTACAGAGATTTGCCTTATTCAGTAAATATGTCAGAAAACTGCCCTGGCTTTCTCATTTGCAGCACATCATAAAATATGCAGCTTGAAAAGGCGAGGACTTTCCTTGTTATTGTATCTTTAAATCACCCAGCTTAAAATCTGCTGGTAACATAAATATATGCTCCAAGGCCACCAAAGAAAGGACAGCATTAGTTTTGGCTTATTTTTCTAGAATGCAGGTGTGTGCATATGGCAGGGAGGGATGGACAGATATTAGCACCCTCTCCTTTCATAGTGCTGTTCAACCATAGAATCATTCAGGCTGCAAAAGACCTTCAAGAGTATCAAGTACAGCCTTTGACCGAACATCACCATGCCCTCTAATATATATCCTGAAGTGTTACGTCTACTCCCTTTTTGAACACTTTCAGGGATGGCAACTCCATCACTTCACTGGACAGACTGTTTCAGTGCTTGACCACTCTTTGAGTGAAGAAAATTTTCCACATATCCAACCCAAACCTCCCCTGATGCAACATGAGGCCATTTCCTCTTGTCCTAACAACAGTTTCCTGGGAGAAGAGACCAACTCCCACCCTGTTACAATCTCCTTGCAGGCTGTGTAGAGAATATTCAATGTAATATTGACATGGTATTTATTCTGGTTTTTCAGTCCTTTCACCACTGTGCTAGTGGCTGCTCCAAAGGGCTGCTCCCCACCCTGAGGGGTTGTTAGGGAAAAAAATGGGGGGAAAATGCTGTGGTCATTTTTCTGAATCAAACAGAGCAAACTAAACCATTTTTTTTTCTTGCATTAAAAGTTTCATGTGACATTTGCTGAGCAGCTTTAGTGAGGTGTGCTTTGGAGAACAGACCTCTGTTTCCACTGGAGCAAGACTGTTAAGTTTCTGGAAAGCTCTGCTCAGGGAAGTAATACAGTTTGGCAGTTAAAATCTTTGGAGACAGCATTTTCCTTCACAGAATCCCTACTGCAGAGATCTTTTGAGGTCCATGATTCTTCAAGGTCAATGTTGTCTTCTTTTATTCAAAATTTTATTCCCTATTCAAAGATCCAACATGTTATTCAAAATTTACCCCGGTCCCATCAACTGTAAAAAGTTTGATTGAACCAAGGGCAGCCAAATGACAAAGGGCATCAGGTTTTTAAGTCTCTTGTAATTACACTGTTCTGAGTGACAGATTATGACAGCCCTTCAAATGCCAGCAGCCCACTTGCCCCTGTCTGTGCTCGCCCTCAGGCAGTGGTGCATGGAGGAGATGTGGGACCTGCCAGTGACAGCAACACTCCCTCAGTGTTCATCATTACGAGCCACAGGAAAGAAACCAGTGCTTCCACTCAACACCACCATGCAGTCAAATCCTCAGGAACATCATTACAAAATTTCACGTCTCTAGCACTCTGCTGAGGTCTGCAAACACCATGATGTGCAGAAGATGGGCACATCCTTTTCACCACTCTTCTGAGCTCCTATAGTTCGATTGGCACCTCCACAGAAGTCAAGGAATCATCCCAAGATTAGCAGGTGGATCACACTCAAGTGGGTCACTTGCAAAAGGGCCTGTGGAGGGTGGGGAGACACTGGCACAGGTTGCCCAGATTGGTGGTGAGTGTCCCATCCCTGGAAACATTGAAGGTCATGTTGGACAGGGCTCTGAGCCACCTGATGTTGTTGAAGTTGTCCCTGCTCATTGCAGGAAGCTGGACTGGGTCACCTTTGAGATCCCTTCCACCCCAAACTATTCCATGATTCTATGACAAAGGTTGGCACTTCAGCCTGTTTTTCTTCATGGCTCTGCATTAAAAGGAAAGGAAAAGCTGAAGCTCAGCAGTGGTGGCTTTTACCTGTGTCAGTCAACAGTTTGATACCACACATCCATGCAAACAATGTATTTACCAGTGAAAAAACCAGCATTTTAAAAAGTCATTAAAAATACACAGTATGTTAAATATCTCAAAAGCACAGTTATAAAACAAGAAACTGCACTTCCTCCTGTGGGACGTCAGTATATCAGTCCACCCTTGCTAGTTGTGCGTGCATATTTATATATATATTTTTTATATATATGTAATCTTGTTGCCTCAACCTTTTTCACTTTTATTCTAGGAAACAGGAAAGTACAGTTTTGTAGGCAAACCACCACTCAAAAGATATTTTCCAGAATCTGAGGGCTGGAACAACGTATTTAATAACTCCTGTCTTATCCCTCCATCTCTCCCTAAAATAAGCAGATAGTTAAAATCTGGAGGAGATTCCTCACCTGACAACAATTTAAAACTAGGTCATGTTTCAGCACAAATAGGTTTGGTTTATTTTCCTTCAGACTTGTTTTCCAATGGAAACCAACCTCGATGTCCTGCCAGCATTAAATAGGAAGAACAGACCTAAAAATAATGAAAACTGATGCAACTGAAAATGGATACTGTAAATTACGCAATGTATAGTAAACAATTTTGAAATATAAGGTGATTGCAGCACAGGGAATTGTCCTAAATAACAAAAAGGAGCACGTGAAAGTGCAGTAAAGCCGCTCTCAGCTGGAGCTTAAATAGTCAGATTTTCTGTGAAATGCATTTAATAGAAATTTGGAGTGGTGCGTTTATTCCTTTTTCTGAGACTGACTTGTTTTCCACTTGCTTTCTCACAAGTTTGCAGGCAGGTGTCATCATAGGAAAAAGCCAATGTAAAGATACTTGAAATTCTGGTCTCAGTGCAGAAAGAGCTTTGAAGATCCTTATATCCCCTGTATCTCACAAAAATTCTACTTTTTTTTTTTTTCTAGTTTATCTCTAGGATTTACAACCTGGAGCCATCCCTTTGTCTTAGAGAAATACAACCCTAGAAAATTTATTCTGAACCCCCCCCAAAAAAGGAGAAATGTTGTCAACTGGTCAAGATATATTGTTGCAAATGCCAATTTGCCAAGCAGTTTGTAGAAACAATAAACTGGGAGCTAAATATTAAAACCAAACAGACCAACATCAGTTATATAGGTACTTTGTTTTATCAACCTGTTGCAACAACTATATATACATCTAAAATGTCATTATTGTGCTCTCCAGCTTTTGAGTAAGTCAAGAAAGTTGCAGAGAACTGACAAAGAAAACCTCAACATTCTAACTGCTTATAATTATTTCTTAAGAAATGTACAAGTAACTCAAGTACAAAGAAAAAGCCGTTTTATTCTATATGCACTATTTTAGAATATACAATTTCTACAAATACCAAGAAAAACACGTTGGAGTTGAGATATAAGTTTGAGTTATCGAGGACAATTCCCTGAAATACTCTGTGGCCATGAAAAAATCCAGCACAAGGTTTAGGAGAAGAATGAGTATGAAACAGAAAATAATTTGTCCTCCTAAACATTCATGGTATACTCCCACTTTCAATAGTTTTGATAAAATTAATCTCACCATATCTTGCAAGTCTAGACAATAAGCACCCCTGTGAGAACTACCACACTCCTCTCCTCCAGCCAGCACAAGGAAGGGAGCATTTGTAGGGTGTGAGGAGCAGAAATGTCCATTTCCATTTCTGTGTTCATTTGGACAAATCTCATCTTGATGATCTTTATGGAAAGAGTCCTCAAGATGCTTTGGCCAAAGGCATAATCAAACTTGGAGAAGTACAGAGAAGAAAAGCAAACAGGACCAAAAAGCTTCTCCGTGAACAGAGAAAAAGTATTTTACAAAGAAGAGAGATGGCAGAGGAGAGCCCTCCACAGTATCATGGATCCACAGAAACGTGGAATTATTTAGGCTGGAAAAGACCTCAAAGATCACCAAGTCCAGCCGTTAACCCAGCCCTGCCAAGTCCACCACTAAACCATTCATGAGAAGGATGGAGCAGGGACAAGGGAAATATAAGGAATTATTTCCCACCACAGATGAGAAATGGGGGACCTAACGGAATTAGCAGGTGGTGGATTTAAGACAAAAGCCTTTGTCATCTGAAGAGCCATCCTGGAACAGATGAATCTTTGGTATGACCCAATAAAACTGCGCTCATGTTCAGATGTTTGTGCTCATCAAATTAATTATTGAATTATTCACTCAGCTCTGGTCTGAATGTGCATACCTACATTAAGAGAGTCTTTTGATTCATTCACTTAAAATCAAATATGACAGATTCATAGATTTTAAAGCCATTATGATAATCTAATCTGACCCCAGACAAAACAAAGACAGTACAATTTTTGCCTCCAATCCATTGCTCCTGGCTGGACAAAAGACTATCATTTAGCAGTGTACACAGGCTTGACTTAGAAGATACCACTAAGCCCTTGTCTACTTTGTCCAGTAGTTAATTATACACACTGACTAATTACACTGAAGTTTGTTTCCAGTGATAATTTCGGATGCTTTGTGACTGGAACCCTTTCAACACTGCTTGCAGACTCTTTAGCTATATCAGAGCAACTTTATTTAGGTCTTGGTAAATAAAGACCTTTTCTTCCTTCTTTATGAGGTTTCCCTCTGAAAAAGTTATATTCAACAGCCACCTGAGAAGGTATCCATTGGGAAGAGCTAGAAGCTGATGAGTGATGAGTGATGCTCATTTCCAGTTCTCCATTTGGAATGTTAAATTACCATGTTAAGTTTCTTTAGTTACATTTGCATTTATAATGAACTGGCTATTCCTAGAAAGGATATGGACCAGTACTAAGCACCTGCATTTCAGAATTGAATCAAGTATAACCTAAACAGAATATACAGGTTCCAATTACTCACTTTTCAACATCATTCAATCACTCTACTTCATCTTGTGAGTTTATCTCACTGCTGTTCAATCAAGATATTCCTGTTTTTCAAGTGAAGAGTGAATTTCTCCTATTTTGAGTGGTACAGAGACACATCAATCTAAGTTCTTAGAGTTTGGATGAAATCTCAGCTAAATCAAACTTACAAGACTGTCAAGAGCAATATTTAGCCAGTAAATTCAGTTTCAAGAGGATACTTGTAATGTCACTGAAAGAACCGGAGAAATAAGTGTTGAAATAGGAAACCTAAGGATTGTACATAAATTGATTCACCTGCTGCCCAGTCACCTCTGAAGGGGACAGTGGGCACAGGCCATGGTGAGTGAGGATGAGCCCCACACACAGCCAGATCAAACCCGTCCAATTCAGTTTATGGCAAACACACTGCTCCAAATCCCACTGCTCCAGATCCCACTGCTCCAGATCCCACTGCTCCAACCCAGCTGCACCCCTTGATTTATGAGCTCTCCTTGCTATGTCCCACCTAAGGCTTTCACCTACAGACGAACCACACTTTTCATATCACCCAGTCCTTCCCAGCTCCCTCTGTGCATGAAGCCTGTGAGTGGCTTCAGTGCTGCTTGTGAGTTGCTGAGGGGCCAGGAACAGCACAGGCTACTAAAGTTCCATGTTTATTTGCAGATGGCCAGCTGCCCTCTCCCATTAACAACAGCTAATTTCCAAGCTGAGCCCTTTGCACAGATAAGGCACAGCAGGGACCAGCAGGACCAGCTGATTTATTGTGGTTTGGCTGGAGGGTGGGCAGCACAGATATTCTCTCACGGCCTTGAGAGAAGATTTATGATGTACAAAAGAGGCAGTTTCTTAGAGAAAAAAAAAAAAGAAAAGAAAAAGAAAAAAAAGGCATCTGGTCCTAATTCTCGATATTCTCAAAAAAACCCCTCAGAATTCAGGCATGTGAAACATGATGGCTCGTGTGATTTCTGCTCTTCAACTACCGTGGGATGAACTCCTCAAGGAAATGCTTTCCATGGCATCCACAGGAGAAATGAGAGGAAAGAGGTGCCACCAGCAGCAAATGAAGCCCAGGCAAACCTGGCTAGCAGAAAGGATGGCCTCCAAAACTGCTGGGAAATTGTGTGTGAAACCAGCTGGGCATGGAGAGGGCAGAAAGGGAGATCCTTCCAACACCCTGTGCTTGCTCTGTCTGTGCTGGCTGCCTGGCACTAAAACTACCACAGCCACAGATTTACTGCTTTAATTCTGTGCAATAGCTGAATTTACTGCCTTTAGAAGGAAATAAACCCCGACCTTCCAAGAAGGCAAGTATTTGCTAAAAGATCTAGTAGGAACAGAGCTCACAGAAGAGAGTTTCCAGAATGTTCTACATAACACAAATGTGCCCCAGGGTTTATTTTAATAATTCTTCAATTATTGCCTTGCTGGTGTCTGTTTTAGCCCAGGCCATGGAGCTGTTTCTAATGGAAATCATCAATTCATCACAGAGACAATTTTCAAGAACATAATCACAGAGATGAAAACAGACACATGCTCATGCTAATAATGAGGACTACAGAAAAAGAGGGAAGATTTTATTATTCTGTTATTTTTAATGACAGCTATTTGCTCCTGTGTGTTAACAAACCAGGCTGGACAACTGCCAGGCATTCTGGTTTTTACTGGGACTGTCCCTTAGCCTTGGGAGAGATTTTAAATATCCTTTTACATATAATTGCTCCAAGGCTGCCATCTATTCTAACACTTTACATTTTCCTTGACACAGAAAATGCAAGGCTCCAGCTATTTCTTCACTAATCAACACAAGAAGCCCCACAGTAATTTTATTTTTGAGACCAAAGAGTGAATCAATGCCAAGAAGCCAACACTCACAGGTCATGCTCAACATTTTAGGAGTTTGTGTTACAATTTTCTTGTCTCTTTCTGTAACAATTTTTAATGGATGGATTAGTGACAAGTTGTAAAAGCTAATGTTTGTAAAAAGCAAACCCATGATTGATAGAACAAGTAATCAAAGTTAGCTGGGAAAATGGAGAAAATCTCAACCACACTGTCTCACATGCAGAAATCTGTGGGAGCTACATCCAGCACCAAAAGTCCAAAACAGTGCTGTTCAAAGATTCTTCTCTGTCTCAGAGCAAACACCTTGGTAGGGCACCGTGACACTCCTGCCCATCCCACACATCAGCATCCTAAAAATCCCTCTCCCAGGAGCGGCACTCCAAAGGCAGCTCCTGGTAAGCCCCACCACAAGGCAGAGTGAGCAAAAAGTAAAGACATGGACCTCATTTCCCTCAGGTTCCCCAGCCCCCAAAGCATCCAGCAGGATTATCCCAAAGCCTCAAAGAAACCTTGCTGACTCCCCGTTAGCCAAGTCCTGTGCAATGTTCTTCCTTGAGCCCTGCCCCCTGGGGACTGTAAAGGATATAATTTCCCCATGCTTCACATTTCATACTTAAACTGCCCTGTAAAATCCCATTCATGAGCAAGCCCCAAGCAACAGCAGAAATACAAGCTGTAAAACTGCATCAGCTTCAGACTCCAGCCATGGAACTGCTCCTCCCAGCCCAGCCTCGCTGCTCCTGGGGGAGCAGGACATGACTCCAGGAGGGAGCTTTCTGCCAGGAATGCTGGCCACAGATGAGCTGTGTGCCAGCACAAGTGGTTTGGGGCCTTATCCCACTTCTGGGGGATCCAAAGGGTTGTGCTGACCTTGTCTGAAGTGCCACCCCAACAGCTCAGTACATCCCATAGGGAATCCTTGGCATTAACATTTAATTTCTGTCCACCTAATTTGGTCAGTATAGGACCTGATAAAATCCTGGGCATTCCTGCTGACAAAGCTACATGACCTCATAATTTCATGGATTCAGCAGTGACTTAGAAAAATAAGTTTGTATTCTTCCTTTACCATTTTGTAGGGATACTCCTAGGTCCTGCAGTATCCCCATATCTCCAGTCCAGGCTTCTATGCATCTGTTGAGTATGTTAAAAATACAGAAATGTGAAAATTAAAGTCAAGACCTCCTCCTCCACCCCATAATGATCAAACCTAAAAACTAATCTAGCAAATATAACCCTGGGATGTGTAAATTATACACTAACAACATCGGGGAGTTAATAAAATGGATGGACACACAGAGTTTTTTTCCTAATACGGTAGTCAAAGTACATTGCAAAAACTCATGGACAAAAATGAAATGCAGACTTTGGCTACAGGGCTCATCAGCCCTGCACAGGAATCCTGAGAGTCCAGATTTTGGCAATAGCATCTGAAAAATGATGCCTAGTGCACTTAGCTGAAGAATAACACTATTTCAACCTTTTTTTTATAAAGAATCTGTGCCCTGCATGTGCATATAACGCATGAGAGAGCTTTTTTATGGTTCTCACTTTTGTCAAGCTGGTGCCTCCCAGCAACTTGGAGCCTGCACACTTATGCACAAGCATTAGAATAAAATTATCAGTGCAACTGCTTTTCTGCAAGAGAGGGATTCGGAGATTGAAAACTGGGGAAAAAAAGGTATTAAAAGTCAGTGCTCTCAGTCCAGGCACTGCCAAACAGGCACCGTGTTTCCCTAAGCCAATGCATTCAAGCCCGTGAACTGCTACTCTCCTGGTCCAAAGGAAGAGAATAAAACAAATTGCTAAGAGACTAAAAATCCACAGCTACACACTGTGACTTCTCTGCTATCAGGCAATCTTTGGTTTCCTTCATTCCCAGCAAAGTGTCAGTAACACCAGACATGGCAAAGAAATTAATATTACTGAGTATTTACATCTGATACTCACAATATGGAAGCTACCCCACAACCCCAGAATTCCCCAGAATTCTGGTGCCAGTAGAGGGGATGTGTGAGACATTCAGGATCACTGCACTCCCCCACAAGCACAAAAGCATGGGCAAAGCAAGAGCTTCACCTTGGGAATCTTCCTTTAACCTTTGCTCTGCCACACTTTTCCTCTGAAACCTTGAGCAAGCCAGTGAAGGATGGCTTAAGAAGGGATTTAGGTCCTTGGAGAGGGAAGTAGGGTTTGGATAACCCAAGTGCTGCTGCTGACAGCAGGTCAAGGCGTGAAAACTGTGAGCAGCAAAGCCCCCAGGACTTGGGGCAAAGGCTCTGGCCCCTGCTCCAGATGTGAGACAGGACAAGGAAATCAAGTCAATAGATCCAACTCTTGGAAAGTGCTCTAAACCACAGGATGTTT
This sequence comes from Petroica traversi, assembly GCA_025920805.1. Classification (NCBI taxonomy): domain Eukaryota; kingdom Metazoa; phylum Chordata; class Aves; order Passeriformes; family Petroicidae; genus Petroica; species Petroica traversi. The sequence continues at coordinate 9,629,454 of JAHLSL010000061.1, forward strand.
TCCATACTTCCTTCTGAAATTATTCTACCTCTCAGAAAATAATTCAAGACTCCCTCAGCACCGTAACACTTCCTCAGCACTGTGACTGCCATATTGATGCCAATGTCATGGAACAGTAACAGGGCCCATTAAAGTGAATGTCAGTGGTTCCCATAACCTTTGTAGGGAGACAGATTAATCCCTTTAAGAAATATGTTCATCCTGTCATGCTTTTACGAGATGGTAATCTTAGTCCACATCTTCCATAACTAAAGGAAAAGTCCCCATGCTGAGTTTGGCCTTGCAGCCAGAGTGTGTCCATCCCTCCAGTAGGAAAACCAGGTGTATTTATGCAATGGAAGAAGCCATTCACTCTCACCAAGTGTTACAGACCAGTATGGAAAGCAGACTTCACACTGATGATTTATAAAGTGTTTTAGGCAGCCCTTAAATAATGAGTTATAGCCAGGTATGAACATCCAAAGCCGCTGATGAAAACGCTCTCCTGCTCTTGCTGTGTTATTTCTTCTGCTCTGGTTGCAAGAGCTCAGCTCCCTGGTCCAGGTCCTCAGCCCCGTGCCAGAATCAGTGCCCCAGATGTCTGTTTTCTATTTGGCCTGTGGTATTCCCTGTGCAATATTAAAATGTCATCAATTCGGTTTAACAGGCCAAGTAAAGGCCTTAGTCAACCATTTAACAGTTAAGTAAAACATATGGCAAATGCATATCAGTCCAGGGACTGCATTAAAAGTTTAAGGGTTCAATTAAGAGGAATCTCGCTGGTGTGTTCTCAGGAGGTTAGGAAAACAGAAATGCCAAATGTTTCCCCTGTTGCAGCTGTTAAGCACCAGGCTGGAAACCCCTTGTTAAAGTACTTTTTGTTTCAGTGCCATTCCAGTACATTAAAAGCACCTCTGTATAATAGTCCATTAAAATAAACTATTTATTGCAAAAACGGAACTGATATTTTTATGATTTGGGGCTTTTTTATAATTGTTTTTGTTGTTGTTGTGCTATAAGGTCCTGCCTTGAGGGCCACCTGAATGCAGAGGTGCCCAACCCTCCCACAAGGCAATGCCTGATCTCCCAGTGCTCCCAAGGCTGAAAGTTCTGACACAAAACCATCTGAACTTGAGTTTCACAGCTGCCTGAAACCCCTATTTGAAGATGCAGAACCAAGCTGCATTATTACAATTATTTCTGTGGTTCAGCATCCTCAAGATCATGGTCACCCAGGAGAAAGAACATGTTGATTAATAAGTGTTTTCAGATTCAAGCAGGCACTGACAATTAATAGACTAACAATATTGTTGAAGAATAACAACCACATCCCCAAACACCTCATCCTGGGTCATCTCTTGAGTCGAGTACAAGAGACTCCAGGTTCTGGGCCTCAAACAGTCAGATGAGTTCATCACACAACCTTGGTGTGCATGTCCCACACAGACACCACCACAAACCTGGGCCAGCAGAGAAAATGGCATTGCTGCTGCAATCAGGTTGTTCCTACAGTGTTAGAGTCACCCTGGGACCCACAGGTTTCTGCACTGTAGCTCTTGGCCACCCTGAGATCAAGACCCACTACGAAAGATCAGGCTGAAATGCCATGCAGGGGGTGCAAAAAAAAAAGCAGCAGCTTCTTGGTGGAGCAGTGAGATCACAAGACTGGGCTTGCTCCAGAGACGGCACAACAATAGTCACGATTTCTGCTGCCGTTGTTATTTATAGGCACAAAAATGTAGATCATTTAGAAACTCAGAGTGAGCTGCCAAACTAGAGGCAGCAGCTGAACCCACTGCTGAACAGGCAGCAGTGGTTCAGGATATTCCCTCCTGCAGCAGCAGATGCAAACGCTGCAGGGCAGCAGCTCTGGGGCGGGACGGTGCAGTTCTACTGGCATCTGCTCCACGCTGGCACACGAGGCACCAACCAGGGCAAGATGGTAAATTTCAATATCCATACTGAAAAAAGCAGTGAGATGCTGAGCTCTGAATCCCTGCAGTCAACTGGCATTTTATCCCCTGACTAAAATGCAGCTTTGATTTTGGCCCTAAGGTCCTCAAACAACAGATGGGACACAGCATAAAGATGTGGTCCCACAAACACTCTGTGAAGAACTCCAGCTGCAGGGAAAGACAAATGCAACCATCTAGAAAAAATAGATATGAGTGATTTCTGCAGGTCCCAACACAGCGAGTGGGGTATTACAGACTTCCTGGGTCTCCCCTTGGCCATGCTGCTCTGTCTTGTCACTCTGGTGAAGGTTTGCTCTCCTGGTTTATGGTACTGATGGTGGTCAGAGCTTATCCCTGCTTCTGTACTGTGCTCTACCTCACCTCATAGCTCACTGATTTGGGGAGGTCACCTTGTCCACCTGCCTTCATCACCCCACTTGCAAAATACTCATCCCACATCACTGTGGGGGTTCAGCCCACAGGCTGCCACTGTTCTCATAATGGACACAACACTGAAACTAAAAATTGGGAAGAATGAATTTATTTTTTGTTTGTTTTCTGTAATTTGGTACAACTAAACCCGAACATTAAAAATATTTTCAAACAGTCATACTGGGAATAGATCACAGGGCACAGTGCAAAAGCAACTAGTAATTCAAACATTAATGCTTTTTATTATACAAATAAAACACTCTGACAAATGCCTCAGAGTCTACAAATTATTCTCACAACTATGCAGAACTACTTTATGTTTCAGCTTTGGGGCATTGTTTAAAATTTTCTCTAGCGCTGTTTTTAAGAAAAGTCAATTTATTTCACCCAAGTGGAGATTTAAGACATCAGAGAGCCATCTGGTGGTTTGATTGCCTTCTAATTAAAATTCGTCTCTTGGGCTCTTGACTTCCTCTGATGCAGAGCTAAATTGTCTGCCCCAGAGCATAAAAAGCAGGAAAATAAAGAATAGTAAGATGTGTGAAAGTAAAATTTAAGTACACAGAATTTGAGACAAGATTTTTGCATTTGATTTGTAAATATGAGCAGTCCACGAAGCACGGGTGATGTGTTTTCTCTCTGATGAATTTTATCTTTTTTTACAAGATTAGAAGTGGAATAAAGTTTCACAAAAATAATCTTATGATTGAAAAATTATTAAGTAAGCTCATGCTGCATTTCTATGGAATTGATATTTTGTTTCTTGGAAAGCTTCACTGTTTTCCCCTATGTCTAAATAAATATTTCTCTCTAAATAAAGAGAACTGTCTGTGGCTTTGGAAATACCGAAAACAAAAAGAAAAAAAATAAAGAGAAAAACCTCAGATACTAAAACGAAGCATTAAGCTGTTTCAGGCATTCCCCTGGCATTTTTTTTCCAGGAGGGAGTCAAAGCCCCATCACCAGTGTGTGGATGGGTACCCACTGTCGAAGCTGCTGTGGGAAGGGTGGGTGTCCCAGCCTGGCACCATCCCCTGGCACAGAGGTCTGGAATCAGCAGAAGCTGCAGCTCCCCTGGCTGCTGGACCTGACCAGGTCTGTGTTAGGTGTGCAGGAGTCTGGCTGCCAAACCTGCCTCGCCCAGGGCTCAGCAGAGGAAGGACTTTATAATTTAGCTAATTAAGTTAGTGCCGAGCTCATTACTGGTCGGACACTGGAGTAAATAACACAGGGCAACTTAGGAAGCTCTTCCCACCCTCAGGGATGGCAGCAGCTGAGTGTCTTCATTATGACAGGTTTGATTGCCAACCCCTACACTCCAGCTGAATGTGATTTGGGATGCCCAAGTGCCTCCTGGCATTTGGCCCTTATCTCTCTATTCCTGCACAGCCTTGTCCTTACGTCTCCACTGTTGTACAGATCTGCCTCTGCACGTTTTATCCCCAGATCTGAACATCCCAAACAGAAGTTCAGGCAGGGCCAGAGTGGATGTGCAATCCCACTCCTGCGACAAATCTACCCTCATGATACATCCCAGTCTGGATCAGGATCACCACTGTCACTACTGGGGTTATGACAAATTAATCCATGTATTTTGGTTTTTCAACCATACCAAGAAAAACCAAATGTGCAAAGCTTCATTGCATAGTCCTGATCAATAATTGTGCAAACCTCTCCCTGGAATATGGAGGAGTGTTAACCAAGAGCAGGGAAAGATGGTGACCAGGCAGTATGTCCTCTGTGGGAGGACACAGGAGATGGCATTCCCAGAAAAGGTGGCAGGAGTCACACCTGAGCTGCAGCAAAGTGACTGTGCTGCTTTCCAGAAGGCAGCAAAGCCTGAACTCTGGGATGCCATAGCTTTTCTAGAGCTCACTCAACATCATTTACCTGTCTGTGTTTGCCTGTAAAAAACCCCAAATCCATAGGATCCTGCTTTCAGCCTGAATCAGTGCTACTGCTTCCAACAAAAATCAAAGAGGGAAAAGTTACTTAGAAACAAAACAGCCACTTCCGAAGGTTTGTAGCAAGAGGAGGGTTGTTTTATACTTTTGGGTTTATACTGTTTGTTTTGTTTTATAATACTTTTGGCAGAGATATTGAGTGATTCATTCATTCTTCAGGGTTTAGTTGTTGTTTCTCTTCCTTCCTCAGCCACTTTTTCTCCTTATTTCTAGTATTTTCATCCTTTGTATTTCTCCATGATCCCCACAGGAGGAGCCTCAGTACCACGTTAGCAGGCAGAATCTGAGACTGCCAAAGAGCTTCTGCAGTTTCACCCCATACACACGGCTGTCCTTCCAGTTATTAGCCAGGAAAGATTTATTCTAAATGACTGTGAAAGAGCACACTGATCAATCTGGAAAGATTTTCTAGGGATATTTTCCATGGACTGAGATCCATTTAGTCAGAGGCACTTGGCACATCAGGAGCTATAATTTGAGAATGTGATTCTCAGCTCCATGTGTAGGGGGTTATTTATGGGGGCAAAGTTACATCAGAAAGCATTTGCAGGATCACAAGATGAAATATACCTTTAACACCTTCTCCTCCAGTAAATCACAGGAGATTTCTAAAGTGTTGGAGAGTAGCTGGTTATACAACTTCAGCCTGGAAATGGGCAAAGCTAGGTTTTGAAAATTGTGTCTTTGTCAAACTGTGTTTTGACACCACCACAGGCTCCTTCTGTGCCCTACAGCACATTTTTCCCTTCTGAATGTTTTGCATCACCCGCTGCTGTTTTTCTGATCTGTGAGCTCCAGGACTTGTGAGATCTCCAAGGTTAGAGCAATGTATCCATGCCTTACTAACCTCTCAGCACAAAGCATCACAGCATCCCCTTCATCAGGCTGGGAGCACAGACAGATCCTTCCCCATCCATCCTCTCAGGTTTTCCAACCAAAAAAGGAAGGGATGCATCTCCCCACAAACCAGGATCTACCTAGAGCACGTACACAAGCCCAGGATGCTGGAGATGTTTCCAGGGTACCACCTTAGATTTCACCCTTCTGCTAAGAAAAATCTCAGTTGGCCTCTGGTCTCTGTTCTGAAACACAAAAACAATTTAACTCTATTTCTCCAACCAAAATTTTCTGGTAGTAGAAACAGTTGCTGGAGCAACTGCTTCTTGGTACTCTAAAGCTGGTTAATTAGAAATCTATTGATTGACGTTATATGAGAAATAACAGATCTTTTATTTTTCAGATGTTTAATTATTAATAAGTTAATGAGATGGAAACTGAAGTGCAAGGAAAAATGGTTCTTAATCTGAAGGAAGTTAATATAAAATCTAAAATGCATTCTCTTCCACCTTATTAACTTTGAGATTGATGTAATATCCTTAAGAGGTTTAGTTGGTCTCTTAAGTTTGTATTCAGATTTGCACAAAAGTAGTTTCTATATTCAAACTCAATCCTGAAAGAATTTTCTTTTACAGAGTGAATTTTCCTATTTGGAAAAAGGAAAACAGAACAAAGTCATTTATAAAATGTGGTAAAATCTGAAGACAAATGTTACCCAGAAAATTTTTAGTCCAGAGGAAAATCAGCCTGAGCCAGGTTTTCCATTACTAAAATACAAAATGTACTATGCAAAATTTTAGGAGGAAATTCATTATATGGCCCATTACCGATCTTGAGGAACCAGACCCAATGCATCGGCAATATCAGCCAGTTTCTGCTCTAATTTCCTTGGCATTAGAGGCAATTTCAAACTGCACTAGACAAAAGCAGGGAGAAAAACTCCTGCATCATTCTGTCCATCAAACTTTTAATTGCTGTCTCTGAGTTGCAGGATTGCTCTCCACTTCTCCATCCTGCTCAACTTTGAGTGACAGATCTGCTCACATTTTTTCAGAGAACTTCCAACTACTAGGAAAGTGTGTCCTCATACTCATAATAAAAATTTTCTTTCTTTCATGATCTTCTTCCTTTCACACCATTCCTACCCTCTCTGAGGTGGATGTTTCAAACCCAGTACCAACATGGAAACCTCAGCTTTGAGGTCCTTTTAGAGTGTGGCTGTTCCTTGAGGTCTTGCACCCAATGGGATGCTTCCCAAATTCTCCTGCTCTTCCTCTGTGAGCTATCATTGGAATTACTGTTGCTATATCACAAATCCTGTCAGGATCTCCTTCTCCTTCTGAGGGCGTCTGGAAACCCCATCACTAACACTCAAACCACAAACACTTCTCTGCCACTGGGAAACTCTGAGCTGTTTATGGAGCGCATGTTACTGTCTTCTAAAATTCAAAAGAATATGTTAAAATTACCATAACTTTAATGTCACGGGAGAGATGAGCTCCAAAGTTTTCTTTGGAATTTCTTGCTGAACAGAATTTTCTGCAGCCGGTATTTACTTTTCCCTGCAAACGTGGATACTTCTTTCTCCTCACCTCAGTCAGAGCCTGAATCACAGCTCACTGAGCATATGGAAAAACTCACAGTGACTTCAGTGGTTTTGAGCAACGTCCCACATGCACACGCAAGCTTTTAACCCAAAAGCCCTCCCAGAGCATGGTTTATCCTAGACTTGGGGTTTGCTGATGTTTCTTCTTGAGAAACAGAGAGACCTGTAGAGCCATATTGCTGCTGCAGGTTAAGAGTGTAGCAGGAATTGTCTCCTGGCTTTTCTAACACCTGCAGTCAGAGTTTGGGATCAGAAAAGGTCTGTCACAGTTTTCCAACAGCAGCCAGTTTCTTTCCCCCAGCAGCCTGCATCCACCACATACTATGCATAACATACCCTGTATTCACCATTGCTTGGTCAAAGTAACCTTCTGAGCTCTTTTAAACTCTTCCCAGGGATTTCTGCCAGCCTCTTAAAACATTTCTGTACTTTTTGTCTCAGATAGTCTCAATATCCTAATGCTTTTTCAAACATCGTGGGTGATGCATGAAACTCTACATTCCCCTGTCAAGCCCTCAAAATAACCACTCTATACTTGGAAAAGGAAACACCCCTCTGTTTCAGTCACCAGGAAACACCGAGCTGTTTATGGGCACATGCTACCACTTTCAAACCTCACAAGAATATGTATTTCCTTCTGTTGAAGGCACCATTATAGGATCTCCCTTTAGCAGGGAGGTATCGACACAAAATGCGCAGGGATCCACTTATATCCAAGATATAACTGTATTCCTCCACCAGATAAATCTCTGATTAGCCAGTGGTTCAAAAACTGTTAGGAGATATGTGGGGAAGGAACAGAAAGACCCATGTTTCTCTCTGGGAAATCAGCTAGAAATGGATGCTGTAAGTACCACGTGTATATATCCTTTTGTGTTTGACAATTTAGTTTAGATTTTAATTGTTGAACTGAATTCAAACTGCGTAGTAAAACAAATGACTGCAGAAGCCTAAATGTATAAATACCTTTTAAATATCTTGAAATTTCACACAGTGAATCAAAGATAAACAGAGGGGTGCAGTCTTATTTTTAATCACTTTCCTATTACTCAAATTATGAGAAACAATGAAATACATCATAAGAAACATCTTGGAATATTTTGGCATGCTGCTGAACTGAAATTCAATGGCTTGACATGCTATCTTGGATAATTTAACTTTGAAGCCTTTGTTAATTCTTCTCTGGATTATTGCTGAATCTAAACTTGATCTCAAAGCTCACCCTGTTTGGCTTTGCACATCTGAACTGAGAATGACATAAAACACATTAAGTAGCTCTTGGAGAACTCTTTAAAAGTGTTATTGATCAGAACAGTGTTTGAGTGCTGGGTTGTCTGTGAGTGCAGGTGAACCCATGACATGAGGGCTGAAGGGCAGCAAGGAAGGGGAACTCACTGGATGCTGTACTGGAGATCGCACATCTTGCTGGGCTTCTCTCAGCAGCTCCAGTGTGGTGTTTTGGTCCATGCTGAGGGCTGAGCCTCCTAACAGTCAACCATGATGACAAATCATGATTTTCAGGGGTGTGAGACAGCACAAAACTCCTGCACAGCACAGCTTTCCAACGTAGTCCTCCTCATCCTCATCTATTCTGCAACACCAAGCACAGCCCATCAGGCTTGCAGCCCTCAGACTGGGGGTCCTGTTGGTTCCCTCTCCCTCAGTGCCTTTGAGCGTGGACTTTTCCCAGCACCCACCCGCGTGTCTCGCCTTTCCCGCCAGCTCTGACTCAGCCAGCGTAGGACTGCGAGCAGCAATGAGAGGCAGATCCGTGACAGCTCCCTCCCAACTTACTCCCTCCTCCCCTCCCTCACGGCCGAGCAGCTCTTCACACTGCCAGGGAAGCACAGGATGCTGCCTCAGCACCGACTCCTACCCACCAGCTGCTGTGCTCAGCTTGGGATCGGCAGTGTCCTCTCTGCCCTGCAACAGGAGAACCCAGCCCAGCCTCCAGGACCAGAGACACCACGTCCAGCCCTAAGAACCCCTTCCTCCCCAGTCCTCAAATCAGCTGGGATGGGAGACATGAAGGTCCTCTCAAGGAGGTTGTGGATTTGCTTGAGGATGTGACCACGCTGAGCCAATGTCAGGACTTTGGGGTCTCCCTCTGCTTGGAGGGAGATGTAGGACACACCTACTAAAGAATGAGTGAGGTTCAAGGATTCCTTCCTAGGTCACACTCTGACTCTGGTTTGGATCAGTACCATGAGATCTCTCTCCAACACATTCCAGTTTCCCATGCTGGTCACCAGGTCACACAATTCACACCCTCAGTCCCACGCTGTGAAAGTGGCTGCAGCATGGTCCTTCTCATGCTGTGAGAGCCTCTGACCTGGAAAATGCCCAGCAGCATATTGATCATATTTGAGGGACATCACGGCACCATCTGAGGCCTCCAGGAGACACGGGCCACTGCTCTGTGCAATGGATGCACATGAGGTGCAGAGCAGCCTGGCCACAAGCAGAGCAGGTGAAGTTTGCCCTAGGTTTGCCCAGGAGTCATGAATGAGCCCTTTGCCCTCTTTGTTTAGTAAACCTGAACTAGACAGGACTGGGAAGGATCCCTCGCTGTAAGCAGCAGGTTTGGTCCACTCCTACCCTTTTATCTGCAAATTTTGTTCTCCAAAGTATTTACTTCCCTAGCTTATCACAACCATTGCACTATACCCATGCAATGTTTTTTTTTGTTGTTTTTTGGTTTCTTTGTTTTTTGTTTCAATTATTACAGGTCTATCCAGAGGCAAAACCTAATCTTTCACCTGCAGGACTGATTCCATCAGAGTTAGCAGAAGAAGCTGAGTTCAGCCACAGCATGTTGTGCTCCTAGATGTGAGCACAGACATGCAGTCTCTGCATTCTGCAGGGTTGAGAAAGCCCCAGGCAGTGTGAGAGGCGATGTAAAGCAGATCAGTGCTGCTCACCACCATCCTCATCCCACTAGTCCTGTTTATTCTGTTTTGCTTCCAATGTCTTCACACAGCCCTTGAAATCCCTTTGAGGCATTTGGTTTGTTCCAAGTAAAGGCAAAATGCAAGAGGGTATTCCTTGCTGAATGTGAAATGAGATTACCCAATGTCCCAAATGGTTTGATGGTTGTTAATTTTCATCAATCTGCTGCTTAATGCAGTTTTGACAGGAGAGGGAAGTCTTTGCTCAACACAGTTGAGCCCAGAGGCCACGACACAGCAGAAATCACCAGGTCAGTGTGGTTTCAAGACACATTTGTAACCTCTCTCCAAAACTGGTAGTAAGCACTGGATCACTGTAGCCAGAGAACAGCCATTCCTTTGTTTCTAAAAGCAAAATTTACCCTAATGAAGACACATGGTGCTTTCTCTGTACCACACAACATCTGTGGTCACTTGTCCTGGTGATTTGAGAGATGATTGTCCCAAGTGTACTACAACACTTACACCTTTAAGCACAGGAGACTGAAGTTACTTACACAGGGCTTTCAACAATTTATCTGACCACACCTAAGTCATTCACCAAATTACTTGTAAATCAACTCAGGAGTGTATTTCAGAGGAAATAAAGAAAGTGTAGATCAAGACAGTACTCAGAATAGCCAAAGACTAAATTCAGTCATTCAGAACAATTTGGGGCAGAATTGTTGTATCTGGCGGGTCTGTGGTCTCAGTCCTGTATGTACCCTATAACTCCACCAATATGCAGTACCACTTCTAAGCATCACCTTAATTTGGTTTTGTTTTATAACATGACGATTTTAATCTATGATTTATGAGATTGTGAGAGTGGGTCTTTGTTTCCTGAACAAAATATTTTAACATATTGCTTGGACTTACTAATGCACAGAATAGAAATAAATCTGTTCCTTAAATGCCTCAAATGCCTCAAATTTGTAAAGGGTTCATTGAAATGATTAGGGAAATGTTTAGAAAACTGCTGGAAAAATACAAAGCCATCAGTTAATTACCATTAGCTAAAGAACTGCAGGAATAACTGAATTAGCCTCTTTCCTTGCTGTAGGTAAAGATTAAAATGTATTCAATTCATGGCAGTTTTCAAGTTGCTAAGGATTATGAGAACAATGCACACTATTTTCAGCTTGCCAAGAAGAGTGAATCAAATGTAAGAGCCCAATCCTTCAAAAACAACCCTTCAGATGATTCATCTGCAGAAGTCTGGTTGGAATACCCTGCATGGCCTGACACCATCACATTGCCTCTGTGTGGGAGCCAAGGCAAAGTCCCCACCACACATTCAGATCTGTAATTAAGAGACTGGAAGTGTTCAAGGTCGGGATGGATGGAGGTTTGAACAACTTGATCTAACTGAACATGTCCCTGCTCAATGGCAGAGGTGGTTGGACTAGATGATCTTTAAAAAGTCTTTTCTGATTCACACTCTTCTGTCATTCTACAACTTATCAGAAAATAAAATTTTAGCATCTTCAATAGAAACTCTGAACATACTACCAGAAGTAAAACATTTTAAGAAACTGCATTTGCTTTGCATTTCTCTGTACCAACAAGTTCTCCAGGGCAAAGGCTTCTCAGCTTAATTGTGCAAGACTGAGCTACCCTGGAATCTGATGCTATCTGCTGAGTAAGAATTCAAGACGAAGGGAAGTAGGATACCTTTTGCTTTAGGAATTTCTCTGAAAACCATAAAGAATGTCCAATCCTTTAAAATGAGCCATTACATGAGAAGTAAGGCTTTGGAAAGAAAATGTTTTTTCTGAACACAATGCTAATATTCACATTCTAAAGGGCACTTGCATCTTCAGACTAAAGAAAAAGGGCAATTTTATGCATTCAGAGTCCAAACAGAATAAAACCAGTATGTATTTCCTTTGCCTTGCAAATAAATATTCAACAGGAACAGGAACTGGAGGCAATGAATATAATTTACTACCAAGAGGCTACAGATTAAGTAAACAGCAAGGAAGTAAATTTTTCATTCACAGCTGCATGGCCTGGTATGTGCATGACTGAGGGTATGCAAGACAGTGTCTCAAACCTAGAGTCAAGTCAATTCTCCTGCCACAGAGTCAATTCTCTTGCTGCCAGCTCGGGTTCCCTCTCCCATTTCTTCTCCTTGTCCTGCCCTCGGGAGAGACCAAATCACCAAGGAGAGGTACCTGTAGCTAAATAAGGGCTGGCATCCACAGCTGGGAATTAGGTGGCAGAACATAACTCTGCAAACCACTTCTAAGACCCTCGTGTTCATGTCAGTGGTGAGGCTGTGGACAGGGTGAAGCTTCAATTGTGTCAGACAGCTCTGAAAAGAAAGCGCCAGAAGGAGGTCCTGGTGCAGTGATTTGTGCCACAGGGCAATGGAGAGCAGTGCCAGACCAACACTTAATGGATAAACAGAATTGTTCCCACTCTGAAACCTAAAAATCCAAACCAGGAGAAAGCTTTTACATGCTTTGCTTTTCTTTTTTTAATGGCATTTTGGTGACAGTGTCCATATTTTTTGTAGAGAGGGAGCAGGATTCAGACAATTTATTTTGAGAAATCCTTTGAAATGGAACTAAACCAGCCTTTAAGCAATATCACTGTGCCAGGAGTTGTACTTTAATCCACTTGGTGTTTGCACAATATATTTGTCCGAGGCACTTACATGCCTAAACTGATATTATTATCTCAAAACTTCACAGACTTTAACACATTTATACTAACAGCATCCACATATGGCAGAAAAGGCTATTATTTTCACTGCCCAAAGAAGGAGCAGAGGCCTGTAAGCTGTGCCTGGTCTGTCCCTGAACAGAAACAGGACACTTCCCCACAACTGCCCACACTGACAGAGCTGATGGCACACTCCCCTGAGCTGGTTCACACTGAGCCAGCCATCCTCCTGGCCAGTGCCTGCACACAGCTCAGTGGACAGCACCAACACACTCCTTTTGTGTTTACTAGTAGAGATGGAGCCAAAAAGGCCATTCATATCCACCACCTGAGTGGGAATATGATGCCAAAGCACAACCAGACAATTTTCACAGCAGGGTTGTGGGTCTGATTGCACTTATATATTAAGTATATTAAGTGTAATCTTATGTCCCCAGGCACCCTCCTCCAAAGACTCTTTCCAGTTTATTACTGAGGAGAATAAGTATTTCAAACATAGAACTGCTAACTAGCTATTTTACTTGTCATTGTAATGCATCCTGGGACATCCATGACTTTGAGATCACTCCTTTGCATGTAAACAGAGAGATGGGGACAAGACCCAAGTATGACTTTCCTTCTGAGCTGGAGGGAACCTGGGCACACTGGGGATGCCACTGTCACCCACCACAGAGATCCAGTCACACTGCCCACGGGGAGCCTGAGCAGAGGTGCTGGAGCCCCACTGTTCCATGTGCTTTGGCACAGTGCTCCTACATCCCCATATCTGCAATAAACTCTTCCCTGCAGCACAAAGAAATGGATATGAAAATACAGGATACTGCTGTTCAGTTTCTACCCAGCCTGGGTTTAAGCTGCTGCTTTACAGCTCTCTCTTACCAAGCTTTAACCGATGACTCTTTTTGTTCCCCTCCACTGGTATGATGCATTTGGCTGCCCCCACATCTATGCACAGTAGGTGAAATCCTGGCTTTATGCAAGTGGATTTTTAACTCTGGATGTCATATGTCTGCTGCTTGAGATTTCCACGTACCTACATCATAGGGATAAATAAATCTATGCAATGATGATGGCCATCACCAGTCATGCTGTTGCACTGAGTCACCAGACAGCCTGGGCTCTGACTGCTGCAGGTTTCTGCACATGGATGGGATGGAAGGATAAAGCCACTGCACAGTTACTGCAGAGCATGGGATTAAGGCATATCTGAATATGTTTTTTTAAACAGTCAATAGGTCCACTCATTTTCACACAGATGGACCACAGTACTCCTCAGTGAGTAACACCAGAGGCCGGACTCCAGTACTTCTATTTCTTTTAACAACTTACTCCACGGAGAGCAGCACTGACTCAAGGAAGAAAAAAACAAACCAGCAAACAAAAACCCCATTACTCTTACCCAGAGTTAATTAGGAAGGTATTCTCTTTCTGTGAGCAGGGAAATTAAAACACAAAATGATCTGAGACCACAATGTAAATCAATGACAGAGTAAAACAAGAACCTCAGATTTTCAGATCTGTGTGCTCTAACCACAAAAACATCCTCACAAGACTTCAAGAGCAGCAGCCACTGGTTCCTATTACACATTGCTGGTAAACAGGCTAGAATATTTTTCCATAGATAAAAAGATCTGTCCTTCACCCACTGTGCTACATTTTCCAGCTTAGAGAAGAATATTAGAATTCCTTTAGCAGGATAAACTCAGCCTTCCCAGCACATCAGAGGCAGCCTAATGAGCACTTACCACTGAGATGCTGTGTCTGCTCCTACTTTCTCTTTCATATGGCTCAGCTTCTGCTTTTCCCTCCTCCTCTTTTGAGCCATGAGGTGCCTCCTCTGGCACTGTCCCTGGGGTTGCATTGGGAGTCCCTGCTCCAGGGGCTGTGCCTAGAGCCACAGACCAGCACTTAGAGCCAAACAATCCTTGCTGACTCATTACAGGCCCACAGGGGTTTGCAGTGGTCCTTGACAATGGCAGAGCCACACCTTTATGCCATTTGCCTTGCCAGACTGTCACACTCCAGGAAAAGTCACCAAGCAATAAAATGTACCTGTGCCTGCACCCAAGGGGTTGTAGCTACAGACAGGCTTTGGGTGACCTAGGGCAGAACATGAGATGAGTAACAAGTAAAGCCTCTAATGTCTCTGGCACACTCTGGGGAGCAGCATGTCCACCTGCGTGACCAGGGAAACCTGCAGCAAAACACCTTGTGCAGGAAGAACCTGTTGGATGAAGACACATGCAAAGTGGAGTGGGCTGAGAGCAGCCATGTGCTCAGGAAAGCTCAGCCACAGATGAAAATCTACTATCTGACTATCACCTGGCCACATGTCACAGGATGTTGCAAGAAAATTCAGGCCAGGGAGAAGCTCTAGACCTTCAGCCAAGAATAGACAGCAGCTCATCTGTTATTTTGTTATTTTTACTTTCCTTCCCATTTTTTTCTTACTTGTGGTATTCTGCAAACTGTTGCTTTTTTGCTCTAAATTTTCAAACGTACACAGCCATGAATGTAGTAGCAAAGTTCTTTAGTTAATTCAGTTCAGGTGGAGCCAGGATTAAAGAAGAGATTATTCAAAAGCACTTCTCTCCATCTTGATGTGAATCACTTCCAGCAGCAACCCTGCCTGCTCCTGTCTGGGGGCATGAGTCCTCCTGCACATGTCACAAGTACTCCTCACTCCCATTCCATTACAAAATAAATGCCCATACACATCAGAGGAATTGTCTTTTCCCAAAATGTTCCCATTTGCTCTTTCTAGGAGCTGCCATGGCTCTCCTGACAGTGGTCACATGTCAACAGCAAGAAAAGGGATTCCAGCTGCAATCATGTGGGGGAAGAGAGTGCAAAATAAAATGCTTTTCTCTAGGAAATTGGCCTTTAAAAATGCATTTCATCCAGTGACACAATCTTCAGTGACAGAGAGTTAACCTACATTTCCCTTGCCACCCTTCAGACAAGGCAAGACAGCACCAACTGGGAGCAAAACCTCTCTACAGCAAATCCATTTGCAAAAGCATCTGAAAAGAGCAGATTTAAAAGTTTCTGGCAGGCAGTTTTCAGCCCCAAGAAGGAAAACATCAGAAGCACTTTCTGCAAGTGGTCCTGCCCCACGCTCACAGGAAAACAAGCCTTAATGCACGGGAAAGACCCTGGGCTGCAGTGAGATAAATATTCCTGCAGATGAGCCTGGTGAGCAATCAGAGCAAGGCAGTTTCTCTGCTCAGCATTGCCTTATTATGGTTTCACCTCTCCTGTCCCATGGCATTGGCAATGTTTTGCAGCAGGGTGACCATGAACTTTAGGACTGAGTACACCTGACATCACCATCACGACAAGGAGCGTCACAGTCACGGCTGAATGGATGCTCAGCTCTGTTTCCTCCTAAAGGAATAACCCCTTTTCTGGAGCTGCAAGAGACTCACAGTAAACCTTTCATGGCAAAAACCCCAAGGAAGAGAAAAATAGTTGCATGTATTTTAATTTTCCACCTGGTTTTTAATATTACAGATGCCAAGCCCAGTTTTCAGTAATGCTGCCTCTGTTTATGCTAATGTAGGTCTTAAAATCTCAGCTCTCTTTCAGTGGACTTCAAGCTGTAATTTACTCTTTCTTTACAATGCATTTTGGAGAATGGTGTCTTCTTTCCTCAGGGACATCTGGACATTGAGAGGCTCCACTACGTCTCACTCAAGGATATCAGTGCTCCTTAGAGTATCATCAATTAGGGATGAAGAAAATAGAATTACAGAGTGGTTAAGTGCTCCTTGCCAACAGAATAATCAGACAGAATAAACGCCAAACTCCTCCAAACCATCTTCAGAACTAGGAGAGAAAGCCTTTTACAGCTAAGCCAGGATCACACAGCCCCAAATGGGAATTTCATCTTGGAGAAGGGAAAAGATGACATAAATATTTGTGTCTCTGAACACACTTTTCATCCAATTCAAGAGAAAAAATGGCCTTTACAGGCTAAGATATAACCACGTGGCATGAATCAAAATGAAATGAGCATATGTTCTATAAACGCATCAAAGAAAGGCTTCACCAGCAACAGTATTTTCTTTTTCTATAAAACGTTTAAAAAAAGTAAAAGTTTGGCTATAGCAGACCTAACTACTGTTTCAGTGAAAAAAAAAAAAAGAGAAAAAGAAAACCACAAAATCCTCCACATTCATTTTCCACTGAATAAATTCCCAGGGACAATGTTTATAGCAGAAACCTATGGCAAGTATTTCTGCAGTCCTATGAAAATAGTTTCTGTAAGAGGAGGTAACCACAGTACTGCAAAAGGAAGTCAAAACAGGGTTTTGACAGCAACCTGTATTTCCACTAAAAATTCTAGGTTTTATACTCTCCTGCTTAAGACCATGACCCCCAGCCAGCCACAGAAATCTATATGAATCAGCCTGACTTTAAAAATACACCCTCTGCAGAGTTTTTGGGGCAATACGACAAAATATGATAATGCTCCATCATCACCTGCTTAGTGGGTTCTTCAAGTTGCACACAGAGACTCTGGATAATACAATGCCAGTGTAGGTGCAAGTTAGCCCAGCACTGACTCTGGAGTCACTTACAGACTCTTGACCTGACTGTACAACCTAGAACAGAGGCTGGAGCTGAGACATCAGCAAGCTTGGTAAATTGAGCCTATTTTTCTGCTGCAAAATCACGAAATGACTTCTGGAACACACTGACACATAACACTCGTCAGCCTCCTACTGTCCCCTTCACCATGGCCTGTACAACCTTCCTCCAGGAGCAAACTTTTAATAATGTTTTCCATGTAAAAGAATGGACTTGGGAACGCCCACGTTCATTTTGCATCTTGATTCAATGTCGTGTTATTTCACTTCAAAGCTTTGCAGGTTGTTATTAAAGGCCTTTTCAGCTTAAATGAGTGTAACCATTTAATCAGAATGACTCCATGTCGTGCCTGAGAGAGATCCTACTGTATCATAATGAATTCTCACACTGTGGCATATATAGATTTAAAATTTATTATATGCCTTGCTGCAAAATCCCTTCCACCTGAATTAAACACCAGCTATTTAATTGACTTTGGTGCACCACAGTGTAAATTACCAGGAACTGAGAGACCAGAGTTATATCTAAAAGACTCATTCAGTGACTATGTGAACATCAAGTAACCAGCAATGAAACTTCTGGGCAAAGCATGAAAGGAAGGAGATGCTTATCCAAAGCTAACAAAATGGAAAGAAAATTGCTAGGGCTCGAAATAGCCACCTTCCTGCTGTTTGGAGAGAAAAGCCTCGCTCCTGCTCTCAGGGAAGCAGTGATATTGTACAGGATTAGTGGCAGATTTGTATTGCTGCCCCATCATTGCATGTTCCAGACCAAGCTGTACAATTCAGGAACAAACACCCTCATGCTCAGCTGCAAGAGAGCCCTAAATGGGGACTTAGTGAGGGAACTGCTGCTGAGATGAAGGAAGAAACTCAAGATAATGCTGCCAAAACCTATTGCTATTAAAAAAAAACACCAATCAAGGCACATTCTGCCACCTTAAGGATTTGGTTCCAGCCCTTGCTAGGGAATGGACATTACATCAAATAACCCTCAGAAAATACTTGTTTATTGTAATCACCAGCACAGGAAAACAAGAAGATTATGAGACATTAAAATCTTTCTGTAACTTTAAATATTATTATATTAGAACAAGTTTTATTTTGAATTTTGGCCAAACCTCTTGTTTTCTTTATTGTCAGCAGCAGCTTTGCAACAATAGATATCTTAAAAGAAAAAATCCATTTTCATCTGAACTATTCACATTTCTGTAGAAGCAAACAATGTTATAATGCTGTCTGTTCAGTGAAAATGAGAACATTTTTCTCCATTATCTATTTATTCTCAAGGCTACAGGGAAAAAAGATAATCACTCTCCATCAGGAGTAGCATGGCACTGTGATTGAAAAAAAAACCCCAAACCCTCAGTATTGCCTTGTTAATGAGTCCTTACTGGGATGTTTTGACTAAGTAACAATAACAAGCTTTGGAACAAGGATGTTGACACTTTTCTATACCTGTTGAAGGTGACAGAATATTCTAAGTGGTTTTGGAAGTTATCATGAGAAAGTATTATGTAGTCTCCAGGGTGAAGAAGATTCTCCCCATTCCTCTGTTGCTGTACAAAGGCTGGGCTGTCACTCAGGGACTCTAAAATGCCTACTCCTAGTCACAGCTGCAGCACAAGGAAGCAACAGGACTGCTGCTCGGACAAGCGCTGTGTTTGGAGGAGACATGGGGACTAGGAGCTACCAGAAGTTCTGTCATAGCCAGAAAGAAACAAGAAGAAAAACGAAAACTGCTGGGGGCAGCTAGGATGAGCGAATGAGCACATTCACATTTCCAGGATCACACAGAATCCACACAATTACAGGTGTCTAAAAGCCATTCTGATGGTCAATCTGTGGTCTATTAATCAATCTATTACCAATAAATTTGCCCATGCCCTGATCTCTACCCCGACATTAATCCTTCCTAGTCGACTTATAACCTCTCTGCCACTGGAAAAGGGGAGCTCTTCCTTTCTATTTAACACTGACCAGTGTAACCCAACTGATGGAATTATCATTTTTCCACAAAGGAAAAGATGTTAAATTGATGCTGGATTAATAACTGTTACCAAGTTCGCAGGGGCATGATGCCTAGGGCTAGTTTATGATGTGGTAAACAGCTTGGAAAGCTCAAGTGGGAAAGTACTGAAGTACACTGAGCTTAACTCCTTTAGCCTTTTAACAGGATTGCCTGTGTTGTTTACTCAATACGCCTTTGGAAATTTTGATAAGGCATAATTTTTTTTTTAGCTGTACTGACAGAACATGCTCTGACTTCTCCAAGCACTAGGAAGAGGCTGGAACCAAACCCTGTATTTCCCATGCCCAAATAATAAGGGCAATTTCAAAATCCAACATCTCAGCTCTGCAGCTGGACCCATGTGTGCAATACGGCCATGCTGAAGGCTGTGAGGGGCCCAAGAGTAATTTTCCTGAGCTCTTCTTCCATGATCATGGTCTGAAGCTCCCTGTTGTGTCACACATGCTCAATCCTGTTGCTGTTGTCCCACTTTGTTTACCTCATTCACCAGTTGGATCCACCCCTGGAGAGCTGTGCCTTCCATGCAGCACGATCCCCTCAGTTTGAGAGGCTCCTGTCCATAGAAGCAGCAAAAGGCATTTTTCCACACAGGGTGTAGTTATTGCCATATCTTGTTCCACTGCAGACTCACAGAGGTTTTTGGCTTTGCCCAAATCACTGAAGTTTCACTTCATAAGCTGTGTGGAAATGAAGCCTTGCCTAACTAGAGCCCCTAAGTCTCTGCTCAGCTGTAACAAAGTCCAAGCAAAGCTCCCCTGGCACCTCACAGGCTCCTTCCTGGCTTGCCCTGATGTGCATCAGCCTTCCTGCTACTGCAGTTCTTATTTAGTATTTGCTCAAAAACCCCTCTAAAACCAAGTGTACAATTTATTCAATAACTGATTCATGCAAAATTCATGTATTGAATTGGGAAAAGGTCTTTCCTTGGCCCATCCATTAAATGTCCTAGCCAATAAACCATGAGATCCATCTGCCACGTGTATCCCCTTCACATCTTATTCCTGTGCAGCACAAGGAGGTCCAGGAATCATGGGATCCAAGCCTTTTGATCCATACCCAGTGTATTTTCCATGGATGTCAGGCACAATCTGGGCTGATCCTTTAGAGATACTTTATCCACACCAGGAGTATTGGAAATAAAGAAGAGCAGAGTCTGAGGGTGTGCAGCTGATACCCATCCTGTACCATGAAACAAACTGAATCCCTGGCACACAGTCAACAGCTCCAGTGCTCTTCATTCCTACTGGTGTTTCTCCTGTTACCACTACTGCCATTACTACTACTAATAACAAACTCACCATCCTCAGGGAAAAGTGCTGCTGAAAAGCCTCTCGCAGATGTTTGGACACAAGTATTTTCTGCTTCTGAACAACCCAGTATGCTTTTATTATCCATTGGTTAGGCCCTGGAAGAGGCTGACCAGAAGTTGTGGATGTCTCATCCCTGAAAATGTTTAAGGCCAGGTTGGATGGGGCACTGAGCAGCCTGGTCTAGTGTAAGGTGTCCCTGCCCAGGGCAGGGAGCTGGAACTGGATGATCTTTAAAGTCCCTTCCAACCAAAATAGTTCTTTGGTTCTATGATGCAAATTCCATTGTGAATGCAGAGAGATTTCCTTCTGTCTTTTGCACAAAGCTTACACAAAACTCTCCAAGGAAGAAGCCTCACCTAAGGAATGTGGCATGGCAGATCTGTGTTTTGCTTTAATTAGCATCCTGATGTGATACCGGCTTGGCGTGCAGATCGCTGTTTTGTAACACACCGAGCCCTTGCGAGACTCCGTAAGGAACCTGGCAAACACAACACTTCCTCCCATTGTCTGTTGTTTTTCTTGGAGGCAGAATATTTTCATTGAAATGTCACTTACATACACAGCTCATGCTCGGCTGGTCTCAGAGTGTGCTCAGGTATTGGGCTTTCAAAAAACAAAGAGAATTCAGCACTTAAACACTGCTTAGCCCTCTGCTTACTTATTAGCAAAACATACACTTGAAAGGCAAATTCACAAGCAGAGTAGTTCTGGTAATAACAAAAACTTATGCAGATTTTACCACTGTGGGTACCTGCCTGTTTGAGCTGCCTCCCAAAGCATTGCAGGGTTAGAAGGTGCTTGTGCCTGGCAGGGCAGAGCTGATAAACAGCAGGAATGGGACACTGGGACTCTGAGCCTGCAAACTTGTGGGCAGGGTTTTCCTCAGTGCGTGACTTGCACCCGGCAGGAAGGAGCCTCCGTCATCTCAGCTTTTCTGTGACAGAAATCATCTGAATAATTCAGCAGAGTTAAGAGACCAAGTTGGAAAAACTTCAAGGTTGGGGTTTAGGCTCAGCTTGGGCTGGGTTTTTTTGCAAAAATAAGAAGTACTTCAAGCCTGGGTCAAACATGGTATTCACCCTAAAAACTTTTTCTCAGCAGAGATGCTAAAGCCTCAAAAGACATCACACAGGGAAAATACTCTAGCTTCTTTGGAGAGCCAGAAAGAGCAGCTGACAGGATCAAGGTAAAGCAGTCCTGACAAGGGGATCAGATCACAGGTGCCCCAAAGAGGTGGAACACTATACTAGACAGGAACTAGGGTTTTCACTTTCTTTAACTAGATCCCAGTATTAATAGGAATTCCTCTGGATTTGTCAATATTCTTGACTCTGCAAAAAATTGCAATG
This sequence comes from Petroica traversi, assembly GCA_025920805.1. Taxonomy (NCBI): domain Eukaryota; kingdom Metazoa; phylum Chordata; class Aves; order Passeriformes; family Petroicidae; genus Petroica; species Petroica traversi. Next base: position 9,651,107 of record JAHLSL010000061.1, read on the forward strand.
AAACTCAGAGGTGGGTCTCCAGCTCTGACCATTACTTACCCAGCTACACACTACCCCGGGCTGCTCCATATGTTTTGGAGGTGCCTTTTAGACCATTTTTAGCCTGTTTTCCGAAGGCAGCGAGGCAATGACTCTACATCCCAACTTGCCAGCCCTTGGTAATTTCTGACCCATTGGGTGAACTTCAACTGACTTTGACAGAAAAGTGGAGACATCAAAAATCTTAAGTTCCTACATATTTTAAGCAGATATGGATGAATAAAGGAGAAAAAGGAAATTACTGTCTTAATTGAATTTTAGCATGGCCCCACATTCTTCTGGAGAAGCAACAGCCCCAGTTCCTGCGGCTTTGACTATTGTAGGATACACAAAAATCTCAGGGAAACCAAACTCTGCTGCTTCATGCTTCAATGCAGGTGAACAATAGAGATGAAGTCAGAGTCGAGCCTTGGGAATCTGCTCTGATCTGCCCAGGCAGCACAGTCAGAAACAGCATTTGCAAATGGACCCGCAAAACTCAGGCAAAAAGATGTTTAGATTGGATTATTAGGAAAAGTTTCTTCACAGAAATGGTTGTCAAGCTCAGGAACAGACTGCACAGGGAAGTGGTGGAGTCACCATCTCTGGAGGTACTCAGAAGATGTGTAGATGTGGCACCTGGGGACATGGTGGGATTGGCAGTGGCAGGTTAATGGTTGGACTCGATGATCTTTGAGGCCTTTTCCAACCTAAATGATTCTAAGATACCATGTGCTTATGTAAATCCATTTTTATGCATGATTTTCCAGCAAGTAAAAAATGAATCATCAATACCCAAAGAGTCTGATTATGCTAATGGAACATTAGTATCTGACATTACCAACCACAACAGATTATCAAGATCTTTCCCTGTACTGACAGGTGAAATAAGGCAGGTCACTTAAAGATACAGTAGGGTAATTCTTAACAAATAGCACCAACCAAAAATAGCAACCAAAAATACTATAACTGCTCATTAACAGAGATCTATATTACACCAAAATAGTTCAATAAAACTATTTTCTGAAAGATATTTATTTCCCCCGATCTTTTACAATATCCTCTGGGGAAATCTCAAGCAGCATCCAGAAGGAATGAAACTTTGAGAGTTTCATTTTAATTTTTCTCTCCGTTGCCTGTGTAGGTCTTAACAGAACTATAGGAAACCCAAGCTTGGGAAGGAGCCGATCTTTTCTTGGTTGGAAAGCACATCATCCTCATGGAAATACGACAAATGTTCTACAGTATTTTTCTATAGTGCCTGCAAAATTTTGGCAGAGACATCACAGGAGAGGCAGCGATTATCCTACATTTGTGTTCTGCTTTGCAGCTGCACCAGGGACCACCTCACACCAAAGCTGAGTTATATTGCTGGGAGTGAAAGACAACAAGGAGCTGTCCATAGCCTTGCCAAACTTAGAGGCCCTGGGTTGGAATATCTTGCATTTGTGGAGAAAAAAGAAAGAAAAAAAAATAGCCCAGCCCTTTCTAATGAACAGCCTAACCCCTTAAGAGAGCACATGAAATTCTGAGCTGTTGAATCCTGGAATCTCCAACCTGGACTTCTGGCCTACCTCTCACTAAGAGGATTGTGTTGGTTTGAACAGTGCTGGGATGGCCTGTATATAATATATGTGAGAACAAGGTGGTGAAACCAAAGCCAGAGATCTTATTTCCCCATGAACATGCTGGGAAACACACAGGGCAGATTCACCAGCAGCTACGTAACCCTGGGAAGTGCTCCCAGGGGGACTGGCAGGAACAGATTAAGTGTCAGGTAGACATGGACAGCTGCCTCTTAACCTCACTTCTTTCCAACTCCAGCAGACACTGAAACTTTTACTTGCCCATATCTTTGACAGAATAAATGAGGTGTGATATTTATCCTTCAAGCTGGCCTGCTAACAAGCATGGCTTTCCTGTAAAAGTATTCAAGGACAAACATAAACAGGGAGGCTTGGTCTGCCTTCAAAAGCCTTCTCCCACAGAAGTGCTGCGAGAAGCTCAGGGGCTGTAAAGTGAATTTTCCACAACATAGCAAGGAGTGCTTGAAAGGTTAGTAACGAAAATGCTGTCCACACCACAAAATAATCCCTGGGAAGTATTAGCTAGAGTCCACTTAGCAAGCAATGACCCAAGGAAAAGGGCATATTGGTTTGAGATTTGTTGTGCTCATGATACTGATCTTTGACTGGCCCTGATTTTACTCCCTCACTTTCTGCAATCTAAATGTGGCTTTCTCAAAGCTGCTTGATCAGAACCCCTTCACAGAACCCAAGTTTTAAAGGTAGGCAAAATTAGAGGAAATTGTTTGGGAGAAATAGACAAAAATGAGAAGCTGAAAACCCACAAGGAATCTAATAATAATCAGGGCAGAAATGTAAACAAATAGATACTTCATGCTGTGCAATGGTTTGCGGCTATGATATCAACAAGTTTGTGTTTCCTTGGAAACAAGAGATTATCCATACATGCCTTCTCCCAAACAGGAATCCATGAAAGGAGGCAAGCAAAATGGATTTGGAGCCTTCTGGACTTAGCAGTGTTGCCACCCAATTGTTGATATCAATTGATCCCAAACCCTACTATTGAGGAAAATTCAGAAGCAGTGCAGAGGTTGCACCATCCTTCATGACATCCAAAGAGATGTGGGTGAGTACCTGGCCTTCTTGTCCTCTCCACCTTGAGATAACATAGCTCTTTCCCAAAAGAAGTGCAGAAAGACTATTCCCTACATTCAGTTTAGTGCTCTTGGTCTGCCAAGTAACACAAGGCACAGCTCTCTGCTGGGGCTGGGGACTGACTGGTGCTGCCACCCCAAACGTTGCTGATGGGCTCCAGCTGCCAGTTGGGCATCTCACCCCAGTGGGCATCAGGGAACCTGCGTCCCCCTGGGACAGCTAAATGCTTGGCCTTTGGGAAATAATTTGGCTGGGTTTACAAGAACAGCTGTAGCAGAAAGGATAATTCCCCAGTAAGTGCTGGATAGCAAGCAAGTAGAAATTTATACCAAGATATACTCAGTGCTACCACTGATTACAGAGCTATGCTTCAGATAACCCAAATATCTGGATGCAAGGACTTTTTTAAAGTGATGGCTAAACTACATTCAATAAGGTAATCATAAGTAGGAATAATACCTATTCATTTTTTAAAAGAGATTAAACAAAACTAAGGATTTGTAAATCAGTTTAACACAAAATTGGTACTTCCCACAATCTGGCTGGTTTGTTGGAATTTGTCCAACACTAATGTTCCTGTGCAAGTCCTTTTCAAACATTCTGAACTGCAATGTAGGGCTACAAAAACACACTAAAAATTTACAGGACACCATTTTCTCCACAATGCCAACACAACAACTTCTGACAACATCACCACGCCTGGACCTTACCAACGAAAAGGAACCAGAATTTTCCCCAGGGCTTCCCCTGAGGAATTTAATCCCAGAGCTGCCTCTGTCAGATGCTCCAAGCTTCCCTATGGCACAACTGGCTCTTCTCAGCTGTAATTTACTCCTCTGCCCTGTCTGTCTGTTCTGCTCTTTTTTTAATGTGATCTCACAAGAGCACTCTGAATTGATTTGTGTGAGACTAGACATAAAACAATTTAATTCCCAATTTTACAACAACACAGCAAATCACAACTGGAGATTTGGTTTTGACCACCCTCCAGGGATTTTGCAGTCTGTAGCACACAAGACAAATACCTCTCACACATTCCATCCTTTGGGTTAAAAAACAAACTCAGAGCAAGAAGAGCTGGAAACTTTGACACAAAAGCTTCATTAGGTTCAGTACTTACAACTGCATGACCAGATATAAATGATTCGGGCTCTCATAGATGTCTTCCAGAGCAACTATATTTTCATGCTTGATCCTGAAAAAAATTCAAGATAAGATAGGATAAAATAGTGATTCGATATTTTTTTTACATTACTGCAAAATATGAAGCTATTTTTTAGTTATATAATACTTGTCTATGTTTTATTCAACATCATAAACTTTTTGCAAGGACATGTAGTGATAGAAAAAGGGATAATGGATTTTAACTGAAAAAAGGTAGGTTTGGACTAGACATCAGGAAAAGTTCTTCACTGTGAGGGTGATGAGGCACTGGCACAAGTTGCCCAGGGAAGTTGTAGATGTCTCATCCCTGGAAGTGTTTCAAGTCTGGATTGGATGGGGCTCTGAGCAACATTATCTGGTGGAAGGTGTCCCTGCCCAGGACAGGGGGATTCAAACCAGATAATCTTTAGGGCACTTTCAACAAAAGTAAACAGTCCAAACTGCTTCACAGCCCAGAATACAGTTATTACTCACAGAAATTTCTTTCCATTTTCTCTGAAGCCAAAACGTGTAAGGGTTAAGTATCTGAGGCATTAAGAGTTTTAGAGTTCCTGTGTCAGATGAATGAAGATGGTTGGTTGGAGGCTGAATTCTCAGGACAGCTTGGCTGCAGGGTGCAAAGGAGTGCAGAGGCAGGGTGCAGGCTGGCAGGGAGAAAGCAGGGATCTGACCCCTGAAGAAGCTGGCACAAGGAATCAGCAGCCCAATGACAGCCCCACGCTCCTCCCCACCAAATTTGTGCTGCTCTAAGGTTAAGCCTGGTCTTGATGCCTGAATTTCCCTGCAGCATTATTAAGCACTGTATGCAACAGCTCTAAGAATCTTCATGGCTTTTCTACATCCTCACCATTCCCACCAAACCTCTTGCCAAAACACCAGCTTTAAAGAGAAAAATCATCTCTACAAGCACACATCTAATTAGCTACTTCAGCAATGCCTCTATGGGTTTGTTCCTTAAATGTTTACAAATAATTTGCAGAGGATATATTTAACCGGTGCAAACCCTGAAGAGATCACCCCAGTACAAGCCCAGGGCAGAACATTAATTACACCAATTCCAGACAATATTTTAAGAGCAAGAGAAAGATGGAAAATTCTAAGAAGAGGCCACTCATTAAGCAACAGATGTTCAGAAGGAAAGTAAACATGCATTATCAACAAATGCAAAACTCTCTACATGTTTCTAGGTTCAATTAGCTTAATTAAGATGCTTAATCATGTATCAGGACCTTATCCTCTATGGTCACAAGTGTCCTATCACCTGTGTGATGATGAGGAGAGAAGAAAGTCCCTTGTGCCCAGCAGGATCTTTCCCGTAAGCATGCAGAATAATCCAATTTCCTCTAAATTCACTGAAAATATTATGACTGACCTGAATTTATGCCCATAATTGGTCATCAAAAGCTGTGTTCATGCAAGGACTTTCACACACAGGAAATTTAACATCAACAATAAGCAAACTCAAATATAATACACTGCAGGATGTTGTTAGAGCAACAAATACATGACTTGGCTCTTCATTCCACCTAAATGGCTGGAAAATCCCATGATACTTTAACAAAATTTCCAGGTAGATTGCATAACAAATTAAATTCTTAATATTTGCAACAGGAAACCAAAACACCACCCACTTGGCTTTACACAGCAAATGTCTGGAAGCATGTATTTTGTTGTGCAGGTCTAGTGCCTAGTCCCTTAAGGGTTAGATAGGACAAGGGCAGCTTTGCCTTGTTTAGTTTAGTTGAAGGTATGGTAGAAAAACCATTTCAAGCAATTAGTGATTTTTAATGAACATTTTTGTATTTGTTTATCCATTTTCCTTTATGCACCACTCACATTCACATGATCCTTTGTGTTCCTCCTACCACCATGACGGTGGCAGTTTAACACAGACAATCTTCCTCAATGTTTAAAACCCCCAGTTTATGCTGTGGTATGGTTTTCACCGATGTTTTGAATTTCTCTTTTGGAGACTCTCAGAGGTTCCCCAGGGCAGCCTAACCCCCTCTGGGACAGCTGCAGAGACCCCTCACCATCACACACATGGTCACCCACAGCTCTCAGCCAGGGGACAGAGCCCAGGGAAGAGCTCATCAGGGATGCATCACTGAGCACCGGGGCTGCTGCAGGACCCTCTCCCCTCCCTGATTTGCAAACCAAATGCTCGCCGTGCCCTGGGCTCCCGGAGGGAGGGCAGATAAACCTGCTCGGTGCTACAGAGAAGGGAGAAAAGGCTTAGTCCCACCCCCGCGGGGTCCTCTGTATTGAGCCCATCTGCCCCCCTCCGAAATCAGAGTCAGGACGTGAGCATGTGGGAAGGCAGCAAATACGAAGTGAAATCTGGGAGAAGACAGCTGAAGAAGCTGAATCACCCCCAAAGGACACAAAGAGCAGCGTCTCATAGGGATGGTGACATTTGGGAGGTGATGTCTGTACATACCAGCCACCCCAGCTGCCGGTGGCTGCTGCACTCCAGGGGCGTGATGAGAAGGGGAGGAGGAATTTTTCTCTCCTTTCTCTCAGCCTCCCCAAGACCTGCAAGGCTTCAATGCTGATGTTATTAAATGGTTAATATCCCTGGCCAAGTGCACATTGCACACCTGCAAATGAAGCAGCTTGTCCTGCACAGAATTTCTCTGCTCAGAGGAGCTCTCAAATGACAAGCTATTAAAAGGAAAATGGAATTAAAAATTTAAAAATTACCAACACGAAGATTACTTGGGGTGAAGTCCACATTTGGGGGTTGTGTTGCTGGAGCTGACCCAGAGCAGCCGTGGGCTTCCCAGCAGAGGTCACTGCCAGCAGCAGCAACTCCTCTGCCACTCACTGCAGAAATTCACACAGAAATTTGTGTGCTCCTTTCTTCCCTTTAAAGCATGAGCGAGCAATCACTTACAGCCCTGATATACAATAATGAATCCTTCAAGGATGAACAATGTTCATTTCAATAACACGGGGGTTTGGGCAAACACGTGGGGCACCCATCACAGCGTTGTGTTGATACCACAAAGTCCAATGGGGATGCAGCAAATTTGTCCCATGCCTCTGCAAGCAGATCAGCAGTGCCAGACCTGTGAGTAACAGGCAGACACTCACTTCTGGTTTGCGGGGATACCTGGGTACATCAAGAGCCAAGGAAAGCACTGTGAAGTGGCAGCTACTTGTTGGTCACGGATCAGGAGGGATTTGGGGATGGGTTAATTAACTGCACTTTTATCCCCCTCTAGGAGCACCAAGCAAATCTCAGAGGTTCAGAGGATTCATTCTGCTAAGCCTCCAAATGCCTGCACGCAGCCCTGCAGAAATACTCACTGGACTGTCTGATCTACTCAAGACCTGACAGGATTTATTATTCTAAAAGGTGCTGCTCTCACTTTACAGAAGGGGAAGCACTGTGCAGAAAAACGACAAGTTTTTCTTTAATCACAAGAGAGAATGGAGCAGAGAGGGTCAAGATTCCTCAATCCCAGAGTAATACCTTAATCAATGGGCCATATTATTTCAATTCCTTCTCCTTCCCATACCAGTGACAGAATCTTAAGCCCACTTCTCTTCAGCCCTTTTCTTCCTTCTGTCCTCTTTCTCCAGACAACTCCCTTCCCAAATGAGGCTCCCACACTGCAATAGATAAATCTGCCTGATTAACTCTGCACAAAGCAACTCATTGATGCTTTTGGGGTACATGAGGTTGATGGTGCAGTATTATGGCTGTAGCAGAGAAGAATTGACATGGGCTGGGGTGTCAGCACTTCCCATTAATTGTTACCAAAGGAAGAAAAAAAAAAACCCTGAAAGTGAACATCAAAGCATGGACTTGCTTAAAGCAAATTAGATCCGATTACACAAATTGATATGAACTAAGGTAAATTGCCCTTGGCACCCTTTCAGCCTCCCTTTCATCACATTTGCTATTTTTCCTGATGCTCTCCCTCTGTCTTGGAAAACCCCATGTGCTGCTTGCATCTCCCACATCCCGCTGTGTCCCCAAAATTCCTCCATCTATGGCACAAAGGGCAGGTGTCACCTCCAGCCACCAGTGCTTTGTTCAATTTCAGGAATATTCTGAGGCCATTAGGCAGATAGAAGATGTTTAGAAATTAAAATATAAATAAAGGCTAATGCCTCTCTCTTTTTTATACTCAGGACTTTTCACCCTACAAGGCTGATGAGATGCTGCGATTCATGGGAAAAAAGAAGAGGAAAATAAATCTAGGTGTGAGAATCAGGGAAATTTAAGTGTACAAAAAAACCCCCAAAAAACCATAAAGAGGGATTTACCCAGGTAAAAATTATGAAAATTTTTGGTAAGAAAGAACTATGAAACTATGAAAAGAAAGGATAGTTTCCCCCTGGGTTGGCTGTTTTGACTCAGGCGGACACAAACCTTGGGGCTCAATGCAACCACGCAAAATTACCAAGCTTCCCCTCCAGACTTTCAGTTTATGATTCTGCCATGAGCTCTTACAGAGGTGTCAATGACACAAATGAGTGAAGGCAAGGTTGCACTGTAGCAATATTTTAACCCATGGCCAGCCAAGATTTAAAGGAGCAAACTGAACTGGGCAACCAAGGACTGCAAGTGAGTTTTCTGGGCATGGCAGCTGTGCAGACAAGGGCTGACAAAAGAGTGTTTGATCTGCAGCAGGGCCCTAAGCACAGACAGGCCCCCTTTGCTTGCTGTGGAGTCATTGCATGAGAGGATTGATGGGGAAATTATCATTTTTCCCTACTACTACTACTACTGCTGAAACACAGAAACATTCACCTCCAAAGGGGCTGAAACACACCCCTGAAACAGGACCTGACATGACCAGGAGTGGCATTTGGCCCTGCTCAGCAGTTCCCATCACGCCAAATGGGCTGTGCTGGAGTGGTGATGAGTTCATGGCATGGCACCCCAGTGATGCTAAAACCCTCCCTTGCCACTGGCTGGCACAGAGACACCGTGTCCTACTCACTGCCACCAGAAGTGCACAAGCCCCCATAGGTCTGGCTGTAACGGACAGTACTCACTTCAGTGCTTGCAAAAAATTCTAAAAATCAATATATTCCATGGGCTTTGGTTGGAGATTGATTTTAAGAAGCGAGGGATTAAAATTTGGAAGTTGATGTACAACAAGGGAAACTAAATCTTTTAATGACTAAGCTTTCTGAACATCTCTGCTGGCTCCTGCCCATCCCAGAGGCCAAGGAGCTGGCATTAAACCTGCTACTTGTTGCTGTGGATCATTAATTTGAGGGGCTGCACTCAGCGCAGATAAAAGCAGAAAATCCAGATTTTGCTGTTGCTTTGGCTGCTGATCTGACAGGAGAGTACATTAAACACCCCAGCTACAAACCATGATTGAATCACTTACATTAATATCTATCATATTTAACACTGAAAACCAGGATCAGTTAGAAGAATACTGTACAAAAACCTTGGGCAAACACAAGAGCTGCTCAGGTAGGGCAGGTTCGCCCCACAACTCTTTCCAAGTCAGGGTTACATTTGCAAGAGGTGACATTTAATGCTGCACCTCTATAAGCAGCACCTGTCACGGGTAAAATGCCACAAGAAAGCACGAATAATTTTGAGAAAGTCAGAACTAACAAAGCCTGAGTCTGTAAGGATTCCTGGCTTTGAGTAACCAAATGTCTTTGAGAATCAATGTTTCATTATTCCCACACATACCCTGGAGAGAGTTTTATCAGCAGCATGAGGGTTGATGAATTCACCAATTGGCCAAGGGAAGTGTTTAAATCCCAGTTTCTGCTGTGGAGGACACTGTAAACTTACCTCTGCTCAGCTGTCTTATCTGTTTGAAATGAGTCAATAACATAAACAGAGAGTAGGACAGTCTCACACATGTTCACGGGAAGTGATCAGATCAGATTGCTTTCCACACAAAAGAAAACTCCCAAAAAATCTTCACAATGGCTCAGAATGATGTGAGGACACACAGGAACAAGCAAGCCTGATCTCAAGGAGAAACCACAGCAATTCTCTCAGAGGGGAATGGGGCAGTGAGATGGCAGGGGTTGGTATGGGGAAGGAAACTGGTGACTGTCCTGGAAATGGCTGGCTGGCTGCAGCAGAGCTCTACCCCCCATTCCTGCTCCCTAAAAACACTCCAATACTGATGCTGTGTGTGGGACTTGCACTGCCTCACCTCAGTGCTGCTCTTGTAATGAGGGGTCCAAAACTGACCCCGGGATTAGAGGTGCAGAGTCCAGAGGGACAGCCACTGCCCTCGTCCCGCTGGCCACACTATTGCTGATGTTTGGGACATGAAAGGGAGGGAGGAGAGGCTGGTGCCTCACATCATACATGTCTGGTTGATTTTCAAGGGTCCAAATTGTGAGAGGCTACCAGATTGATGTAAATGGGCACCTGTGGAGACAGCTTTAGAAGAAAGGTAGAAGGTTTCATGACCCTGAGATTAATTTCTCCTACTTCATATCTGTCACATGGTGACAGCTTCTGTGGCTGCAGAAAGGGCTTTGGTCCCCACCATCTCAGGGCAGCAGTCTCCCTCTCTCTCACTCACAAACACACATGCAAATAATGCAAAACTTAGAGAAGCCTCAGCTCAGACACAGAGCAGAGACGTGAACAAAACCAGGCAGATGTCAGTTGCTCAGCAAAGGTGTTCTACAGAGTCTGAAAAGCCAAAACATCTGGTTTTTCTCTCCTACAATGCTCAGATTGCTGGCATTTTTTAAAGCTCCACCCTTAATTTGCCTATTGGAAGATGAATAAAAATAAAAGAGAGCTCATTTTTATGAGCTGAAACATAGAAATGGTGCTATGTCCCCATGCCAGACGGTGTTTTTTGACCTCCTCTGATCTCCTACCACCATGATATCTTTTGTTCCTACCCACATTACACATCTTGCCTTGCTTGATCTAACAACTGGGCAAGGGAGAGCTAATTCCAGCTCAAAGCCAGATGGTTCAGTGCCCATATGCTGACTGCCTGGCCAAATTAGTTAAATCTCTGTGGCTGGAAAGACAAGGAGTTGAACTTTGGGGTCACGTGGGGGTTTCAAAACACAGACTGCTCACAACACAGGGAGGAAATTAATGTCTTCACTAATATTTTTAAGATCTCTATGCTTCTGGCAGGTTAATTTGCTCTGCTTTGGAAAACCAGCTAGAAGAGAAAGACTCTGGATGCCCCAGAGATGGTTCACGAAGGTAAATTTGGAGGGATGAGTCACTCCATAACCTTGCCTCAGTTCTGAAGAGGAGACTGTGACAAGAAGCTCCAGTGTTGGTAGCAAGCAGCAAGTGGCTCAGAGCAGGTGTCTGAAGGAAGTAGGAACAGTCAGAATTAAAGAGAGGGATGCCCACCAAAAGACCTACTTCTATTAGCCTTAGATGATGGTGATGATTTTAAAATTAACATGGTTTCCAGTTTAGATTTTTTACAATTTAACATTTCAATTAGGCATGTATTTTTCTGTATGCAAAGCAATGGGCCAGGATGGGATTTGTCCTCATCCAGTGTCCTGGCAGGATGCTGAGTGATTCTGCTGCCAGTGCAGCTGCCCCCTCTGGGGCCCACATGGAGGAGAAAGGACAAGGAGGTGTCAGGACACCTTGTCTCATGATTATACAACTCAACCTCTCTCCATTTCATTTTCCAGATCTACCCATCACCTTTATAGCCTCCTGTTAGTCAGGAGTGAAGACCCAGAAATATTTCCATCCATTTCAATGGCCTTTCTTCCCTAGCTCTGCATGTCTTCTGTAGCAAAACCCAGCCTTATGTACCATGTGTACAAAATGTTCTCATGAGATTTCAGAGTGATAAAATCAAGCTGGAGACATTCCACAGGTGGCAACCTGAGCTGTGTAGTTAATCAGCTGTAGCACTAACTGGTTGTGACAAAACCTACCCACATACACCTCAGCTCACTGATCCCTGCTCTACCTCGTGTTATGCTTCCTAGTGAGATCACGACAGAGCTCAGACAAAAGCTGAACATTTTCAGAACAGGTTAATGGGTTTTCACCATGCACTGATGGAATTTTATAACCCTCCACAAACATAACAAAATAATTTAACCACTTTGAGAATAACCATGAGTGATTCCCGGATCACACCAGGAGTTAGGTTTTTCTTGTGTGAGGCATTTTCAGGTGAAATGAATTTCAGCCATTTAAGAGAAAGAAAGTCAAGCTCTGGGTCTTCTAAAACTTGCAATTCTATTGGGAAGACTAGGTCCAAACAACCTTTTGGAATGCTTTTATTCCTGCAGCAGATCTGGCAGCCTATTCAATAACAGGAATATCCCCATGTCAGTGCCATTTCAGGAATATCCCTGACTTTCACAAGAAGCAGACCAAACCATGAGAATGACAGTTTCCAGTCGGTGGATCCCAACTGGCAGCGATCAAAAAGGCTTGCAAAACTTGAGGCTGTTTAATGTGAAACACATCAAAACAAATATTAATGATGAATTAATCATTAAAGGTGAAAAAGATAAAAGCAGTGTCTGCAAGGATTTACCTCAGACAGAAACAGTGTGCCATCCTTTAGTTCTTGGCAGCAGCCCTGTTTTTGCAGAGTGGAGGGCTGTGGATTTACATGTGCTGTCAGTAATTAGAGCTGATTCCCACTTCCTTGCCTGGGAGACTGAGGAGCCAGTGCAGTTAAAGGTGGGGAGCAGCTCCTGGGCTGAGGTGGGTTGCTCTGGAGAAGTTTCACCAGCATAAAAGCAGGCTATGCTTGCAAAACCCCTGAATAACAGAAGACTGACACTCTTGGAAGGGTGATCTGGCTGCAGCCAGAGAAACTATCCTTGTACACTGCCTCACAAAATTAAAAGATCTTATTAGTTTCCAGTGAATGAAGAGCTGAATAACTGGTGTAACACTTTTTGTGTCCTCCTGGCTCTCAGATGAGTGCAGTGTGTACAGATACACACAGCTCTATCTGAAACCTGGCAGCAGACACTCCACTCTGAAAAGAAAGCCCTGCCATCCGTGAAATACCCATTTGACACAGACACAGGGGTGTTGTTGTCTACTGTTATCTCCTTCACTGGTTTGAATACATACTAATGAAGGGTGAATGCTGTAACACCCACGCACCTGCATAGGTAAGTTACACAGGAACATGGAAAAATGCCTTTTCAGACAAGCACAGAGTTGAGAGATATAACAAAGCCAGGTATTTCATTCCACCATATGGGGAGTAAATGTAGCTGTCACCCAGGTGTGACAGAGATGGGACTCCCAGCTGAGAATTTTACAGCATCTTTATCTACTGGGTTACCCTAAAAGCCAATGCATATGCGTGAGGTGGAGCTGAACTGCTGATGATACAGACAAGTAGCAGCAAAAAGGCAGAGATGGTTTATCTGAAAACACTGATGTAACCAAAAAGACACTTTGGCTCACAGCAGGAAGCAGGGCTATGCTCTACAATCACATCCAAAGAGGTTTACACCTCAAAACCACATTTTCTCCACAAGAGAAGCAGAAAAGAAAATGGGCAAGCAAGCACAAATGACATCCTGAACATAAATTTCTTGTCCCCCAATGAAGCTGAGTCGTCCTCTGCATGCTCAGCTCTGCTGATTGTTGCTGGGCAGCCTAGAAAATCACAAGCTTTGATTGAGTCTCATCAGACTGGGTGTGCACGTGACAATTAAAACAGATTACAGTTCCTCAGTGCCATGCCAGTGACCAACAGAGTCACACTCGCTCAGCTGCAGGTGTCTCCTACAGTGAGGGACAGCAAAAGCCCTCCAAAATGGGTTGGAGACCCTATGTGTGCAGGAGGTACCATAATAACCACTTTGCTTCTCCTAGCAGTGTGGGTTTTAGTTTTGATCTGGCCTCAATGTGTTTGTGTCACTGGGGCCACTGTGCATCAGCTGCGCTTGCCTGCCCTCCTGGCTGGCCCAGGGCCACATGTCCAGGGGGCAGAGAAGCCTGGCAGACTGGGATGCTGGGGCACAGCTCTCCTGGGGCTCCTGGGCAGTCCTCAGCTGGCATCCAGGCAGTGGCTCTGACTCAAGTACTCAATCTGCTGGGACAAGCCACATGACAAACTCAGCAGCAGCAACCTGACAGAAAACCCCCTCCTTCCCACCAGGCTCCTGGGAAGCCAATTTATTTTATTTATTGAGACAGAAGGATAAGTAAGATGCTAGGCAGGTTTCCACATTTCATCATCACTGTATTAGGACACTCCCACACAGAAGACTGCTCCCCCAGTTGCCTGTGGGAAGTGCCAATAGCCCTCGGGTGAGTCACAGACACCCTGCACCGTAAAAGAGTCAGTGGGAAAGCTCTGCACAGTGGGGGATTGATCTTGGAGGACAGACCGTGCCACTTCGTGCTCATTATCAGTTACTGTCCTCAATCACAGGGCGTAGAAAATCAAATTCAAAGGCAGATCCACCTCTCCTGGCACTTGTGTGGAAGTAGTGAGACTCCTGGAAGTCCTGTGCTCCTGTGCACAGCTGGTAAATGACAGAGGAGAACACAGCTCCAGCCCTCCATAACTGAACTAGCCGTTTCAAAGACAAAGTGGAGGCTACTGATGTTCCAGCCTGGTTTATTTTCAATCTTCCCAGAAAATAGAGACAAAAAAATGTCTTCTACTTCCGCTGCTATTGGGTTTGCTTTGCATGTGGTCTTCAGGAAAGAAGCAGAGGGAGAGAATAGGGAAAAAAAACTCCCAGCAATGGGCAGAATTAATCGTGGAACAATTCAGCTGGACCAAATCTTGGAATCTGTAATCAGGTCAGACTGCTGGGGGTTTCACTTGGCTGGATTCACATCTTGGCAGCATCACTGTAGAGTCCAAAGTAGACTTGAACTCAATACATCAAGTGACAGGAAAGCCATTTAACCAGAACAATATAATTAGCAGAAATCCTTGTTAATAAGGATGCATTTTGCTTGTGTATAACAGCTAATTGGTTTTTAACCAGGTGAGAATAAGTTTGAGAAGCTTAATCTACCCAGTTTTACAAAGGATATCATAAAGGGGTTCTAATTAAAAATTAAATAGTGAAGTTCATTTATTACTGGTACTTGTATCAGTGTGGAGCATAGGGACCCTATGTATAGGTTTCTATTTTTAGCAGACAGAAACCTGGATTCACAAATGTCCCCAGAGTGCCTTTGGAGAGGTAAGAGAGGAGCTTAAACCAGAAGCCAGCTCTGTACTTGCAGCCACTTGCCCAGGAAAGAGGACTTTAAACTGCAGTTCCCTCTTTTCTTATGGCATGGAAATATAATTTTTAAAAACACCCACTTAGTAGCCAAGGACCAGACTTCTAAAGATTATTAGGTACCACATGATGCAAGTAACTTCCTACAGTAACTAAGCATCAAAGTGCTTTCAAACTTCCTCCTGGGTATCTTCACATAGCTAAATATATTAAAAATACATATCTAAAAGATTTTTAAGGGTGATATAAGCACTGAAGGGCTGGAAGATTGGAATCTTTCCATGGTTTTAAATCCCTAATAACCACTGCAGAAAGAATTTATGTTTTTTAAATATGTCACTGTGGCACTGTCCTGCAGGAGAGCTTGGAGGTTAACAACATCAATATTTCAGACAGCAAACAGCACAATATTAATGTCATAAGCAGCAATTAGTGTTAAAAGACAGCAAATCCTTCATGTTAACTAAATGCATGTCTAGCTGTGGGAACAGTAGGGTTAAAGAGCAATATTGCAGTGACATGTGGTTATTTTTCCATTATTCTAGCTAGGTTTTACCTCTGTCTACTGGCTTTTTGCAAGTCATGATGAACCAGAAATGGGAATAAAAATACTTTGAAAGCAAGAGTTAATAAATGTAGTTCCAAGGATAATGATAGCAAAATTTCTCTTTGTCAACGCCTTGTTTTCGTTCATGCCATTAGGAAGAAATCAGTATGAAAAAGTGGGTTGTTTCATGGCATTCAAGAAAATGTTTTCTAACCAACTGGCTTATAAACTGAAGTTCTATAGATTTCTAATATTTTATGCAGCCAAGTCACACATACAAGTCACACGTGGTGACTCATTTTTTCCTAAGCAATACATCTAATTAATTCAAGGTATTTAGAGTGAAAGGTAGCTATTAGATGAAGACTAAAATAAGTGGTACTAAATGCAGCCTTAGGAGGATGGACACAGGGCATTCTGGTAACATCCCCTCTTCTGCCATGCTAAAAGCTGTGTTGTTCCCCATAGATAAAGCTGAATTAATAAATGAATCTGTATTCTGCTTAAAAAACATCTGCCAAGGACCCCTAGGACACCAAATACATCTTGTTTCGCAATTCTGGGCTGGGTGGAGCATGTGTATGGGGAGGTGTTCTCCAGCTCAGCCGTTGAGGCAACTCAATGCCTGCCTTCTCTGAGAGAAAAAAAAAATAAAAAAAAAACAGAGTTATAAAGCAAGGGGTGTGATTTTATAGCATTCACTCCTGCCTATTGTCTGCTTACTTGGAGTGATGATTTCATTTATGATGCATCATGAAACAGTCATCAACCCTTTCTCTTTTTTTCATTACCTCAGCTTTATGTGGCATCAATAAATCCAATGTCACAAATTGCAAGTGTATCAGAGCTTCATAGACGCTGAGCACAACAACTAGAAACTGCTGGGAAAATAGCTGTGATGTGATTAGCATCACAAATTGATGAGGTTAGAAGTTCATTTCTAGATGAATGTACACATTCTCATGGGCCTTATCATCTGTGATCTGGTGATCTCTTAAGAGCTGGATTTGGAATAAAATTTACAGAATGTCTCAATTCCAAATGCAACACAAATGCAGGCACAGATGTTCCTATACAATTCTTAATTTGTACTTTAGCTTAAAACCTAGAATTGCACAGGTCCTTATCAATTATGTGTCTTCTCATGTGTCACACTCTCCTACACAGTGCCCCTTGAAGTTCAAATCCAAACTGCATCAGAGTACCAACCTGACCAGCATCCTGTCCTAGTCTTTTTGCCCTATTCTATTGCTCTGTCCATCTAGTTATACTTCAACTTGTGAATTACTGCATTATCAGGTTACTCTGTGTTCTGGTAGGATTCTAAAATAACAACATGTTTGATGCAAATAATTATTTCCTCCAGCCAGGAGGGCATTTGTGTGCTCTCAATAGGATGGTAAGAGGGAGGAAGCTACCTGCTGAGCTAATGCTGTGGCTCTGAGTTTCCATTAACCTTCTAACTTCAGCCATTTTTCATTATGAAATCATGAACTTCAAACCAAGCACACAGAAAAATGTACATTTCTTCCCATTCACATAGCTCTAAAGTATAACTGGAAACACTGTTTTCACCCTTAAAAAAAATTCACCATTGACCCAGGACTGAAAGCCAAGGTTTGCAAGCCAATGGAATTTGTTTAAGAAGTTTTGAGGATTTCCAAGGGGGTTGGAGTTAGCTTGGAAACATGCTCAGGCTTCAGGCTGGCACCAGCTACCAGCAAACACTGTGAAAAATGCTTTGGAAATGTTTAGGGGAAAACAAACATGAATCCATGTGCCCAAAATGTGTTTGGGCTTCCATGTGAGGCTTCATGCCAACTAATGGGTACATTGAGAGGCACAAACTTACTGCCAAGAAACCAGCCAGAAACCTCCAGAGACACACCAGACACCAAGGAAGGTATCTCTGACACCTTATTTGTCTTTCTGAAAGGGATAACCAGTCAGTTGGAATGGGTAGGGAAGTGCCAGCTCTTACTGCAAGGACACACACTTGCAGATATTTAGAGGATGAGAAAACCAAACCTTGTGTCTTTATTCGCACCTGATCTGGTCCACACCATGCTGGTGTCTGACCTTTGAGCTGTTTCTGGTGGCACCACAATGAATGAGTCAAGCAGACTCCCCAAGGGGCAAGCAGGTTTCAGTGGCCTCAAAACAGGTCTGTAATACCAGTGAATTCACACTGTTGAAATTCAGTGTACAAAATCTGATGAGCAGTCAATATTGCATCAGTCATGTGTGTGCTCAGTTCAGCCACAACTCTCCGTTATCATTTTGATTAACTCACTGCTGAATTATGCTTTGCAAACTCCATACCAGATTCAGGTGGGGCAGGTAAGCCTCTGTTTCTAACGTGTCATTTTGCTTTTGGCAGACATAAATACACTCCTGAGCAGATAACCAGAGTCATCAAATCTCATACTACTTATTCACACAGTGTGAACAGTTAAAACACTTAATCTCACATTCGTCTAATTGTTACTCAGTGTCTCCTGCTTTGTCTGCACATCTGGTTTTGTTTCTATGTCTTATTTTCTTCTCTGCTTTCAGCTGCTTTGCCCCCATCCATTTCCTCTTTGTCAGAAGCCCACCTGAAGGGGCACAGCTCTTTTCTTCCCCGTGGCAGCTGTCTCAGATACAGAAGTCATTTCTGTGGCTGCTACTTGCACCAGCCATGCTGTGTGGTGACAGCAGATCTCAGCTGCCAAAGACCTCTGCTTCCATTTGTGCTGTCTGTGAGACCCTGCTCAGGGGAGCAATCATACAACAAAATAAACAAAATAAAGAGAAGGGAAGAGTTTCAGTCACTGCAATCTCTTCCTCTCTGGCTTTTTTCATGCCCTCACACTGCTTTACAGAACATTTCCTAGTCCGTGTTTTTGACTGGGCACAATCATTGCCTATTCCCTCGACACGATAATTTCATTTGTGTTTTTAAGGACCTTCTTAGCCTATTCTCATTTTACTTACTGCTCCTCCTGACCCTTGAATCCTGCACTCCTGGTGCCACTATCACTGGGAAGGGGTGAAAACATCTAAGACCAGGAGGCTCTGTAGCCTGGTGGCAGGCAGCAAAGCCACCAAGTTAATGGGACTTGTGAGCTGCCAGGAGTCTCACAAGGAAGGGAGTGCACAACCACAAACAGGAGCCGCTCTCAGCTGATACCCACCTCCAGCAAGGGCAACAGGGCTCCTGGGTGAGCAGAGGCTGCCCAGAGGTCAATCTCTGAGCTCCAATAAGGGACAGGAGCTCCAGCACTGCCTTTGCCTATTTCTATGCATATCTCCATCCGACATTTTGATTTTCTGGAGGCTGCTCTCAGGCTCCCAGCTCCCTCTGCAGATCATTTCCTCAGGCCTTGGAACACATGAAGGGAATCTGCATCCTAACCTGGCTCTCAGGGTTTCCTTTTCCTTCCAAATAACAATTCTATAATTTGAAGGTGGGACTTGGCCAAAGAGTTGTGCAGATAAACAACTTCCATATCTTTTTTTTTTTTTTCAAAATAACTGTCCTCTTGGGAGGAAGAACGCAGATGCCTAATGGCCCAAAGGAACTCAACTTTTTGTTGATTAAAGTAAAAGTGGCCCTTGAAAGTGGAAAAATTCACCCAGGGAGGGGACTTCAGCCTGAAAAGGAACTGAGATGTCTCTCAGCACCCACTGAGAGGGGACCTGAGCAGAGCAACCTGAGAATGTGCTGACCCAGCAGACCAAGAGCACAGCTCCTTTTGAAAACTTCCCCATACTTGCAGAAACCCCAAGGAAGGAATCTGCCTTCTGAAAATAACTGTCAGCTGCTTCCCAGAATGAATCCACTCTCTGCGCAAAATCCTTTCTAGTTCTAGACTTCACCTGGGTCCACGTCTGCTGAGGATGTCGCTATGAAAAGCATTTCTAAAGTTGGTCAGAAAAAAGTCAGAACATAACTCTCCATCAAATACCGCTAACCTCATCCAAGACTAAAACATCTCCTTGCTTGCCCATGTTGCCCATAAAAAATACTAAAAAGAACTTTCAACAGAGAAATCTAAAATTAGCTACCAAACTTCAAGCAGATACGTGTGTCACCTGTGTTTTATAATCCCAAAGGCAAAGTGATTAACACCTCTGTTGGATTTGCCAGAAACTGGCAATTCCTCATCCAGCTGGTGCATTACTCAGACATTTTGGTGATGGTTTGCAGCATGAAACAAGACAGATATGTGCACACTCTCTCTGCTCACTGCAACCCCTTGACTACATTAATCCTCCATTCCAAACAGGATTTACTCTTCATCATTTTATAAACAGGCTGAGTGGTGGTGTAGGTGAAATGTCCATCCACAGCGGGGAGTGAGGCCAGCAGCTGAAATCAAAAGGCCATTTTACTCACTGAGCTTCAAATCATAACCCAGAATTGATGAAGAAGGGTCTATTTCATTGTTCCTCAGCACAACCATCTGCTCCCATCTCAAGAAATCTAACTTACAGCCAGACTTTTTTGGTCAAATACTATGGATTTCTAACACAGAAACCTATGATGTCC
This sequence comes from Petroica traversi, assembly GCA_025920805.1. Lineage (NCBI taxonomy): Eukaryota > Metazoa > Chordata > Aves > Passeriformes > Petroicidae > Petroica > Petroica traversi. The sequence goes on from JAHLSL010000061.1 coordinate 9,671,229, forward strand.
AGGTGAATGCCCTTGAAATGGGGACTGTTACACATTTCACAATATGAGTTCATTTTTTAAGACTAAAGCATATTTCAAATAATTTCTAAGGATTCAGTATGATTAAGTACACTGTTAGATAAAGAGGATCCCTCCCATGTGTAGTGCCAATGTTGATACCATCTTTCATCCGACGAAAAACCAAGCAATATCCCTCTCTGGAGGGATCCATGGCTCACATAAACCTGATAAGATGGTACAACAGCTATTTTAAGACATTTTTACAGAAAATATGCCTTTACTTCTTACAATCATAAGCTTCCAGATCCCCTGGCTGATCCACATAAAAAACTTTCAGACTCCCACTGGCACTGTTTGCAAGCTGCTCAATCTAATCGCTGATTACATCCAGTTAGATTTTATTTCAGAAACAATCTTGTTGAAGTAAAAAAAAAATTAAATAAATGTAAAACTACTGTAACTAGGAAGACATTTAGAGTCTGATTCTCCAAACAAAGTATTCTATCAGATAATTTAAAAGGAAGGTGATACAGTACTTCCTTGTGGTAGCATTTATTATTTGTTTAACTAAAGATCAGCAAAAATAATAAAAAAAAAACTGTTGTCTCAGTGACTACAAAAGCAGATTTCAGGCCTGGGAATCTGCTCCATTTTAGAAGAAATGAATTCATGTCAACAACCAGCACACTTTGCCAAACACTTCTTTCACTTCTCCCACCTCTCTCTGGGTTGAAGGCTGTTGGCTCAACCCTCTTGCCCCATAACTCCAGTGTGCAGATTCCTTGTTTTCCTGACACCTTCACACAAATGGTCTTCCTCTTCTGGCACCTCTCAGCCTTCTTTTTTCTTGTAGACACTGAATGTAGGAAACACTACTTATTTCACAACAGGTCTGTGGCAAGCAAGAGAACAGGCTGAAGCCTGGAGCCCACCCACCATGAAAATCTCTCTCCCAACATCTATCTCTGATGGAGATTCCTTGACAGCACTGATCCCCAAAAGGGATAGTTCTTTTCCCAAAGCCAGGATTATCAGATCCATAGCAGCCCCTTTGGTTCTCCTTTTAATTTTGAGAAATCTTAGCTTTGCTAATCTACCTTGAGCTGAGGAAATGTGTATTTCTCCACTACGAGCCCCCTCCACTCCCTGTTTATTTGAGGACATTTTCTCCCATAGTGCCTTATCTTTGCCATTGTTTCATGGTCTAATTACTTCCCTTCTGAGAACTTAATTTAATTTATCTCCTTGGAGTCAGGCAGGGTCATATCAAACATGTAAACTCAGCTGGGCATGATATTCATACAAATAATGGCTCCACCTGCACACAATTCCTGCCCTATCACAGCCAATCCCACTTAGAAAAGGGACCAAGCATTTATTGCCATTATTGCAGCAATCTTGTACTGTGCAAACTCAAGCTACTGCTAGCCAAAGCATGCTACAGCTTCCTCTGAGGAAACTAAAATATTTTTGGATGAAGAATAAATAATCAGCTTGGAAGGGTCTGAACAAAGAAGCCACTGACTGAATTCTAATGGAAGGAAATTGTTTAAACAAGTGTTTGTTTTCTGAAATTTTAACAGTTTTCTGGTGATCATCTGTACTGATCCATACAGTGCAGTGCAGCTAAAAATGGCACTTTCCCCTCACCTTCTCTGCTCTTTATATTCTGTGCTCTCTGCTGAGAGTCTGTCAAGGTTGCTGCCTCAAGTGTTGACACGTTTGGCCCATTCCTGGATGTGTTGCCAGGATGTTGGGGCTGCAGTCAGGGGTAACATTCCACATGTTTTGTTAAAACATGGAAGGACAAATCAGATGACAAGAATTTTAGATGAAATCTTTATTCTCTCTCTGTTACTAATATGGACTGCAGAGATCCTGCATGTTGGGTTGTTTTCTAATGGTTGCTTTCTCCATGCACATTATTTTCCTCTCAAAGTGTGAGGAAGAGGGGTTTATGTACACAAAATGTGTTAGAGAAGTGACAGAAAAGGTCCATGCAAATAGGAGGAAAACAACCTCAACCTAGATAACCAGAAGGCAATTTAATTTAATTATATAGGCAACTTTTCACTAGATCGTTGCAGATTTTGTTCAAAAGTGAAAGCATAAAGAGCATTAGGGAAATTCTCAAGAGACAATAAATAATACAGAGTAATTATACCGTCATAATCTCGAACATGCTGTATGGGAGATCTAACTCTTCTAGTCAATACATGGAATAAAAAAGTGAGCTCAAATAATATCTGCTGTTGTTATTATCCCCCACAGAGGAGAGCAGAGAAGTCTGTTCAAGGCCCATAACTCACTCAGCATCACTGCTGGTGGCATGGTAAAGGTAGGGGATGGCAGCTTCAGAAGAACACACACAGGTGTTTAGCAAATGCCAACATGCCCAGTGGTCTGCCACAGAAACCGGATTGGCTTCATTTCCTTTTCACACTGCAGAAATCAAAACAGCCTATTTGAAAATAAATATGTCATCTTTGAGGCCAATTAAATTTTGTAAACTGTGACCAGGGGGAGAAGAGAGGATCAGAAGTTTGGCTTCATAATTAAAGCTGACTGCAATCTAAATTACTAAGAGATTTTGTCTTGTCTTGTTTGCATATTCCCCAAGATTAAAACTCTAATGACTGCCTGATCTGGATCTCCCTCTCTACCTCATGTGTGGTTGTCAGGAGCCTGTTACAATCCCTCCTGCAGACACGGGCTCTTCCATTTTAGGCTGTAGTGTCTCCTGTCTTTACTTTGACAGGAGAGCCCTGTACAGTCCCCTGTTGACTTTAGAAGCGCTCACCTGCTAAAATATACATGGGAAAAAGGAAATAATAAAAGCAAAAACCATAAAGCAGAGGCCAACGGATGAGCTAAACACCATTTTTGCAATTTCGGCAGACACCAATCCCTGAGATAAGAATCTTTCCTAGGAAATATCACACCCAAGATCTTACTAAATTCAGGGCAAGTAAAGCAGCATGCCAAGTATAAAGACAAGTTGTTACAACTTCAGGACATTTTTTTCATGCCAGTGCCAGTCTGACATGTGTCCTACCCTACAAAATTATTTTCTATTTCTTCTTCTTAAGTGTTACCACCTTTAAAACAGTAATTAGAGGACGTGTTTGTTTAGAGGAACGCAAATTACTGCTTTGCTTCAGGGCCTGCTTAGCATGTCAAGTTATCCTGGAACCAGAATAAAATCATCAGTGAAAAATAAATATTCTGTGTACAGTTTCATACAGAATGTAACACCTCCCTCCAAGGTGCTCATGCATCATTTAGTGCTTAACACATTCCCAAGAAGCAGGAAATAACTCAGACAATCATCAGCACTTAACCATTTGAGGGCAGGCACCCTACTGCAGTGATGTCTTGAGAAAGGTGGGACCATTTCCAGTTCCCAGAAAGAAAATAAAAATACTTGGTCCCCCCTTGACTCCAGGTGAGCATATTTTCTTTGCCCATCTGGGCAAAGAGTTCACAAGAAACTGAGCTCAGTGCCAGATTGCATTCTCACATGGGTCAATCAAACATCTGTGTGCTGCATCTCACCACAGCATTTCAGTCTGTGATGCTCTCTAGGGCATCCAAGAACAGGTCTAAGGAATTCATACACTAAGTAAAGCTTATCCTATCCCAGGGAGCATCTGCTTTCCCACCAGACTCAGTTATTTCAGCAATGGCAGTCAGACACAAAGGGTTTGACAAGGTCCAAGGAGAAGGAACAAAGGGTATCTCAAAGGCTGAGCCAATACTCTGGAAGGCCTTCCTGAAGGTGAGCAGGAGGACACACAGTATGTGTTTGGGAAAAGTAATGGGGTTTAGGAATTACTACAGGAATTAATACTAAAGGATATTAATCCAGGGTGGGCTCTCAATCATCACCACAATCCAAAGGATTTATAGCAATATCTGTGCTGTTGCTACCATCAGGTTTGCTAAAAGACCTGTTTATTCACTGATGCTTTTCTCACAGAGATTAATAAAGCACTTCCAGCTCTTACTTGAGAAAAGGATTTTTTTATACTTCATTGTTTGCAGTGTTGCAAATACCGTGCCAAGATATCATGGTGTGAGATAACTTTTAACTATGATGCTTAAAGATATTCCTAAGAAACACAAATGTGTTTATAATATAGTCCATTCCACAATGCACATCACATCACATGGAAAAGACCTCTAGGATCACCAAATCCAACTACCAGCAATGTTCACCACTAAACCATAGTACCATATTTTTACGGTTTATGAACACTTCCAGGGAAGGTGGTCAATGACAGCTTGCATGTGGCTTTTCTGTTTATAGCAGACAAGTCAGATGTGTGAGGAGCACCATTAATTCCAACAAATGCATGCAGAAATACTGGAGTTCTTCGTGGGTCAATACACCCAATCCTACTGAAATAATTTGGATTAGATAAGAATTGCCAGCCAGAGACTGGAAAAGAAGGTGTTAAGGTAACTGGTGGGCAGAGACAGCTATGAAATGGCTTAGCCTTTCCTAAGTCAGAAATACCACACAAAGATTACAGAAATCACAGTGCTGTCTACTCAGAGGAGGATGTCTCCTCAGGGCTTTCTTTCCAAGCAGACCGAACCACGGTAAAGGTCAGCATCGTTTACAGACAAATCTATTTTGTAATACATGGAGCACACTGTGCCTCACACACAGAACTCGCTGCCTCAGATCGACACAAATCCTCATGGGCATCTCCCTGCAGAGCAGGGAGGACAAGAGGAGCTTGGTCAAGCAGCAGATTTGCCACCTCTGCATCATGCACACACAGCAAAACAGACTTGGGTGAGCTGGTGGTACAAACACCTGAGCCCCCATTGTTCTGCAGCCCTGAGGGCTCATTGATCCCTGTTTGACTTTGTTTTGACTCAGGCAATAAACACCAGGGAGGTTCTAGCCCTTGTGCAAATCATTCTCCAGCCAGGCTTCTGGCCATGGGTCTCAAACGTATGGATGCACCTCTGACAGCATTTGGAAATGGCTTCCTTGAGTGCAAGGATGATCTGGCACACACATTTCACTCAGCTGTTTATAGCTTTTAGAGTTTACCTGTAAAACTCCTCTGACTATGAAATGCTAAAGGCAAACTGGAACAAGTTGTAAGTTTGCAAGGGGTTTTACAGTTCAAATTCTTGGCATTTGTGATCACTTTCAGATTTTTTTGTCTATTTTAAGTGAGAAGTGCAAAAATATGCAGCAGGAATTAACTGTTTCAGAACCTCTTCAGCATCCAAATTGGAGAAAGTTTTTTCTCGAATCTTCTCATCTTGCTCTATTCCTCCTCCATTCCCCCCTTTCTCCTGGATTACTCAGTCTCAAAAGCATCCATGTAGCCATGTGTCATACTTAAATATATTTTCTATTTGGAGTGATGTGTGTGTGTTATGCCTCCAAGGGAAGGGGGGATTACTACAACTGTAATGATCCCAAGCAAGGAGCATTTTTGGTCTATTATGGGAAAATAACTCCTATTGAAAGAGCTATGGAAAAGCTTCTGGCCCCACCACAGCAGACTTGATGCAGCTTTTTTGATCAGCAGTACAATTCCTCACCATTATCAAAAGTAAAGAGGAGAAAATGTGAGGAAAATTGTTTACAAAACAGCGAGGCCAACTGCTCACAATGTTCCACTTTATTTTTAATACAAGGAGAAACACAGCACTGCAAAGCAGTTTTTAATTCACTGCTTTCTCCCTGCAATACTTTTGGCTTTGTGCAACAGTGCCAATTGCTGATATTTATATAACTCGGTAATGGTTATGATTTTGCTTCAAATATGTTATTTCAGTGTGGCTATGCCATCTCCAAACAAACCCTGATAAACATGTGGCTTCAGAAGGAGTCTCGGAGAAAAGATGGTCTTTCAGGACCCTCAAATGAAAAGTTTAGTCTGGAATAGGCTCAGACAAAAAAAAAATCTTCTGAGCTTCTTCCTCCACTTTGGAGAAGGGAAACCATGGCCAGGACCAAGCACAAAACCAAGCACAGACACCAAGATTCTCAGTGACACCAAATCCCTTAACTCCAACTTCTCTGTTGCAGAGTGGGCACAGCACAGAAATGGGCAAGGACTGGCTGAGACTCCTGTGAAGCCAATTAAAAGTGATGTGAGCTCAAGTACCTACTTGGAAAGAAAAGGTAATATATAAGGATTTCCTGAAAAACATACCCAATACTAACTCCTTCACAACTGTATCAGTACTGGGGGTGCTTTAACATGCCACAGTTAGCTTCTGCTTTCTCCTGTTCTTTTCTTTGGAGGTTTTTTTTTACATTCCTGCACACTTCAGTGTGGTGGTTTCCATCCAGGGGAGTGCAGACCCTTGGGAAACTGTGGGCTTCACATGGTCTGTAAGGGATAACTAAAAAAGTAAATCCATCATTCAGGAGTTTCAAATTAGATTGCTGTGGAGGAGCTGGCTCTGCTACTGGAAAAAAAAAATTAAGTACCTGCCTATTCAAATGGCTGAAAACCATTATTATAAAGCCATTTCCAGAATAAGCTCTTGGGTTTATGCTCTTTCATTTTCCTGAAAACAAGACACAAATCACCCACAGCAGTCAGAGCACTGATTCCCCCAACAAAACCCCTCCTTTTGCCCCATTTCCATATATTTCATGTCCTTGGCTATGTGTCCCTGCTGTGTCTCACCCACACATCATGAGTGTGCTCCTAAAATCTACCACTCAGTTAACCAAAACTTACAAGGAGAATAAATGGATTTAATAAATTAAGACAAAATCTGGATTATCACCAGGAATTACTGCCAAATCAAGCCATCTTTTCAGGCTTATCCCACTCTAAAAACGTTTTGTTTTTTTTTTTCTACAGACATGCTCCCTGTAAATCACTGCATGCTATAGGAACAGTTTCAGTTACAGAGTATGCATGAGGAATATATTCTCCAAAATATTCTCCAAGTATCCAGGGGTGCCTACACTCAATTCTACACAGTAAAAACAGAGATTCCCCAAGACAAGGACCTATTTAGGCAGAATATTAAAGAAACACGAGATACATTGGTCTATATATCAATATGCATAATGTATTTAATATATTATTGAGAAATATATTGAGAAATAGATCCACAAATAAATAGAAATTAAACCCTGACAAGTTCCCAGATAAATGAAAGGAATAGAGTATTTTTTTGGAGTGAGTATAAAGGATGCTTTTTCAGCTCTAGTGTAGAAGCAGGAGACTCCCACAAAGCCTGGCTACCTTTCTAACCACGAGTCAAATCCAGTTATCAAGATCTATGTAGCATAAACAGATGAAATAAGACCACTTGCTGCAGTGGGTCAGATCAGGTGAGTGACTTTCTCTTTCCAGAATCAAACAGAGTTAAAAGTTTCTGAAACACAAAGTCTACTCCAAAACAAGCCTGAACTTTTGGGTAGTCTGGGTACTGTTTTCTTCTTAAAAAAGATCAGTTGGTTTTTCACAAGAGAGTCCTAAAGAGGTTTCCAAGATGGTTCAAGGCCCAGACCAGCACTGAGCTGAGTGCTCCCTCTCAGGACTGACATTTCTTGGTTTGTTGTTCAGGGTTGGGAGGACTGAGATGGATTACCTATGACCAGCCCCCAAATGCAGAGAACAGTCATCTCCCACATGGATGCTGTAAGCATAATCATGACACAGGGAATTATATAGCTGGCTAATAAAACCCAGGAGGTCTTCTACTGTCCTTTAGATAGGGCATTTCGGTGGGATCCAGATCACTGCCTTGTGCAGATGCTTTTTAAAATGCCACTCAAGAGTGTTTGAGATACAGATGTGACAGTGTCAACGCAGGATCACATCTCTAAAGCTTGTAAGATTTCACTGTGAGTAAACTGATGCAAAAGCACAACCTCTACACTGGCTGGCATCCTCTTTCTGTTATTTATTAAATCCTCCCCAAACCATCCCACTAATAAGTTTACCTATATCAGCTACTCTAGGAGCATATACAGTACTAAAATAAAACGACTCAAATCATGTTAAAATAAAATGGTCTAGGTGTTCCATCTTGAATAGTCATTCAATACTCAACTATGGGGAAAGAAATGTAGTCAAAGATTGCCAGAAATACTGACATCAGTCTTCCATTTTAAGAGCAATTTAGAGTGATTCCAAATATAGTTGGTCCTATTAAGAAAACAGCTCTTGGGTAAGAGTGCAAACTACATCATCATAAGAAAGAAAATCAGAAACATATGCTTCTAATGGTAGGAGGAATTTTAAACAAAGTCAGCAATTCAGCATCCTAATAGTAAATTAGAGAAAAGAGGGGAGAATATCTCTAGGTGGCTACCCAATCCTTTCAGGGTGAAGTTTGGTGATGAACTCTTGTCTGGTCTTTCAGTTTCTAGAAGGAAAACCAAGTTAATGACACCAGCAGGAGCAAGCCCCACTAGGTAAGACACAGATCATGTTCCCCCACCCTCTCACAGAAGCAGCCATTTGGGTTCCCTTGTTCCAGTTCTGTGGCTACGTGGAGGGAGGAGAGGGGACATGGCCAGTCCCTGGCAGATTCTCTCTCTGCAGGATGAAGTTTGGCCTCAGCCACAGCAAATGAAATCAGCAGGAACACCATAGAACACCCGCTGTTCCCAATCATAATCCAAAGATGGCACAGAGTTCTCTCTGTGGGAAAGCCAGGATCCTGTGTGGGCTCAGCTGAGCCTCAGTTAGGACATGAAGAAGGAGCAACTACCTTTGGAAGAGTAAATCCCCATATGGGCTATGGCCCTTTTCTTAGATATATCAATCCAGGAGGCAATCCTCCAGGGGCAATCCAGGAGGAAGAGGAAAGGAGGCTGTACAGCACATCTGCTGTGTATAAAGCCCTGAGCCCACCCTGCACAACCACACCAGACAAAGCCCCACAATCCACATGAGTGACCTCAGCTCGGGCTTTCTTTCCCCTTTTGCTTTGGGCCAAGATTCTCCAGGGAGCCTCGAGGAGTCATGTAACCAAGTTCAACGACTTTGAATTTTCCTATTGACAAGAATAGCATTAGATCATATTACCCATGTCTATTTGTTAATGACGGGTGCTCGTTTACCCATGCTTGTGCTACATGGCTTGGACGTGTGTGTTGACACCATAAATGGCAAGGACAATGCCTTCAAGATATAAACACTGTGGGACAGGCAGCAGCTTCACTCAACAGCAATTTTCTCAGGAACTCACAAAAAACACAGAGGGAAAAGTTTCAAACTTCACGAAAATTTTCAGTTTCCCTCCCACCAATCCACTTGTAGTAAATATAAATCAGACAGCCATTACTATTACTGTAACACGGAAATGGGAGAACTGGTATTTCTATATAAATGCCAATAAAGCCTACATCTTTTTGGATCATATTTGTTGTGGCTTGCATTAGAGAGCATATATAAAACAATGAAAAAGTCCTTTGCTCTTTGTTTTCAATTAAAAAGCTCCCATTATACCCTTTAAGAGCAAAGCTGTGAGCAGCCGCTGTTTTCTCTTCTAATTATCTAGTTTACAGCAGACATGGGAGTGACCAGATTGCTTCAGTCTGGAGAGATGCTTCTTGACAAAGTGCATTATGCCAAATGCTGCTGCTGCATGTGAATTCTTTTGCTTTTGGTGGAGGGGGAAAAAAATTAAACAGCTGAGAAACAACTCCACGTGGATGTGGACTTTTCAAACCACTTTTTTCAGCACTCACAGCCCAGTCCACCAAAGCCTGAATCCATTCCAGTGGCCTGCAGGGAATGGCTGCTTAGCTGAGGCTGTAAAGATATGTATGTGTAAGTCCAAAAAGGTTTCAGTTTAATCCCTGGTGCGTCAGCCAAGACAAGAGATATCACAAAGGTATGAAGATATTTGAAGCAGGTTGTTATTTTATTTGGTGGGAACCAAACAGATTATATATAGAAATTTGGACTAATCTCAAAAGGGGACACTGCTGGTGTGCAGAAATGTATCTGGAACAGTTCACTGCTACACATTTGTGAGTTGGTTTTGGTTCAGTACAGAGCTGTAATTTATATTACACTATTTACAAAAGCTTCCTACCAATATCCCTTCTCAAAGTTATTGAAGAAAATTTCAAGAAGAATAAATAAATTCTGCTATTTGTATTTTTAAGTGACTACAAAGAAGAATCTATTAACCATAGGAAGGCTTGAATTCACCTATGCCTACTTTCCTGGACAGAAAAATTAAAGGGTAAGTCAAGGAGGCAAAAGCATTCCTCTTTAATGTAATGCTCCATGATTTTCGTTTGATAAAATAGCTGGCAGAGTAAAAGCTACCTATCCTTAGGGAAATTATTTCATAGTCCACTTACTGATACACATTGTCAGTATTAAAACTAGCCCACAGGTTTCTACACTTAGAGAGATTTAAGACTCAGGCAATATAGCCAGATGCCTCTGACAGCCAAGACATAGAAACATGGATGGAAGGAAAATGTTAGGCTTTTGAAAAACAGTTTGATTAATAAGCTTAAAGTCCTGTAGCTGCAGAAGCACAACCCCTTACCAGGGCCATTCTTAATTCAGAATAAAAAAGAACTATTCTGATTAAGCCAATGCCTTATGGACATAAGACACAATTTAAAAAATTAGAATTTTTGATTTAAAAAATATAATCACCAAACTCATCACCAGGTTGGTCAAACTCATCACCAGGGCAGCCCCCAGACTAAATTAGTGTTTTGTATGTCTGCTTTTGTTAAAAGATAAATTCTGTACCTACAGATTTTTTTTTTACTTTTTTTTCCCTTCAAAACTCTTATTGAACACAAAGTGTTGTATGAATAAGCATTATAATAAAAAAATCAATATGTATCACAGTTGACAGTTTCAGACTTGGTCAAATAGCAATTAATTCATGCAGCTGTCAGTTGAGGATATTTTGGATATATTTCAAACACAGAGGTTGCTGTCAGGTTTAACCTGATGCAGTAGAAAGTGGGATAGAGTACAAATATTTCCTGATTTTATTATGGTCAGAACCAGCCCCCTTCTGTCAAACTCTGGTTTAAGACACCTAGAACTGTTACCTTAATGAGACACAAAATTTAATCGTGATTCATCTTCTGTAAATGAAAGCAGGAGATGCAAGTTGCCAACGGAGTTGTTTTAAATTCACACTGGAGTCTCAGAAAAACCTGCCCACTGATAACATTACAGTCTAATTTATATAATGAAGGCCAAATATACAGCAACTTGTGTTTACAAAGCATTTTAATATGCAACTAAGAGGAAAAAACTGCTATGGACAAGGCGTACTCACGAAAACTGTCACTTCTGATAAGATTTCTGTTTCTACCTTCCTGAACTGACACTTTTGGAATACTTGTTTATCCTGCCTGTACATTCTGATCCACTTAGAAATGCATATTTGAGGATTTCCACAGCAAGGGAGGTTTGAGCTCAGATGCAGCTATGTACCTGGAGGATGCTTCCAGCTGGCCAGATGATTCTCACCTTGCATTTACTTGTTCTCTGCGTGTCAGAGTTCAAGATCATTTATACAATGCTCTCAAGCACATGGTGTGATTCTTGGGGTGTCCTGTACAGAGCCAGGAGTTGGACACAATGATCCTTGTGGCTCCCTTCCAAGTCAGGATACTCTGTGATTCCGTGTGGCATAGAAGCAGACACCACCTAAGGGTGACATTCTGAACTAAAACTCATTCTGCTGATTTGGACCCTCCTTAGAACTCTTCCAGAAATCACCTGTTACTTCCTTGAATTATTTTAAAAGTTGGAGCATTCAGTGACAATTTGCTTCCATGCCCTCCTTCTAATATGGAAAAGCTATTTTTTGAGATGAGACAGGGTATGGGGTGACCTTGGAGGGCAGTAGTCATGCAGGGAGATCTGGTAAGCCACCACCACTACCCAGGAGAGAGGACAGCTGCGTCACCAGCCAGCAACTACAGTAAAATGATTTATCAAGCTCTAACTTCCTTGGAGGAATACAGCTGTCTGGGTGTGCAGGATGTGAAGTCAGGCTGAGACACAGGAATGCCACACACCATCCCTGAAGCCTGACCCAGCACACTGCACGTGAATGGAACTGTGCAAGACCTGAGAAGATACTAAGGATTATGTGATTACCACTTAAGAGGGGATTTTTCTCTTTCATTTAATGTATTTTAAGGATTTTTTAAGATGCCTTGATCTTTTTCCCTACATCTGCTTACATCTAATCTAGCATGAAATGCAATCCAGGCAGTCCTGGCTGCAAGTCTTCCCCTGCAAAGTTTCCAGCATCTTAGCGATGAAGAATGGTGTCAGCTTTGTTTCAGGTTTCACATTTTTTTCACGGGGATGAATTCTTTGCAGCAAGACTATTTGCTTAACAGGGAGCCAACTGCGAGTGCCAAGGCAGAGCTGCACTGTGCCATATCCACATATAGAGGGTCAGATTCCCTTTCTCCTGAAACCCGAGAAGGGCAATTCATCCAGCCTGCACCTCCTTGATCCAGGAGATGATCTCATGGTTTAGGCTGATGTCAGCCTCCAGGCATGCCCAACTGTCCCCCTACCCTGAGTTTTGTAGAACCTGGCTCCTTTCCACGCCTGCCTGCCTCCCTAGCAGGGATTTCTGCACAAGTGCACAGCTGTAAGGGAGGCTCCATGGGCAAGTACCGAGGTCCCTCCAGGCATCCAGATCAGCCCAAAAGATGTATGGAGGCAATGATGAAGCAAATCCATGCGTGGTGACAGTAAATATATTCCTGGAAGGGCCCTACCCTGACACCACCTACATCAACTTCTTGAAGGGTACCAGTGAATATCACACCAGTCAGGACTGGTGGCTGTGTGTCTGAGTACCCTTACCCATCCTTGGGGCCCCACTGAGGAGCAGGTTTTGGGTTGCCCTGGATTTGCAGTTGGCAGGGCTTGGAGCATGGCAGCACAGGGAGAGCAGAGTCAGCCTTCTGTCACCCCAGCGCAACTGCAGTGGCATGAGCAAGCCAGGTTTTAACAAGTAAATCTACATAAAAGCTTTCTCGGAGAGTGATTACTTAATATAACAACCAGCTGTCTCTTCAATTCTTGCTGAGGCAGCCGATCTTCTCACCATTATTCACAGAGGAGAAAAAACAGGGAAAAAAATTTAAAAAGCAGCAAGCCTGTTTTGTCTATAGAGTAAGCAAAGCACCAGAGAAATTATGACACCTGACAGACAGAGATGTCAAGTGCTTTCTTTTGTTTTTTCATTTCCTGACCATCTATCCATTTCTTGACAGAAAAAAGGAGCTCTTACTGCTTGGGGTGCAAAGAGGTAATGAGTCATTAACCCCATAAGGATCAATCCCACAGCTTTTCTACATCAGCTACACAATCTAATTACCATCATTTTATGTTAGCACTTATTATCTGAATGTCTCCTCTTTAGTTCAGCTGGCCCTGTGCTCTGCTGTGTAACCTTGGAAAGAAAAACAATTACCAAAGGAGAACATCAGTGGGCACCAGCAGAGCCTACAGACTGGGAAACTGGAGTATGGGACCACCCAGGCCTGCAAGAGTTGCATTTTTTGACCCAAAGACAACAGTGGCTTGACTAGATGGATCTGCCCCACAAAGTCATTCAGGAACATTCATCTGAATTAATTAAATGCCTGAATTTGTGTTAGGGCACATTAAACTTCTGCATGGCCAATTTTATTCAGAAGTAATGTAGCCTTTGATTCCAAGTTAAATTGCACAGAAGAGTTTAATAAGAGGTAACTAATGGGTTTCAAAACTAAATTTGTACTTGTCTTCCTGGAGGCTATCAGGTCAGCTCTGGAGGGATGGGGCGTAACAGAGATAAGAACCTTCACAAAGTGGTTTACAGGGAGTTTGTCAATGAGCTGCTGAAAAGGAGCAAAGAAGTACAATTTTTAATTACCCCTGCAGCCTTCACATAAATCTTGGGAAGAGGTTATTCTTCTACATTTTTTATCTTTAACATGAGGAATAGCACTGACTTCTGTGGGCCCCCCTTTGACCATTATCTGATTTATGGGAGAGCAGGAGCTCCCACACTTCCACTCACATTAGGAAAACTTTTCGTTGCTGTTTTATTTTAGTTTCATGCTGGGTATAGCCCCGACCTCCCAAGCTTTGCAGGAGGACCCTTCCTGCCCTCCTCTCTCCCTGCTCTTTGTCCCAGCAGCAGCTCCTGGCTGTAGGTGCAGACATATAAGGAGCGAGGCAGTGCCTGAGCATGAATCACTGCCTGAGCACCCTGTCTCCTGAGGAAACGGGGATGGAAAGCATTGGCAGAAGTTGAGCTGACCTGCTGGGAACCGGTCACTCTGTTTAACAGGAAAAATAGCCTCAGACCCTCAGTAAGGCATGGATTTGATTTGTAACAATGAATTTAATGGTGCCTTTTCCAGAGGATTTAGGACAGCAAAGAGGAGGGGAGAAGGTAAGGGATACCTAAATAGCTTAGAAATTATTTTTAAATCCCTGTTCAGCAGAAACTAGCTAAAACAGAGTATGATTTGCTAGCGAGACAGTATTGTTTAACAAGACACACGTGCACATTACTGCCATTAAGCAATCAATAAACCTGGGTGCAGGACTACACACAGTTTATTGTTTTGCTCTGACTCAGCACTGAGTCTGTACAATTGGGCAGATATTACCCAGGCACCAGAGAGTTTCTTGTGATAAATAGTGGTGTAGCCAAGGAAAAAAGAAAACCAAAACCAACCCCACAAGCAAATCAGGCATGTTGTTCTCTATGACTTATAAGCCTTTTTTTTTCTCTTTAACTAGAACCTCAGACTGGTGCTTCTCTTCAGTCCAACACTTCACACTGTGCCTTCAGGAACACGTCTAGCAGACGATTCCTCTTTCTGCATGTTCACACCTGCACAATTACCATAAGTGGAAGAAATTTCCTCTATTCTACAGCAAACAATGGAAAGGATTGCATTTCTCTTTGTGCTCAAAATCAGAACACAGTTGCTTTTAGAGCAGGTTATGAAACTCCCCACAGGTCAGGCCAGAAAAGGCTGTGTCACACAAAGGTGAGTGTGTGCTGCTGTTCCCCAAGGCCAGTTAATGGAGCTGTGACAGACTAGTTCTAGAGATCTCCTTTTCTTCCTCAAAAAGATTCTAAGCCATTCTAAGCATGTTTTCCACGTCTTAATGTGTTAATTCAAAACATTAAGACAACTCCCCTCTTGATGTGGTACCCAACACATCAAAGGGTGCCCAAAGGGACCCTCATCCTGCTCTGAAACATCCAAGCAAGGGGAGCTCAGAGCCTCCTCACCAATTTCACTGGAACTAATTACTGTCTGCAATTAGGCACAGGCTTAAATGCTTTGTCAGGCCCAGGCTCCTGGATTAACTGCAGACTCAGTCTCTCCCAGCTCCTTCCCACTCCGTCCCCACCCATCCGAATCTTCGGGGAATGTTGCCATGGATTTCCACGGGACACAGGAGTCCATATTGGAAGAACCCTGTTAAGGTTGCTAGGCGTAAATATTGACTTAACGGCTCTTCCGCCTTTTTTCTTTTTTAAGAACAGATTTGTTGGCCGTGGCTGGAAAAATAGAATTATGGAGTATGCATGATTCACTCTGGCACTCACACAAGCATGCAGATCAGTTGGCTGGCAGCTCAGCTCCTCTGTTCGCGGAACATCGCTCCTAAAATGTGTCATTTTGTTTTGGCAGCAAGAGCGTCCAAGCCCACAGACAGGGAGATAAAATCTCCTACCTTCCATGTACTTCACATGGGAGTCACTGACCTTACCCTGCACAGAATATTGGATTAATACTCCCAACAGATTTTTAGTCCAGACACACAGAAGGAGTGAAGGAAGTTCTGGTTTCACACTAAGAGCCCGGCCCAGAAGCCTCTCCTCTCACACCCACTCTCCTGGGTCAGCTGTCACAAGAGAGAACAGGAAAGTAACTGCAGGTAAAACTGTTTATTCGAAAGTCTTTTCAATAAGGGCTATTTCTTAGCCAATAAATGTTGAGACAGACAATATCTCTTGTGACCGAAGGAATGTAGCAGAGGTGAGAGGGGATCCAAGGCTTTTGGTCACTGTATTCATGTTTTCATCACCAGTACTCCATGCTCAGACTTTTAATCCTGAATGCAAAAAAAATGTTCCTCAAACCATTACATCAACACAGAGTATCATTCAAACTCTCTCCCAGATTGATGCTGCCAGATCTGAATGATGATGGGGATGAACCTTCACCAGAGATGCCTGAGCCTACAAACTATATGGGACACTGTGGGCATTGATCCTGGACATGCCAGCACAATCTCTGACTGTTCCTAAAAACCTGCTCACCACATAGAGGGGTGTGAGCAGCTCACCTGAGAGCTGGCAGAGACTGCAGGGGCTATATTCAGGATTTCCTACCAGACCTCAATTTGATACACAACTGGTGGAACTCAAGGAGAGTTGCTGCATTTCACAACACTCGGCAGAGTTCTGCCAGAAAGCACAGAGCTGGTCAGGAGGAAAACAAAATTCTAATGATTGAAGGTAGGAGGAGAAAGTCCAGTACAAGACAAGGAACGATCTCAAGGAGTTTGCCTGCATTTTAGCAAGGCAGGGTGTCTTTGGGACTTTTATCCTGTCAGAGTTTAAGCACCTTCAAAAGACATAATGCAAAACCAGGCAGGGAGACTAGGATCAACACGTGCATATTTCTATTTGTTTTGCATCCATCCTCTGTGTCTCTACACTTTCTCCTCAGGGAACAGGGACCCTGCAGGGCTCCTGCGAGGCACCGTCTGTACATATCCTCCAGATGAGGCAGCTCAGTTCATGGTACTTTAAGGCTGTGGCACCTTACAGCTCTGCAGGGAAGCCCAGGGCTCTGGGGTCCCACCCATTCATTAGACAACACAAGAACCAGCCATTCCCACTCAGTTAAGCTACAAGAAACAAAAGCAAGGGCACTTAGATGGAGCTTAGCAACAGCTGCTCGGGATCCATTCAACCGCTCTCAAATCTATTTTTACTGACAGCTTTTGAAGCAGAGAATTCACTGAACAGAGAAACAGGTTGAATTTAGTTTGTTATTTTCTAATTGTTTCCTTGGTGCCACATACAAATTCAATACTGCATTTGCAAGCAAAGATGTCTATTTTCAGAATAAAGACAATGACAGGCAAAGTTTGTATTAGCAACAGCTAAGTAGAAGACACCAGGAGATAAAAAAGGGACATTCTCTTTGAAGGTTCTAATGTGCATAGGACGAGAGATTGAGTAGATCTAATTGTATGAAATTAAGGAATTTTCTGCCCACTCACTCCCCTGCCCTTGCAACTGGAATAGCACAGCCTGGGTGCTGCCTCCTGGTTTCTCAGGAAATTGTTTGTAGGGAGAAGAAACATTTCACAATACAGACGCAAGAAATAACCTAAATGATTTCTCTGCTCCACCAGCTCAGGGTCATGGCTGGTGCAAGGCAATTCTTACTGCATGCGGATATTGCTGCTCTTAGACCCCACACGCGTACCAGGGGACAAACCCATCAACACAAAGACTTTCAAGCTGGGGTTGAACTGGCCATTATTGCCTGCTCACAGAGGTGGCAATGTTTGAGTCTTATGATAGGTTCTCAATAACACAGCAAGACAACATGCTGCATTTGTCACTGGGTTTACATTGTACTGACCTGAGGTGCACCCAACAACAGGAAGGCACTGCTACAAACAGCTTGGTCTGACATCACCAATTCCTGGGCAAGAAGTCCCACTTGGGACAGAAGTGAAGCAGGAATCAGAGCGTCCCAGTCCAATGCACAGTAGTTTTGTATAACTGTGCTACCTTTAACTCAACGAGAAGGTACTTTCAGCAGTTTAAAACACACTTCATGAACCAATCCTAAAGTAACCAATCCCTTTCCATTTCCCAGAATGACAGTCAAGAGTGATAAGTTCAGATCCAAATGTCTCAAGTCAGGCGAGATGAATCCCACCTTCAGGACATAAGAAGAGGAAGAGGTAAGATCAAACCTTTAATAACTACAATGAATTCATAGAAATTGTGAAATGCCTTTTTCTTATCCGTGAATTCCAGGCAAAGTAAGAAAAAAACACATCCCCCTTCCAGAAGCACAGAGTCATCTGCATGGCACAGGTCAACACCATCTCCTATGACAATCCATAACCTGTCATCATTTTAGAACAATTAGTAAACAGACTATTTTAAGCATTTAAAAATTATAACCCTACTCCTGCTCTCCTCAAAGCCTGAGACACAACTGTTGACATTCTTAGAGGATAAGGTCTTTTCATGACATCGTAGACTTACTCCAGCCTAACTCGTCTTTTTTCCCTCTTTGCAGTTATCTGGTTGCATTAATATGAAAGAAAAGCAGAGCATTTCCCAAAACATTTTCAGCACTATTTAAATTTGTGTGATCGTGTCCACCTGTAATGGGCTGAATAACTTTTCAGTCACATTTGTCAATCACTGTTCTTTAAATGCAAGAGCCTAACTGAAGCAAAGAGGCAGAAATGAAGGTCTGGTACTCACTTTCTTAGCACTGCGATTTCATTCTCTATGCTGCTTTCCTTTCCCTTCAGTGCCTTCTTGGGAATGCATTTGACTGCAAAGAGTTTCCCACTGGCTCTCTCTTCAGCCAAAACAACTTCGGAGAATGCACCCCTGAAGAAGAGAAGAAAAACACTGGTTTAAATTGGTGTTTTTTCTTTGAAAGCTGTTAACTGAAACACACATAAAAATATACTTCTTATATTGTCCTTTGGAAGCTGCTCTTGTTAAATACAGAAATGACATTACAAACATCTTTCTTTGCTTTTACAAATATATGGATACATTCACACTCATGCAAAACATTAAAGGCTTACCAAACACAACAATTTTAATAAAGAACCATAGCCCAGCAGAGATATGAGCAAAGCTTGAAAATGTGAAAGTATCTTTTCTGTACACAGGGGCACGGACCAGAGTCTGGCTGCTGCCTTGGTAGATGATGTACTTTTCCCCTTTCTGAGATTTTTAGAAGTTTAATTCACAAAGCAGCACAAAGTCCCCAGGACTAAGTGACACACCAGTGCCCAGAGTGCTCCCAGTTCCTCAGTCACCACAAGAGGTCAGGGCCCCCACTCTGGTCCTCCCTGGGCTGCCCAGAGCTTCTCACAGTTGGATCAACCCTGACTCAGACTGCGTCAGAATTTCTTTATGCACACAGAGTTATTCCACAACACAAACTGATGTGTGTAACCACTAAAGCCAAAGAATTGGATTGAATCACAAGCCTAAATGTTGGCCTTAGTAGCAGCCTCCCTATGGTTACCCCAGAGAGGGTTACACAAATAAAGAAACACCATCACAGCAGCCAGTCACTAATTGCCAAAGTGGGCAGTGCCTCTCCTTCATTAGGTTTTTCCATAACAGTGTATTATTTCTTGCACTGTCAGTGCTTCCTCCCAAGCCTCTGTACCTGACCAACAAGAGGCCAGGAAAATGTTACAGTCAGTGCTATACACACATTTTTTTCAGTTCCCAGATTTTTTTTGAGCATTTGAGCATCATTCAGATACTGCATCTCTGGACAGGCTTTGTTGTGATACATTAGGGCAATCCTTTTATTCTGGTTCTTGTTACTGGCTTAGCAGCAAGGTACTGGGCAAGAGAGAGCATTGACCTGATAAGGAACAGCAAATCATTGTTCCTATTCACTGAAACCTCCTCCTGAATCACCCACTTTGTCCAAGAGAGATCAGACCCAAGGACTTGTCTAACCCAATGACAACTGAAGGATCAGGTTGAGCAATCTGGTGTAGGGGAAGGTGTCCCTTGCCCATGGCAGGGTGTTGGAACTGTATGATCCTTAAAGTTCTTGCCAACACAAACCATTCTTTGATTCTATGATCCACCAGCTGAAGGTTTGTGTTTTGCTTATAAGAGATAAAAATAGTTTTTACTTTATTATTTTCCCTTGTCAGCAGATTATTCTGCTCTCCTACATAGCTCTCATAAATTATAAATTCTCAGGAGGGTGCTGAGCAAATTCAACCATGCTTCAGCCTGCTCTTAAAAGGTTAATGTTTGGTCACAGCCTCATTTGGCTGCCTCCAACTTTCTCTGGCTTTCATTCCCCACAACTGCTGCTTATCTAGATGTTTGTGGATAAACAAAAGCTTTTCCTTTCCTGGGCAGGCTCCTGCTTTTTAAGTCATGCACTTGGATGACACAACCAGGGAGCTGTGACCTCACCAACAGCTCC
Source organism: Petroica traversi (assembly GCA_025920805.1). NCBI lineage: Eukaryota > Metazoa > Chordata > Aves > Passeriformes > Petroicidae > Petroica > Petroica traversi. The sequence continues at coordinate 9,691,453 of JAHLSL010000061.1, forward strand.
CGAGTTGCAAAACAGCCACATGAATCATTAAGTGCATAAGCAAAAGGAGGAGGCTGCTGCTCTGGAAACAAGTACCTGTTCACCCACAAATGCTTTTGTAGCCAGCAGATAGGGAAATAGTGATAGGAAGTTTAGGAACAGATGAAAAAAGACTTTTGCATGCTGTTATATAGCAGATGACAGACAGCTTGTCTACACGGGGCAGCATCCTATGAACCAAGAATATTTTGCCTCATTTTTACTAAAAAGGACAAACTATGGCTACATTCACATCACTTGGAGTAGCAGAATGATTCACCGTTTTCTGCTCTATGTATAATCCACCACAGCATGTCAGAGCATCACAGGCTCCAATTTAGGGTCCAACAACTGATCCAAATAAGCCCCAGGGAGTGTTTTTAATTGTGTTCTTTGCTTTCCTGTTATTGACAGCCCTAGCCATTTGATTTACCAAATAAGGATTTCATCTGCCCCTCATGCTTGGGACAGCCAGACCAGAATTTCAATAAAACCCTTTAGCTAGAAAGCCCTAAGAACTCTCAGTGCTTACCAGCTTTGGTTGCAGACCAGAGCACTCAGAAATTCACAGGGCTGCTCCCAGCTCTATTTCATGAACCTCTTAAGTCCCATCTGCTTAAACATTCAACACTGCACTTGGCTCCAGCTGTGTCTTGAAGAAGCTCCTTGCCTTCAGTTACTAAATGCTGTTAGAAGCTGCAATATTCTCACCAGTCGATAACTGATCACACAGCTCTCCCAGTGTTTACAATATTATAAAAATACAGGGAGCTCCCATCCCAATCTGTGTTTCATTGCTGATCTCAGACAGCAAAATAGTGGGATCCCTTTATTTCCCCTCTACACAATATAGCCAGTTTTGTGAAGCACATCTATTTCTGCTGGCTCCATCATTTTGCTGGATATTTTCCTCCACTTACAAGGACAGTCATGGTTTCTCTGGTTTGGAAGGAGCCTCTTTGAATTTAAATGAAATATTCTGGGGAAGCACTGCAATACTCAGGAAACCCAATTCCCTATCTCCTTAACAACCTTTCTCATTATAGCATGAAATAACCTGAAGCTCAGCTAAAGTGTTTGGTCACGTGTCAACCCTGGGCACGGACAGGGTGCCTTTTTACATTGATTTTTATGTGAGGCCATGGCACGAAATTGCTAATGCTGAGAAGAGTTCCTGGGCAATGGGAGTGGGAGAGCTGGGGTGGATCTGCTGGGAAGGCAGGAGGAAGATGTGAGGAGGCAGAAATGAGGCATTCTGCACTATCCTGTGCACTAGATACTCTCCTGGCCTCACAGAGCAAGGGAGGGGGGCAAAACAACAAGAAAAGGCACAAAAGAAAGAGAAGTGAAGTGCTGGAAGAAAAGAGAAGGAGGGGACCAGAAACAGATAGGGATCAGAGTGTTAAACAGACACTCAGCAATATAGGGCAAGAAGAAAGAAATAGTGGGAGGGAGCACCAGCAAGGGAGAGGCAGCAAAGATACTCCTGGTGTCTGCTGGAGTCAGAGAAGAGTCAAAAATAACACTGAATAAATGGGCAAGCGATAATCATAATTTCAAACATGCAGCTGAATTCATCCACCCTTAATGACACAGTCCAGCCTCCATTAAACCCCTCTTGACTCAGGCAAGAATAGGCAAATATTAGACAGCAAGTCAAAAAGACAAGGCTGTTCATTTTCTTGCTAACAGCAATATATCCTACAGCAAATCCCCACCTCCTCAAAAAAGTTCCCCAGAACTACCAGCTTAGCAGGCTTGCTAAAGATTTTTTTCCTAAAAAGAAATTAATATTGCCTTTAAAATAATTATATTAATGAAGAAAGCAATTTATCTCTAAGAATTAATTACTATTCTTTATTGAGGTTTAAAATTTAATTGTGTGCAAAGTTCTACAAAGAACTTTGGGGTTGGAAAATATTGCATTTGACACCATCAATGTGACAGGCCTTTTATGAAAAGGCCATGGCTTTCATTAAGCATCATGAATCAGTGTTGCAAGATAAAAAACAAAACCCCCCAGAATTGTCACACTATGATATAGATTTTTTTTTTTTAATTGGGAAAAGAGACTAACTAGTTAAAAATTACGATTGTAATTGTTTCTGCAATGGTTGGGATGCACCATTCCCTTCAGCCAGGAAGGAGGCAATTGCAGCATTTCCAACATGCCCAGGGACAAAGCCTTTGCCCTTTGCCTCTCTGAAGAGGAGCTTCAAAATTCCTCAGGAATTTTCCCAGTCCTGCCTGCAGATCACAGCAAACAAGCGAAAAAGTATCATGGTTTTGAGGAAGTGGGACATTGGTGGAAATGGGTAAGCAAGAGACTTCTGCAAAATGAAACCACTTCTAGTTGCCAAAATCCGCATGCAGCAACAACCTATTTTTGCAAGTTTTGACCATATTATCATTTACCCTGAAGGAACTGCTCTTTTCAAACTTCTAATTAAGGCATGGAATAATTTTATTATTTAGATCATTTCCATAAGAATTAGGAACAATGTAAGAAAACAAAGTGGCTAAAGGGCTTGATGGGTGACATTGAGATGATGGCAAATTCTAGAGGGTGCTTGAGGTTTTTTGAGTCCTCATCCCTGGCACAAACCTGGACAATGCAGTATCCTATGAAATGCCAATCTTTTAGAGTTTTAATTAATTTAAATTATTTCTCATGCATTATTTTTCTTTTATCTAGATTTAAAGATTAGAACTTCAAGATTAACATTGAAATATGAAAATTATTCATACCCAAACAGACTGGATTTTCTATGAGAAAGCAGGGGCTGCAAGGGAAGCCTATCCTGCAGATCAAAGCAAAATAAAGAATAAGTAAGTAGTTCCTTCTTCTGTTGGAACTCTAATTTAATATGAACATTTAATTTCTGAAATACAATGAACAGCATATACTGTGACAGCAAATCTGTTCTCATTCAACAAAAAAATTGCTGTGACAAAAATACTGACAAAATGAAGACAAAGAGCTGATGGAGGGATAAAACTCCATTTTTTCCATGCAACCTCCATGTTGAGCAGTTTTCCACTGCATTAGCAGGTGCTCTGTCACACTAAGTCAACAGACATAGCCAGGAAACAGATTTCCCATCTTCAGGCTGCATATAGCTAATGTGCTTAATTACGATACAATTGGCTTTCCATGTGTACTTTGCCCTGGCCAAACCAGGAAAAAAAAAAGTAGTGAACATTCAACATCTGAAAAATATACCATTTCCATCCACCCTGAGACAGGAGACTGCCTGACTCAAAGGGAGACCAACCAAACTAAAGGTGATTTTCGTAGTGTGGCTCAAATTCTGCTCCTTGACCCTCCAAAGAAAGGTGACTTTGGACTGCACCACAAAGAGGCAGGAAAAGTCTTCTTCAGCATTTTCACAGCTTCTCCCATGGGCCTCAAGGAGTTAACTGTGAGATGAGCTCAGCCTCTGTGCAACCAGCACACACCAGGGAGATTTTGGTCCTGCAGACCACTTTTCTACTAAGCTGTTTTTCTGCACAACTCATGTTCTCTCTTTTGGATTTTTTTTAATATTCTATTCAGTTGTTTTTGAAAACACCTCCTCTCCCCACAGATCATCCAGGTGTGTCCCAACGCAAACCTAAACTAAAGCTGGAAATAAAGATTTTAATTCCAAAGTCATGTCCATCAGTGTTCTGACAGCTGCATGAAAATGAATTTACAATTTAACTTTCAATAGCTCGGTGATATCTGAACACAAAGTTAATGACACTGAAGTGGAGGGGGTTTTTAGCCAGCCAAGAGGAAAGGAGAAGGACTTTGGGACTGTGCTACACATGGTACAGAAACCAAATTCCCTACAAATTGCCAAGGACTGAATATAAATTCATGGGAAAAGCTGACTAATCTAGTGGCATCCTCTATTCTTTAGAGCACAAATGCTTTTTCTAGCTCTTTTCATTCATCAAACACACAGTTCCAACCATGCAGCCCCTTCTATGGCAATGCTTCCTCTGCCTGGGCAAGAGCACAGCAACTGGGATCACTGTATTAACACCGGTATTTTTAGCCTCCCTACTCATTTAAGTTCCACTAAGCCTCCCAGCCACAACTGAAAATGCTGTTTCCTACCTTGGGGCCCCACGAGTGCCTGCTCTAACACCAGACATGGTCCTGCCCTGGGCTGTGTCTGACCCCAGTTCCCCTCTCCAGGGCAGTGATGATCCCATGGAGGTGCCCAATGCTGCAGGCTGGGGCTGCTGTTAACCCATTACAGATGAAGAACAGCACTTCCCTCTGTGCCAAGTGCTGCTGCTGTATCCTGATGGACACCCCAGCAATGGCAAGGGGCACAGATACTCCTTGCTGGGCATTCCTGTAGCACGAAATTTCTTTCTGACACCTTCCTCTGTATCCTGAGCCATTGCCCCATCACCATATTGTCCACATCAGGAGGTGTCTTAAAATCACTGTGGGCTGGCAATGAGCAGCCACAGCATGAGAGCACCCTGGGAGTCACCATGCCCAGGGACCCAACTCCAGACCTCTACTTCCAGTCATTCTGCTGCTTCCCCTTTAACAAAATGTCTGGGAGGGAATAAACCCATCAACACCCAGATCTCTGCTGGAACTGACAGCCGTGACCATAACAGAGCCACCCAACAATATCATACTCTAGGTAGAGCTTCTTCTTTCACCTATTTATAAACCAGTTTGGTTTCCACTCATCATTTCAGTCTGTGGCAGAATGAGCAGCACAAAATTTTTCTATTTATTTGGATTTAAATTCTATTTTTTGGGGGTACTATTATCTACGAATACAACAGCTTAGTGTTTTGACAGTTTTTGTCACCAGAGTCAGCTGCAAGCATTTTAATGCCCATTTGAGGCTTATAATTTCTTCCAGTTTAGCTGCTCAATATTAAATAATCTCTGGGGAAAAAAGAGCCCACCCACTAAAAGAACTAGGATTAAGATTGGAAATTCATGTCAGCTACTTATAGGAAAGCTACTTAGAGGAAAGAGACTTCTATGAAACCTGAAAGCACAGATTTAAAGTTTCAGATCATAAAGCATGAATTTATGACTGTATAGTCAAGGTGGTTTCCTTCACAGCCCTTCACAACCTTCATCAACCCCCTTAGAGGACAATCATTTTCACCCAAGTTAAAAAATCCCTGGAAATTATGTGAACCATTCTGTAGTTGGAATTAATTTTTTACTCCAGGATGAATTCCAAGGTCACAGCAGGGCATGGCACACACCACCAGCATCTCTTGTCACTGCAACTCACACACCAGCAGGGTGAAGGCACTAAAATGCACAATCAAGGAGACTTCCAGGCAAGAAAAGCCATCAGGTGCAGAGCAGAATAAGTGCTTCAGCGCCATACAACTTGGGTTCAAAGATGAAACCAAACAAAGCACAGAAATTAAGCCAAAAAGGAAAGTTTCTGAAGAACCTCTTCCCTTTCTGAGATGAACTAATTTGTTTGAGCTGTCTGGTGTATGCTAATTTAATAGGACGCTATGCAGTCTCTTCTGAGACAGTGATGCATGGATGCTAAAAAGGGAAACTGGCTCAACTCAGATCCCCAGTCATGTTTGTTATTACAGTCATCTTCTTTCCTGAACTGTTTGCTCCTTTCTGATTAATGCTGACCCCTATTAGAAAGGGAAGTATTGTCTTTAAAGGCCTATTACATTTACGTTACATCCTCTGTGGCAGTCACAATAAAGCCATCAAGAATCGAAAGAAAAACATACAGTTCTCTGTCCTGAGGTCTTCCTTCCATTATAAGATTCACAAATGAGCTGTTAAGCAGGTTTTTTTCCCCACTGATGATCACTTTCTTTCCAGAGTGAATATCTAAGTATCCTTCTTCCACTTTCATCTTATGAGTCAAAAGCAGCTCATTGTCTCCCAGGATTTATTTGATGGCAGTGTTCTCACAAGAAAATAACCTTTTTTCTTCTAATAATGACCTCAAACCTTTCTAGAGGCATAAGTGATCTCCATAATTATTTTTTCCTGAAGCATTTCCCTATTCCAACACTGACATATGCAGGGTCTATTATTTCTGGAGATCTTATCTGGCCACATAAAGCAGATTACATCAATTTGATTCTTCTTTCTCCACATGGCAATTCAAGAAAAGATCTGGCACACTGTGGCATTCTCCAAGAGGATGAATCAGTTATGATATTGTAGCAAAGCAAAGCAAGGCAGACACTGTAGTTTTGCTTCCAACAATTCCTACATTCTTTCACCAGAGATCTGTATTGAAGGTTGAACTATCCACTCCCTGAAGATCAAAAAACTTTGTAGTTGTGACTTAACCATGGGAAACTCCCATTTAGCCAGGAGCTTCACCTAAAGGTGTCTGGAACTTCATAAATCCAAGATGCCAAAGTTTGCACATTCATTCAGCCCCCTCATTCATCCAATCACCCATTTCTAGCTCTACAAAATTAAGCCACAGTGTCAGTTCTAGTAGTCTTCCCCCGTGATCACAGGCAAAGGATTTTCAAACACCAACCCCGCTTTTCATGAACTGCAGTGCCCATTCCACAGATGAGGGACTTGAGGAACAGGAACTCCATGGACTGATGTGGCACCTGGGACATGGTTTAGTGGTGAAGGTGGCAGCATTGACAGTTGGACTCAGTGGTCTCAGAGATCGTTTCCAACTTTAACAACTCTGATTCTTCTTATTTAATTTTAATTACTTAAAAGCTGTGAGCTTTGCATAACCTAAAAGTGCACATTTTTGTTGTACTTTGAAAAGCATCTCCAACAGATGCTGACATCCTACCCCAAATTAATGACACATAGCAACACTATGTGTCTGTAGGATCCTTCAACCCTGTCAGCCAAAACCCTCCTGTTACATTTGCTGCATGAATTTGGCCACAGAGGTCACCTGAGATGCCCAGACACTTGTGCAGATGACCACAGCATGCTTCCTGCCTATTCTAAGGGAAAATTTAGATTAGACAACCACACCATGAAACCAGTGGACATCTCCCAGGATCTTCCTTTTCCACTTTAATCCTTCAAATCCAGTGTAGAGCCCCGTCAGGAAGCACCTCCATGAATGTGATGAGCAGCCACTGAAAGAGGAGGCCACAGGGTTCAGAGCTGTCACAAGCACAGCTGAACAATGCCCATTGTCCAAGAGCCCTTCTGTGCCTCTGTGAAACTCTAATTGGCTTGTTCTCATCCTGTTGTCTCAGCCAGTCCTGCACATCCATTTTAAATATCTGGACTGAAAATTATGTGCATTTTGTATCCTTGCCCACTCCAAGTTGCAGATTAGAATTTAAAAATAAAAAATAAATAAAAAATAAAAAATAAATAAAAAAGAGAGAGAGTGGGAAAGACAATTCAGTATGGTGGAATACAAATGAATTGTTTTTTACAGCTCAGAACTTCGGTCTGGTAGGAAAAGGCACTGCAGGATATTCAGAGCTCCATCTGCAGCTTTACTCCCAATGTCCACCTCTCACTAGGAAAAGTGTTTGCTTTTCTACTCCCCAGCCTCTTCACTCATGTATCCACATGCGGCTTCATGTCTGAGCTGAGGTACATTAAGAAACTCAGCAAACTGGTTTGCCTAGCAACTGGCAGGCTTGAAAATAAACACACTGGCAAGGATTATTTCAGTCTAACTGTACACAAAGTTACCAGGGCCTTTGCAACTCACAGATACTTCTGCAAAAAGAATTGCCACACACTTTCCACATGTGCCACCCTCATGAGTTTTCTCATGAAAACTCAGTGTAAAAAGGGGTTTTCTTTCAGCTTCTGCTGATGAGGAATTTCTCCGTGGCTCCATTTTTATGGTGCTGTGTTGAGACTACTGAGATTACTTTCCAAATAGCTTCAGCACCAATAGACCTTTTCTGCCCAAAAAGTCATCCTCATATGAACCTCCAAACTGTTCTGAAGCCACATTTTTTGATGCCATGGAGTTACACAGGGGTTGGCAAAAATGAAATTCCCCAGGAAGATGTGAGGAACCAGAAGCTGCACCAGCATCCATCCAAATCCTGCCCTAAGCCTGGATCCAGATGAAGCAGGGAGCCCAGGAGGCCTGGCAACAGTGATCCTCTGAGCTCACTCCGTGTTTTTAACAGCAGAGAAGGGCAGTGACCCCTGCAGCAATACGGTCCCCTGAGGACGGGAGCCATCCCTGCCCTCTGCTGCCTTGCTCATGTGATGTTAGAAGACAGGGAATGAGGGAATGAGGGGATGAGCCCTTTCAGCATGGCAAAGCTGCATGAGAGCAGCTGTAGAGAATCACAACAGAGAAAGGGTGCTGGTGTTTTCTGTATTTCATCTGAAAGGAGGATGGACCTTCCCACCCAAAGAGTTCAGTCGGGTCCATGGAAGCAACACGTTGTTGAGATGGTCCGTGGAAGACATCAGCAGTGAGACACTGATATTTCTGCCACACTCTTCATAAAGTCTTCAGATTCCTGCTTTAATAGCAGCTGGTTTAATCTTCACAGAAAACAATCATCATGTATTTGCCAACTTTGCTGTTAAGAAGACTGAAGTCCTACAGATTTCCCACAGCAAGCTGCTTCTCCTGGGCTTCACCTGACTCACCAGAGCCATGACAGACTGGGACTGCCCACAGCTCCAGCACACAGCAGAACCCCTGCAGAGCTGGGTTACCCATCCCTCAGCCTTCCCATCACATCCTCCAGTGAACAGCACTGGGGGAACCACCTCAGAGCCTCAGCCAGCTCACAAACACCAACCAAAGCCAACTGCTGCATAGGGATGTCTTTCTGTGTTGGAAAACTTCAGCAGAAACAATCTGACAGCAATGGTGATTCCCTTTATCTGAAATGTAATCACAGCACTTTATAGTCTCATAATACAATGACGAGTTTCCTAGGAGATGACTGCCATGTGCCCTATTTTTAAAAATGAAGTTTCCCAGATCTCATTTCCATCTCAGGTGGACATGCTACACACACACTGAAAATGCCATCACTGTGCTTCCAGCCTTCATGTGGGAGCAGATAACCCAGCCCAGACCCTGGAGAGCAGGGATGAGAGGCACTGTAAAATGGCCAAAGAGCTGATGAGGGTGGGAAGGGGAGAACACAACCCTTCAAACCTGATAGCAATAATTTCTGTGCTTCTTTGGAAGTTGTTGCATAATTTCATGAACAAAAAGGAAGCAGAGTATTATCCTCCCAGGGGACCTGCACTCCAGAAGGTTAAAGAACCCCAAAAGGATTGCAGGATAACAATGGCAGAGTGACAAGGAACAAGCAGAATTGCAAGAATATCTCTCCCAATGCATAGTAAAGGTTACCTGAAAGCCAGTTCCCAAAAATACTGCAAACAACAAACCACGGGCAGCAGGCTGAGGAGACAAGCTCTGCATGGTCCAGCTGGCAAAACCTGCCACAGGTTGTGTGGGGTAAAAATGTGCTCTGGTTGGTACATCAGCCCACTGAAGAGATGGGCTGCAGAGTATTCAAAACAGGCTAAAAGTTGATTAAATAAAAAAATCTGAACAGATTCCAGAAATTTGGCTTCCTGGGGAGCTTCTGTTTATTGTCAAAGGGCTTGAAGTGGAGGAGGGCTTGGACACTCGATGCTGACAGCAAGGGCACAAGTTGATCCTGGATTTTAGGAGTAGATCAAAATGAGACAGTATCTCGGCCTACTGTGACCATATGGGGATGTTAACCATGAAGAAATAACCTGAGTCCATTAAAACATGACTGGTTCAAAAGGATATATGTGAAATTTTTGAAATAGCAATGGTACTTCCTGGGGAAAACAGTTTTGCTTTCTTCCAGGGGTAGGAATTTAATTCTAACAAAGAGCATAAAAGATGGAGCTCATGTAGCACAAGACTTCTCCCATCCTGTTTATTCCCCAGTCTCCAGCAGTCAGAGATCCAGGAAAGGGATCTCTGTTCAGGTGACAGTGGCACTGACCCATCATGTCTCAGCTACCTGTCCTGTACTAATCTCTGTAATTCATTTTTTCCAACCCATTTACTCTTTAAATTTCAGTCTTCTGCAGAATTAAGCACATCAAGTACAAATTATATGAGGTGTTCTCGTTCATTCTAAATCTGATGCTAGATAATTTCTTTCTGTAACTCTCCAGTGAAAGACATTTTAAATGCATTCAGTAACCAACTGCTTCCCCATGTCACATAATGGGTTTTAATCACAAATATACTGAATGCTTTTTAAACTACAGCTAGAGGTTTGTGCTAGAAACAATCGGCAAAAGGAGTGTGCAAGAACTGAATTCCCCCTCATTCTCCATAGCAACAAACTCTCAACCTATTGCAGGAGACATCAGACAAACACAGAATTCTCAGGAAAGAAAGTATTGCTTTTTACACTGTGTTAATTCTTCAGTGTTGTGTGTAATTTTAAAGGAATACCTGTAAAAATGAGTAAAGTTGTTAGAACAAGAAGTGAGAAGGTCCTGGGAGACAGAACCAGGAGAGTTAAAACTTGCAGGAGGCATAAGCACTGTTTGAAAATACTGATTCTGGAAAATAGACCAAATACATACCCCAGATAAAGAAATTCTAGAAACAGAGAAGTCTGGCAGGCTAAGTGGCCAGGCAAGAGAAAGCGTGATAAGTAAGACCATATCCTCACATGCAGAAATTGTGTGCTCAAATGAGGAAGCAAAAATGGATTTCAAGTTCTGGTGGCTAAAATATAAGAACTTCAAAATGTGGGGAAAAGCACCTAAAGAACAGTCGCACCAGGCAGGGAACTCAATCAAGACTTATTCTGCACTTATGAGAAGGCCCATGTGTGCCAGTTAACTGCTGGACCAGGAAGAAACCAAATGCAGAAGCAGCATGGATAAACCCACATGGTTATCACAAAAAAAATAGGGTTTTTTTAATATGTGATTATTGCAGGGAGGTTTGGGAAGGTTCTTACACTGGAAACCTTCTTTACAAGGTTGGTGGAAGGGGTTATAGACTGGACTGACCCAACCATTCTAGGGGAACGTGGGCATGAAACTAAACACAGGCTGGAGTCTCCTCTTAAAGCTTTATGGGTATCCAGAATTTAGAAGGCAGCTAACAGGATGTAACTTTACAAAAGGGATGCAAAGGAGTTATGGAATACTCCAGATTAGCAAAATTGACATCAGCAGGTCAGTAAAAACTATGCTGAAGCATATCCCTCTCACCAAAGATACAATTACTGAACACTCCAAAGAATCTGATAGATTGCAGCTTTTGAGAAAGAAACAGAGGCTTCATGAATGCACAGCAATACTCTGGAAGGGTCAACAACTACCCAGATGAGAAAATGCTGTTGATGTGGTTTATTTAGATTTCAGTGGGGTGCCTCAGCACAGGATCTCTGAGCAGAGGAGCTGTCAGGGGATAGGAGAAACTTCTTGCAAGACAAAAGAACTGGTTAAAAGACAGAAAACAGCAAGGAGTAAATGGTAAACCCATTTAATATCCAGAGTTAGAGGTAACTAAGAAAGCAGTTTGCCACAGTCTGAATGCTTTGTGTTGTTGAGATCCATTATGAAGAATTACTGAATCAACTGCAACTTTGCAGCCTAGAATGGAAAACTGAGGGGGGCAGAATAAAGCTCCGAGTGCAGCAGGGAAGGTGGTCACTGTCCCTTCTAAGGCAACGATGAGGTGACAGCACATGAGAGTAGCAAGGATCCACTTCAAAACACTTCATCCAACTTCTTTCCATAGCACACAGTGGCCCTTAACAGGGATTCAGAAAACGACTGGATAAATACCGGTTATAAAATTAATCCCAGACCACTAAAGGCACCATTTGAATATCAGAAAATGTCTGCATATATCTCAGAGAACACTAGGGGAGTACCTACGGTATTATAATTACATTATTGCTAAATGCTGACCTCAACATTCCTCCTCAGACATTGTCTGCAGGGAAGGGGCTTTGCATGAGCTGCGGTTTTGGTCTGACCCAGTACAGCTGTTCTCAGGGTCAGTTAATGCAGCAGAGCAGCAGCAACAGCAGCTCATTGGCATAAATGCAACATGCATGGATAGTGAAGCAATCACCGAGACAGGCAGGAACTTCCTTAGGGTTAAGTCTTGACAGAAAAAAACAAAGAAAAGTGCATGTAAAATATTGTCTAATTCCAACAACTGCATTTTCACCTAAGCAACCCAGTCATCTAGTAGTACATCAGACACGTAGTAATAAAGACAACCTCTGACTTCAGAGGAATTAAATTAGCAGAGAATTACCACAAGACACCCAGGGAAAATAGTTTTGAGAGCTGCATCAAAAATACATGGAGGAAAGAGTCTCTGGGATCTTGGACTGATCTCTGTGGAATAAACAGAGCCCCTGTCTTCCTTTATTTTTGCTCTAAGTGAGGGGCCTTTTATTACCATTGCATATCACAGCCATCTCTTCCTTGCGGGATCAGAACAGCTACTTAAACTAAAGTTCACATCCCAAGGTTTAAATGCCATACATCAATTTGCCTTTGCATTCCTTCAGCTAGAACAGCCCAAACCCTCACAATTTCTCATGCATTTATCCTTACAACACCTTCATGGGATTAGCCAGTGCTGTCACACATATGAAATGCATGGGAACTAGAGCAAAGAAGGTCATAAAGCAGATTAACCCCAGGTCTCCCCAGCCCATCACCCATTACTGAACTGGGAGACTGTCTTCACAAGCTGCCAGATCACACACAGCCTCTACTCACTACACCTTTTGCTTTAGCCCTCTTTCTGTATCACAGGCTGCAGTCCCCACATTTTTATCATCTGTGATAGGACTAAAGCTCAGTTCTTCCCTAGAAAAGAGATTCACTAAAAGGCTGGCATCATTTCCCTCCATCTTGCCATGAAAATTTGAAATTGCAGAAGTGTTTCTTGCTTTCTACATCACACGCTGCTAAAGCTGCACTAAACAAGCAGAATCATCAGCCCAGTGAGTTGAACAGTAAACTTGTTTATTGGAGCCCCATGTCTGGCATTGAACTTATTTTCCTAACTTTAGCAGGATAAATACAGTTTGGTTGAGTTGCCATCAGTCTTTACAAAGAAACAAACCTTTTCTCTTTGTTGAGAAAAACCTTGGAGTGGCTCACACGAATGTTAGCAGGTGTTCATATTTAACTTGTCTTTGTGGGTTTTTTAAGCCTGAGATGCATATAGTGATTGAGAATTACTGTTTATTCATTTCTGTGTAATAGGAGAAGCAGCATTTCATCTGTCTCATCCATATTTAATAGCTCCAGGCACAACAACCATGAAAGGTCTATTTTTCTCCCACTAGGGAAAATATTATTATTATTACTACTACCGTAACTACATCTATATTCTGAAATTATTCATCCCTGGCTTTCTGTATTATTTCCATGTTATCCCTGGGCCAGGTCCTTTCCTTGTATTTATCTGAGTTACTGTGCTGATGAAGCTATACTGATTTATGCTACACTGAGTCACATCAGCAAAGGACAGAGTCAATTCAAAGCTTTTCAAAGCCTCTTGGCAATAGACACCAGACTGAATTTTGCTGCCCTAAGGATGGGAAGGAACCCTTAGAAAGCTATCCATTTGCTGCTCCTGCTGTTACCAGGAATCTTGTTTAGGGAGGTCCACTCCTCTCTCCCAGGGTGAGCTCTACCATGTCCATTTTCACTTACCCACCTTGGCACACCAACAGGGTGAAAGGTGAGGCCAGGGATGGTCTCTGCAGCTTTTCCACATTCACCCATGCCTAGAGAACATCCCTGCTCCCAAAATGGCCATTGAATATGAAGAATGGCACCTAATTTCCCTCCAGCATAGCAGGGCACCTCAGGGTCTATTCTGACAGCTCCAGCACAGCCCAGGCTGTGCATTGCCCTGCTAATCCCAGCTCCAAGACAGGATGCAACTCCAATAAACTAGAGGCATCCCTCCAAGCATCATCCAATAAATCATAACAGCTGGACTAATAAACGGTCCAGGGAGCCATTTATCCAGTTAAGCAGAAACAGTGGAAGTATAATTATGCAAGCAGTTTTTTCCCTTCCCAGTGATAAAAGAGGACCTCAGCTAGCTCCAAAGAAACTTCTTCCTCCCCTGACACTGGACAGCCTCCAGCACACCTAGCAACCATGCAGTGGCAATTCCAACCACAGAAGCAGTTCAGACACCAGTTTTTCTGGGTATTTGTTCCTGGAAAAGATGTTCCCTGATAGAATGCCATTAAAATGTTAATCATAAAGCTGCTGAGAGCCCCTTCTCCAGGAGGTCCTTTGTCCAAACACAGTCAGTGTCAGCAGTCCCTGGCACGTTATCACCAGTTGTTTACCCAGCAAGAAACAAATCTCATAGATTCAACCCAGTTATATGCTGAAACTCACAAGCAGGAACTGAGATAGGTCCCTCATGAACAGCAGCTCTGCCAGGGAGCTGCAAACACAGGGGCAGCTTCACACAGGAGGTTTGCCCTTCCCAAGGCAGGACTGATGAGTGTTGGTAGCATAAGATGACCCTGGAGCAGGCACGAGCAGGATGCTTGATGCATCCAAAGTTGCCTCTTTAGTCCTAACTCCCATTCAGGAAAGGAAAAGACTCACCCAACACCCCCCACATTTTTTTTCAGCTTTATTTGCCTAAAGAAGCTAAAAAAATCCCATGTTAAACATATTCAGGGGCTGAAAGTTATGATGAAAGCAACAGCACTGCAGAGGAAACATATATGTATTTATAGACTCACACACATAAAAAGAGACACGTCTTTTTCCTATTACTTATAATTTGGAGATAGAAGAGGTTGGGGGTGGAACACTCGTTATCCCCTTTCCTCTGCATGTGTAGTTCTCATTAGGTCCAATTAGGATGATAATCACATCTGAAAGGAGGCTACAAGCCAACACATGTGATCAAAGCAGAAGTAAACACAACTCCAGAGACCTTAGGGAGTATATGGTTTCCTCTCCCAAGTTCTCCAAGCTTCTGTCTGGCTTGGTTCTACCTGAAAGCTCAGTCCTATGCAGCATTTTCTGGGAGAGCATCCCACGTTGTACCATGGTTCTTCAGGGACCTACGAACCTGTAACAGGTCTCAGCATGCAGGAGGAGAGAAATTAATTGCACTTTCCAGTGTTCTTTCCATACCCAGCTTAAGGCATTACTATTTCTACATTAGGAATCAATATGCTGCTCGGGGTGAGGTTAAAGAGAAAATCCATCTGAGTTCAGTGAAAGCAGACCCTGTTCTCAGCTCTCAAAAGCCTTTTCCACCCTCCCTCTCCAGGGTAAAGTGGTGAGTACAATTTTAATGGGAAGGTCTGGGTGGGTTTTCTGCACATTGGTGCAGTTGTCACCCCCACCTCTAATATCTGCAATGCCTTTCCCATCCCAGCTGCCTCCCAGGTGACTCCATGCAATTACATTCCTAATTGTGCCACAGTGGTGCTCTCTGGGATGTTACACTGCTGTTTAATTTATAAATGTCAATTTGGAAGCACAATACAATGAGAAATTACCCACATCAGACACAGAGCAGTTTCCACTTATGAATAGGTAAGAAGACAACAAAAATAATTAAGTACTTAACAAACAGAGAAGATGAGGGAATGCAGGCATCTCTTTAGTGAAACCCTTCCAAATTTTACACATGCTCAATTTTAAGCTGTTTAAATGGAAGGGCAGAGGTAGCCAAGTGCCAGGTTTAATATTGGACATGACATTGCACAGTCTGTGCCTGTTTGGGAATCTATTTCATATTTAAATCTCAATTAAACAGTAGGACTGCCTTGACATTTAAAAATCCAAACAAAACACTTCAAGCGCAGCTCTGCAAAATGCATCTGTAAAAGCATCTTCTTATTCCATCAACCTGCTTATTCTTTGCATTCTGAATAGCATCTTCAGGATGAGAAAAATAAAAGAAAATAAATAAATTGGGATGTGTTGATTTTTACCACCATTCTCTTTGAATAGCCAGACCATCTAAGCAAGAGTGCGTTTGGTCCCTCTTGTATATCATCAGCAGAGCACCTGCAGAGATATCTGAGCTAGTTTTGAATTAGGAAAAAAAATTGTTGTGCAGGAGGAAAAAAATCACCTCATACCAAGCTCTGAATCACCAACAATGATGCTTTCACACTATCTTGTCCTTTTATACAGCTGATCCCAAGTGAAATATAACATAAGAAGAGGGCAGATGCCAGGAGCAGCACTGGGGAAATGAGAAAGGAAGAGCTGCATGGAGCAGCCTTGGTTCAGGCCATGGACACAAATAAGATTTGCCCATCAGCCACCCCAGTCTGCCACAGGCAAAGCCACAGCACCAGCTGCAGCCCAGTCACAGCTGGGGCAGGGAGCCACCTTTTCCTGGGCTGACACTGCTCCTCCTGCATCAACCTTGAGGCAACATGGGGAAGAATGCGAGGAGCACTAGGGAAAAGCACCAGGCACGAGGCAGACCACTTTAGGTCCCAACATTTTCTCTGGCTCCAAGATTATGGATATTACTGCAGCATGGACAGCCTTCCACTCCCCCCTGGAGCTGGGCTGGCACACCCCAGGCTGCCTGTGTGGACCCACCGTGTTCCAGCAGGGGCTCCAAGGCAGCATTAACAAACAACCCCACATTTAAACTTTCCTACTGTCTGCTTCTCAGTGGCATCACATCAAATATGCTGGTGGCTGCCAGCCCAGCTCTGCATGCCCAGCTCGAGGCTCCCGACGCCACGGCCAGGCTTGGAAACAACCCCTTGAGAAGCTGCTGCTTGTCAGCCACAAAAATCTCAGCCTGGGTTTCTCATCATTTAACTACACAAGCATAACTATAAAGAAACTTGCACTCTGCAGGTTTCCAGCCCTTCTTTTTTCATGTTTATCTCTAAATTCTCCATGCAATGAGCAGCTCTGAAAAGGGTTTGTCCTCTTTCCTGAAAGGACTCACCCTGCAAGGGGAGCACTGTGGTGTTTACACACACTCAGCCACACAAGTTTAATAGAGGAACAGAGATAAAGTGGGTTCAGTGCTTTCTCTTTTGTCTTCCTTTTGTGGAAATTATAGACACCTCAACCCTAGAAGAGAAGACCCACCACACTGGGTCAGACCAAAGAGCAGTTCTAGCAAAATGCCTTCTGGCTTGTAACAAATGCCTCCATGAAAAGCATAAAAAATATGTCTCCATATAAAAAAAGAGAAAATATTGATATTTTCCCCTGATTCACTCTCCTATCTCTCAGGATCAGCAATTCAGAGCCTTCCTGGGTGTAAGGGTGCACTGGGACCATGGTGTGCCCATCCCCGCAATGGCCCCTTGCCCACAGATGAAGCATTTTCTCATACACACAACATGACAGGGCTTTTCATGTCCTGTGAGCTCTCAGACAAGCAGCTCTGCAGGGAAAAGCCAAAGAAGTGCCTCAGCTGGTGCCAGCTGCGTGCCATTGATGCTAATGGACTTGTTCTGCTTTATACCAGCTGATGATCTCCCTCCTTTCTGTTTCTGCCCTCTCAACAGATTTTCTGGTGCTCGACATATAAAATATCCATCAGAAAGGTGGATCTAGTCCAGCAAGTGCTGTGGCACTGCTTTATGTCTGTTAGAGGAAAATGTAAGAGCCCTGCCATAGGGTTGTAACAGAGTACACCAGCCCTGGAAAAGCTTTGTGCTAACCCTCATTACTTAAATATTGGCTTGCTCCTTCAAGATGGGGCTTTCTGCCCTTTGAAATCCCTTGGGTTGTTCTCATCTCTGCCAATATGATATTATGCCAGGGGAAATAGGGTGGGACACACTATAGCCCTTTACCCCCCTGAGCACACTGGCAGTCCCACTATGGACACTGCTTCTCCATCCTGCTTTAAAGAAAACACCTGCAATTATTCCCAGAAAAAACCATGTTCATTTTAAATCACTGATAATGTCAGCAAACTCTATGCCAGCCATGCTTTCTAACAAACCAGTGACCTCAGTGAAAGATGAAGGGAAGAGTTGAAATAATTTGGAGATATTACTCCAAATTTCTGCTCCATCAGTTCATTATTCAAGATGACTTTAACCCCCATGTGCCTCCTGCCCGCATTCCCAAGTCCTGGAGTCATCAGTGGGTGCAAACCATGCAAGGGTCTTTCCCAAACCAAAGTGCTGGTGACATCCCTAACTGGTAGGAGGATTTCAGCAGCACCATCTCCCCTTGGCTGAGCCGATCATTTCAGGTCCTTCCAGGTTCTGTTTGTGTGCAAGCAATGCTAAAGGGCTCAGTGGAGAGTGTCTCCTCCACTGCAGAGTGAGCCAGAGAAACACTGTCACAGAAAAGCAGTTTTCTCATTTCCTTATGACCAGGGAAGCCAGCTCCAGCCCCCAGCTCTGATGCAAAATGTCAGCAGGACAGCTATTAAGTAGTTAGGGGTGGGAAACTCCAGCATCAACCAAAAATACATCCATGTTGGCAGGACATACAAGATCAGCCAGTACCTGACAGCCCTATAAACCTTCCCTGGAGTGGGACACAACACAAATCCAAAGGGTTTTCCCTGAATCAAAGATTCAGAGCAAAGTTCCTACTTTTGTCAGCTGGTGGGTTCAAATTCCCACACAGATCCATTCTTGGCAAGAGGAAAGAAGAGGCTTCTTGTTTTTTCCACCCTCTTTCTGTGTGTGATTACAGACAGACCCAGGAGACACAGATTTGCTGGTGAAAACCTCCCCTTTGATCAGTTTAGTGAATTCTGAGAATCTGCAGTTAAAACCTCTAAGTCTGGTACAAACCAATTAGAGATAATCCTAAAATATAAGGTTTGCATGAAGATGTGAGCTTTTTCTGGTGCCTGGAAGGGAAAAGGGAGATCTTCTTGTTTTAGTACCATTGGCTATCCTGTCATATTTCATACCAACAACTGAGATCACGTGCTGTTTGCCCTTCCCTTATTTTCTGAAGAGGGGAGTAGAAAGGACACATTTAGAACAGAAAAGTAACCCAAGTGGAACATGGGTCAAATGAAGTTTGGTGCCTATTTTTCCCACAGGAAAATTTGCCAAAGAAAAATTAAAGTAAATCCAAGAGGCAAACACAATGCTCTACATGATGAAATTTTTTTCCAGCTATTTTCAAGGCATAATTTCATCATGCAGAATGAGAAAGAGAGATAATATGTCTCTCTTTGCTCCATAAATCTGTCATGAAAGACATTTTCAGCTAGTTTATTCATTTTCAGGCTCTCTGCCCTGATCTTTCTTTCTCCTTTTTATTACCTGTATTGAGGCTGCAGTGCCACTCACTCACTGCTGAGCTGCAAAGTTGACTATTACAGCTCCTTTTTTATTTCTCACTGATCTCATTGAATTATTGAATAGGGTACTGTCAAGTTGAAAAGAATATATCTTCAAAAATAAAATAAATTTTCTTTCCTGAGTTTCAAATGGCACCTTAAACCATATATTTAAGGCCAAAAAAAAGTAAGAATTTGCAGGAGACTCATTTTCTTAACATTAATAATGCCCTTGGTTTTCTTTTTGCACATTTCAGTCCAGACAATCTAAGTTCAGCATCAATTTCTAGACAACTTCGCTCTCTGCTTCTTCTATATTTGCAGTAATGATATTGTCAAGTGTCTTAAGTTTGTCCTCAGCCTTTGGGTACTTGTGGGCTTATTTTGTAAAGTCTGAGTTTGTAAAGACATGAGTAATGCTGTGGCTCAGCTCTCACTTTTATTTTGTCTTATTTTGGTATCTGTTAGCTTTCAGGCTTACAGGGAACAGTTTGGCTGCATGGCTCAAGTACACCCTAAAGGCTCGAAACCAGGAACCCAACTGAAATTTTTATATAATCTCATTATTTTTAGAGAGATTTTTACGATTCCAGGAAGACTGCGTGATTTCTTGGTTTTTAACTCTGAGACTTGGCTTCTCTACTGTTTTAGATTTAGCATCTGAATTTCTTTTATGCCGCAGGTCCTTATAACCAACATGTAAGAACAAAATGTCCAGAGCTGAAGACCTGTTCCTTTTTCCTTCTCTTTTCTCTTGGGGGCCCAGTATCTCCCAGGCCAACGGGAAACCAGAGCACTACAGGTGATGAGATCCCTCTACTCTTCTATCCCTGCAGACCAGAACCTTAGTTAAAGTTTGCCCATAACCAGAGCCAGGCACTTTCTAGAAACACTATTATATTAGTGAGGAAAATAGGCAAAATCCATTTTGTTTGTATGGCAGTAATATCTCAGTAATTAGACCAGTATAAAATGAGCAAAACAATAGTGGTGGTACTCAATCTATAATCAATATTTCAAGAGCGTGCTGAAATTCTGGATTTATATAATAAAGGTGGGAGTTATCACAAATATTAAACACACTGATGACAATGGTTAGAAAGATGCTGGGCATTAGCAAAAAGACATTCGTAAAAGTCAATGTGAATTGGTCAGGAATCTTTATATAAAACTCTTACAAGAAATTGTACAGTTAAAATACAGAACCTGAGCTGAATGGAAACTAAAAAAAAAAAAAAAAAAACAAACAAAAAACCACACCCCCACCCCCTGACCAGTCCACACTTACTTCTTTGTTAGAAGCTCTTTTGGAACCTTGTTATAAAATCCAGCAGTGCGTCTTTTCTCCAACAAAGACTTTTCTCACAAAACTCCAGGAATAAAAAAAAAAATACAGTTCAATCAAGCTACCTCTAGGGCATATTTACACAAAGGTTTTTATTGCCTTTCAACTTGATATATTGTTTTCAATACCTAACTGAAAGGTAAAGGTATTAAAATATACATTGCAGTGCAGTTTATTCCAGAAGAGCTCCACAGTGCATCCTGTCTGCCCATGAAGACATCCAATTACTGCTTGTACCAAACCTGACCCCAGCTGCATAACCAGGGCTAAAATTTCGGACATGTAGGACAGGAATTAAATTCTTAATTTTCTCTGCAAAACCTGCTGCAGGAGAGAACACTTGAAAAATCGTTTAGCTTGCTCTGATTTGAGAAACTTTGGGTCTTTAAATCACTTATGTGAATTGTGGGTATGTGTTATGTATGAAGGTGACTGCAGACAGAAAAGAAATGAACTGCACTGTTTCCAACACATGTGCGTTTCCCTGGGCCAGGCTACATGTCACATCCTTTGAGAAGTATTCAGACACAGTGAATGCCTTTCAAGATTTTGTTTTACCTACTAATAGTAGGGGCCTTAAAGGGGTAAAAACACTTTCCTGAAAATTTTAATTTCAAATTCTGATAAAAAAATCAAGTGAGAACTGACTGTATGAATCAGAGGGAACCTGAGGCCAGCCTTACCATGTTCACCTCCACAAGCAGAGATACAGCTCCACCAAGGCTGTCCCACAAAACTCAGCACAGGTTCTGCCACAGCAACACATCTTCAGTGGGCATTGGTCACACTTAGAGGGCTCACCCAAAAGCAGAGCTCCAGCACCCCAGGCCCCCTAAAAACACTCAGTTTCTCCATGAGATGCTTAAAATATCAACAGTACCACAAAAAGGGTGAAGATTCACAGTGAGGTTATTTCTACCAGCAGGTGGTCCATGGAGCAAATTCCAGATGTGGCTGTTACTTAATTAAGACAATCCTTGGAACTAATGTGATGTGATTGCTGGGTGTGGGAGATGTCTGCCTCTTTGAATCAGGAGGTAGCTGCTCCCCAGGAGAGCCCCAGAAAATGCATCTATCCTCTTGGGTGCACATTCTGGCAGGGACAGAATAATCTTCCCCTCAAGAATGGCAAAGGCTGCACGGTCAAAGCATCAAATGAATTTGATTTTTCACCCAGTTGTTATATCTTGTTACTATATAAATTAATACATAAATTAATATGCACTTGGTCCACTTGATGCCATCACTGATTGCAATTAGATGTTCCTAATCCAGACTTCAGCATAACACAAATTGTACCATTGGTTTAAAAATGCCCTCTCAAGAGTGAATGTACATCTCCTCTTGTGCTGTCTCCCTTCATAACCCTTCACAGCCTGTTGCCAGTTCTCATTATGTCTGGTCTTCTCATTTTAATGGCACCCACTGTACAATAAGGACCTTCCAATTTGGTTTTTCTGTGGAGCAGAACACGAAGTCAGTCACAAATGGCAGAGAAAAACGTGCAAAAAATAAACATTTTTAAAATGAGTAGGCATCTGAAATAAAATTATTCTTTAGAGAATCACTGGCTAGCAACTGGATAAATCCCATCACTGTTCAAGTTAATAAAACAAATTTCTTGACAGGTGTTAGGTAATTTTTAGCAAAGTTACAAGCTAACGTTTGATTAGTTATAAGAACAGACTCATAGGTCTAAATCAAAGCTGCTCACTGAAGCTGGTGAGATAATTGATGTTCACAATCAGAAAAAACAGTCTTTAATTCCAAGAAAACTCTGCATAAGAAAGAGGACACATACATGTGAAAGTGAGATAAAATACATGACTTTTTACACGCTTTCTGATCCATGTTAAGCCGTGAGCCTTTCTGAGTAGAGACCCTTGGTGTATGCTCAGGCTGCAAAGAGAAGGTAGGATTGCTGCTCACCCAGGTGACAGAAGCCGGTGTGAGCATGCAGTCCTGCCTCACTGCACTTGGGGCATAAATCACATCTGCTTTAATGCATTTACTCTGGACGAGGAGTTGTGTTTTCTGGGTGCTGTGGCAGCAGAAATAACACAGCACATAATGACAGAAAACAATAACAATAAAGAAATACATATGAAATAGGCACCTCCTGAACCACTGGCAGCACAGAGGACACTGCACAGCATTTAGATGAGGCTGATTCTCACTGCTGTATTTATGAGTGAACATTACTTCGTTTTTTCGGACATTTGCATTTTGCCCCTTGGAGAATCTCCCTGAAACACAGAAAAGGCACATTCCCCACCCTTCCTAGGAACAGCCCCTGCTGTGAATGTGCACAGTGGCTGAAAGCTCAAACCAGCTACAGGGCCTCCCCTGGGCCAAGACTGGTACTCAAGGGGATTATCCTTCAGCTGCTGACCCAGCCTTCCCTGCCACACAGCCTGCACTTTGGAACAAGAAAAGAAAGAAAACCCATAAGCAAAGAAAGCAATCCCATAAGGAAGAAGGAGTTTCGCTGGCTTGTATTCTCAGAAATGTGAGTCTTCCTGTGCAGCTGACAATCCCCCAATGACCCAATTCCCAGAGCACAGTCACTATGACCCTCCTATGGGGAGATCTGCAAGAAAGGGCTCCATTTAAGTCTGGAAAAGGGCAATGCAGATGGGGAAGAGTCTGGAGCACAAGTCCTGTGAGGAGCAGCTGAGGAAGCTGGATTGCTTATCCTGGAGGAAAGGAGCCTCAGGGATGACCTTATTACTCCCTACAAGTCCCTGACAAGAGGGTGCAGCCAGGTGGGGGTCAGGCTCTACTCCCAGGAAATCAGCGACAGGATGAGAGGACATGGCCTCCAGCTGCACCACGGAAGGATTAGGCTGGATATGAGAAAGAATTTGTTCACAGAAAAGGTAATTAAACCTTGAAACAGTCTGCCCAGGGAGGTGGTGGAGTGATCATTCCTGTGGGTGTTTAAGGAAAACCTGGATGTGGCGCTCATTGCCATGGTCTGGCTGACAGGGTGCTGATCAGTCATAAGTTGGACTTGATGGTCTCAGAGGTCTTTTCCAACCTAATTGATTCTGTCATTCTGTGATCTAATGCTCACTTGAAGGTACAATCCACATGCTGGACCAATTAGCCATACAGCCATACAACAGCTGAGGGATGAAGTCGGCCGTAATATTATAAGCCATTTTTCAAGTAAATAAGTTTCATTAAACCTCATGCAAAAAGCATTCAACCAAAGGCAAATTCACATCAGTGTACTTGCTTATCCTTAATTATATTATTCCCTTCATTCTGTAAAGAAGGGCATTACTCTCAAATACAGAGGGATAAACATGATGATGTAATATTAATTTGTAGTGAGTGATATAATTAGTTACTTTTCAGTAAATATGAAAAGATTAAGAAAATCACATTGGTTTCTTCAGCTGGCAGGTAGAAACTACTGCTTCCTTTTACATCTCTGAAAAATTACAGCAGGTAGCACAGCTTCCTAAACCCATTTGCCTTGATTCAAATAGACAGATTAAATAATTAACCAGAATTAGAAATAACATCGAATATGAGCAGAGTAAGGAACTACAGGTGTTCACTGCAGGCTATGTCTGCTCTGATTTTAAGATGCCTATGATATCCAAAATCCAAATTCACATGTGACAATGCACATAATGTATCTTGGGGAAATTTTCTGGGAGATCTGATAGATCAAAGAATCCTCTGTTATTCCTTGCACACCTCTGAAAAATGTTCAGTAAACCCTCCAGGTCTAATCCTTGCTTAGACAAATAAAGAGCTAAATTAACTTCTAAAGCAAATTTTTAAATTCTTTTTGGAAGCATTCTTAGTAGACTCAGGTATGTCTTGTATGCCAGATGCTCCAAACAGGGCACAAGGTACAGGTAATTCTTATTTTTTCCTGCCTTAATTTTAGCAAGGTCTCAGGACCAGACCAAGAGCTCACACAAGGTTTACAAGCCCCTCACAGCACTGGTGAGAGGCAGTAGCGCCTTTCTGCTGTGTGTCAGACCTCTTTTGGCTGCTGTAAAAATCAGTTTTCTCTACTGTCTTAATCTTTTGTCCCTTTGTGCCTCCTATAGAGATAGCAATGTGTCCTCATGGAGATGGGTAGCTTTGCCCTGTGGACATTCCCTTCCTGAATTCAGTGCAAAACTGTGATATGGTGATGAATTATCCAGTCTCACAATGTTAAATGTAAATTGATATCCTACAACAAGACTACCAAGGAGACCAGTCATTTCAAAGAATTCAATGCCATATACCAAAGGCAAAGGGAAAACAATGTACTTAACTACTTGGTCAAGCTGAAATCCAGTTTATGCACTCTGTCTTCAACTCCAGTATTATACAACCTTAAAATTGGGAAAAAAAAAAATAAAGAAAGCTGCTAGGAGCAGCCACATTTGGAATGAAATTGATTCTGTTGTTCTTTCATCCAGTGTACAGAGTCAGTGCAATCAAACAATCAACTGGAAGTCCAGAAAAATTTTAAAGCCATCAGTATAATAAGATGATTTCAGCAGATCACTCTAACAGCTCAACAAATCAGCAGAACAGAGAAATATTTGTACCAGACATTTACTCTCCACTACCACCCCTCTTTCCATTTTTTTTTTTTTAAGGCTAGTCAGAGCAATACTCAGGGTAAAAAAGATTTCTTGTGTCACATTTCATCGAAGTCTGATTTCAGAAGCTTTTAATGTAACTTGAAATGCCTGATATTGAGGTTGTTCCTTGGCCATAAGAGCAGAAAGGCATTTTTCAAATTAATTTTTTATAATGTGTGTGTACACACATATATTGATATGAGGCATATGAATCTATAGCAGTAGGGCTAGTGCTTGCAAAATGCAGTCATATCACATCTCCTCCACTTGATTACAATGAAAAATTTATTGCATCTTACTTCACAGAGGAGTTGTAACTGCCTGGACTTGTCAAAACTGTGTACTTTAATAACTGAAACTCAATCACATCCAAATCACAAATGAATAAATATAAAAGATAAACATAAACACCATAGAGAATTACTCTTTGCCCATTTGACAATATGCTCGATACCAACAGGTGGTGAGGGATGGTAGCATGATTCATATCTTGGCACCTCCTCTCCAAACCCTAGAAAAGAGCCCAAGTGATGCTCACCCCGTTCAGACACCAGCACTGACGCAGAGCAAAACCAACTTTTTTCACCCCTGCCTCAGTTCTTCCATCTGTAACATGGGACACCCAACAAGGACTGTCTTGTCTGCAGCCAAGTAGAAATGGAAACTTGTGCTGGTTTTGGCTGGGACAGAGTTAATTTTCTTCAGCAGTATTCTCTGTGGGGCTGTGTTTTGGATTTGTGCTAGTAACAGCATTAATGAGACAGGGATTCCATAACTGCTGGCCTGTGCTTACAAACAATCAAGGTCTTTCCTGCTCCTCACCGCACCCCACCAACGAGGAGTCTGAGGGTGCACAAGGAGTTGGGAGGGGACACAGCCAGGACAGCTGACCCCAGCTGACCCAAGGGATATTCCAGACCATACAGAGTAATGTTCAGTTCATCAATCTGGAAGAAGAAGGAAGAAATGGGGGACATTTGGAGTGGTGGTGCTTGTCTTCCCAAGTCAGTGTTCCACATGATGGAGCTCTGTTCTCTTGGGGAGGGCTGAACACCTGCCCACAGGAAGCAGTGAATGAATTCCTTGTTTTGCTTTGCTTGTGCATGTGGCTTTTGCTTTACCTCAACTTGAGAGTTTTCTCACTATTTCTCTTCTAATTGGCGCCCCCCCCCCCCCCCCGCATTCCACTGAGAGAAGATGAGCTGCATGGAGCTGGGTTGTCAGCAGAGTTAAACCATGACAGTCCTGTCTCATGCCCAACATGGGGCTCAAAGAGTTCAAGATAACAACAGTTTTGATTGAAACACACTAGATCGACTTTATAGCTGTTACTGCTGATTAGCTATTAATTGGCAGACTCCTGTGCTTGCCATGGGGCTTGCTTCCCTCACTGGATGTTTGTGCTTGTTAGTGACTGCTTTTTGCTTTCACTGTGTGCTGTCCTGCCGTGTGGCTTATCATCTTACTCTGCTGTGCCTGGGAGCACTCTGATAACAGCAACAGCGATGCAACCAGGCTGGCAGATGGCCAGGGCATCACTGCTGCTTCTGTGCTGCCGTACTGGACAGGCTGGGACCCCAGGGTGAACTCCAGTAACGTGACCTGTGGGGGAGCCCACACGGGAGCAGGACACCCTGAAGTGTTCATAGCCATGAATGTGTCCACGCCAGAGCAGATCCATCTCAGTAATGTCAGTGCCATGGCTGAGGCCCATGGGGAACAGGTGCACCTCAAGGTGACTGTGGTGGCTGTGGGTAAGTCTGCATCACAGCAGGTACACCCCTGGGAGAGGCTGTGGCTCAGAGATAAGGTTCCACATGGAGTAGATACACCCTCAGGGACAACACTGTGTGGATAAGGGCAAGCCAGAGCAGGAGCAAAGGGAAGAGTTCAGAAGAGTTCATTGCAATGTCAAACCCTGGCCCAAAGGCACCAGGGTTGGAAGCTGTAATGGAAATACCTTTAAATTATTGCAAGCCATGATTTGAGTTGTTAAAGGGAATACTGTAGCTGTGGAGAAGCCTTACAAGAATCAACCTGACCTGAGCTGGTTTTGGTGCCCAAAAGTTGCACACAACCTCTCCTGTCCCAAGTGAACACCATGGCAGATGGAGCCCAAAGTCACGAACGAAATGAACTCAATAGATATACAATGGACATTTGTGCACATTCTATGGGAATTCTATGAACATTTTACAGGGGCAGTACATAGAATAGAGAAATTACACCTGTGTTTTATATTGAAAGGCAGGAAGGGGGTGGTGGTTAAAGAGATTGTATTGGATAGGGTGGTACCTGAGTATGATGTAAATGGCATGGGGGAAGGGATGGAGAATCTGCTGTTCCTCCCTTGAACGGTGGTAAATTAATTCTTTGTTTGGCTTTGCTCACATGCTCAACTTTTTTTTTTACCTATGAACTGTCTTTAGCTCAATCCACAAATATTCCCACTTTCACTCTTTCAAATTGCCTCCTCCATCCTGTCGCAGGGTATGAGAGAATGGCTGCGTGGGAATCAGTTGCCAGCAGGATTAAACCACAACAAAATTATCATTACTCTTCACTCACTTAAAGTACTTTCTCCTTCTCATCGTTCATCTTCATCATTTACCCGGTTTTGGACTGAGTGCTTTTGTTAAAGGGTTGATTATAGGATAATTTGAAACAAGTATATTAATCTCACATTATGCCTAATTGCATTAGCTTCAGATGTGTCCTCTAAGTATGATTTACATTTTGAAAGATGTCTAAGACTCTTTTCTATCATCTCCTTTAATGAGATCCAATCTCTGAGGCCTTTTTCTCTTTCTGACTTCTTCATTTTCTGTGAATTTTCTTTTTCTTGGAGATACTGAATTTCTATTAAACCTCCCTGAGAATCGTTGACGCTAACAGTAAGATGGCACTAAATCAATAAAACACTAAATAAAATAATCATAATTATTAGTACTTTTATTTCCTATCTTTTTTTCCTTAAATCTCAAAACGTTTTGCGGGAGAAGGCAAACATTATTACATTTAACTGATGGAAAAACAGACCAAACATCCCATATTAAATCCCAAATATCATAGGGACGGCGAGTCCCATTAGGAGAGAAAACATGTTCCTGCCTGAGGTGATGGGGCTGCACAATAAAAGTAGTAATAGAAACCAACTTAATCTTTTTAGTGTCTAACTTTCTCAGCACATTATTTTTTTAAGCCATTCAGTAACTGTTAATAGGTGACAGACTCATCAAACCATTGAAATTATGTAACAACCAAACCTGTCAGATTGAAGTATTGTTCTTCCCACAACCCCATTACTTTTAGTAACTACTTCCAAACCAGCTGCCTACGTGGGAGCAATCGAGGAGTCACTTCAGTCAAACAACTCTTCCAATACACTCCTTCAGAAGTATTAAGTCAGTATGACTTATTGGGTGGCCATTTCTTTATTTGTGAGATCGTGGCTGGATTTATCACATCGTTCAGAGAAATTCACAGGTAAAATTCAAAACTCATCAGGCCTCAAACATTTCCAGCAAAAGGCCAAAAGGAGAAAACATTCACATTATGGCACAGAAATTCCAAATCTAAACATCACTGAGCACACTGAGATTCCTCTACATCCTGTGTAGATGGTATGAATGACAAAGTAGGATTAATAACTGGGAATGCCACCGGCATCCACAAAAGGCAACACGACACCGAACAAGAACGAGGGGGATGCTGACAGCTCCAAAAGGAACAGCTCTATTTCACAACCCTTATCTCACTGTAATTAATTTTGAGGCAAGCTATCTTTCCCTGTGACACTTCCGCACAACTCACAGC
>JAHLSL010000061.1:9720474-9778824 GCA_025920805.1 Petroica traversi
ATGCTGCCAAATCAACATAAATCCAAATGTGAACATTTTACCCAGAATTTGTAAACAAACTAATAGCAAAGCAAACCATACTAATGGAGCTTCCTCCCACCCTGCCATAACACTAATTTCTACATAGAAATTTCTGCATCAGTCTGCTTTTGAAATTAGTTTGAGTTAGCTTGTATAGTGCTGAAGAATTTGGAAGGAAAATCCAAAGTCCCACTGCAAGCCTTAAGCCACGTCCACCATGTTACTAACACTGTATTTTCCAATTTACAATAACTTTCTGTTGAGCTAGGTGGATATGTCAGACTTTCCAGGGCCATGACTTGCATGAATCACCTGTTGAGCATGAAAATGAGCATTTACCTATTATTTATGTATGCAAAATTACATTTCCTGCTTGTCTCTATGAGGCAGGGTGTGACCCCTGGCAGAGATCAGTCTTTTTCAGGAGCTCCAAAATGACTTAAGGGCAATAAATATCACATTTTATTTATATTTTTTTTCTTTCTTTATATTATGCAAGAACAACTATTTTGAAGCATGCAATACTGAAAGATGGCAGAGGGAAGATAAAAAGCAGGAAGGGAGATAACAGCACAACTTGGAAGCCTCACATGCTACACGAGATAAGCACAAAGCCTGGTGCCACCACAGCCCATCCTCCAAAGCAAGGCCCCATTGAAGACCTGGGAGACCCAAATATGACCCATCCTGTGATACCAATTTCTCCAGAAAATTCAGGTGGTCAGTCTAATCCTGAGCTTCCTTTCATACTCATGGACAAACAGATGCACAGATCAGGAGAATCAGTCAATGAAAATTCATGGCTGAACAAAACACTAACATTTCTCTGTTATCAGTGACAAAAACATGATGAAAACATTAAGAATGTCTGCAGAAGCTGAGAGAAAGGTGTCTCCTTTTCCCTCCTTTCCTACCAAGCAGTAGCTTGTCTTGGACTGAACAGCTTTACAGGCAGAAAAGCACCAATCTAGATACTGAAAAAAAGTGAAGATCAGTTTCAAGAGCAGCATCTGCACATCCACAGTCTGTGTGTGAGCTTGCTTCTCTTGGCTATGGAGAAGCAAGAAAATCCAGTGTCAACCTGGCAGCTGATGATCCTTTTTATTTTCTACAATCCTACAGAACACAGAAGTGCAAGAATGAACATTCAGCTTCCTCAACTCGTTATCTAAAACAGGCTGTGCTGTGTCAGAATTGGCAAAGCACTCAGGGCTGCATGCAGCCAAGCCCCCAGAAATACCAGGCAAATCAAATCCAAGGAACAGAATGGGCAATGCCTTTTTTTTCTGCACATTAATGAGTACAGAGGGGAAAGGCAGGATACTTTACAACCTCTTTCTTCTATTTCCTTTGAAGAACCATGGACCAGAGAAGAGAATTCATATTTACATCCTGCAAATAAATGAGAAGCCAATGTGTACTTAGGCAATCAGCAGTATGAAATAGCTTTCCTGGACAACTTTCAGGCCTTATCAGTTTGGCAGAACTGTTTGCTACACTTGGGACATATGTTCCAGCTGAAGTGTGCCATGGGACACTGATAATTCACTCTGTCTCAATGTGTAAAACATTCTCCCTACCTCTGACACTCCACCAATGACATCCCCTTGATGACAGATATTTGTCCAGTTGCCCTGGTTTTAGAAATGTCCCATCTTTCAACATATCCCTTTGGTATATGCACAGGGAAAACAAAATTATCAACATCAACAGAGTCCACTCAAGAAAAAAAAAAAAATCCTACTAAAAATAAGCATGCAAACTTCTGATACATAACAATAATTTCAGAAAAAGTCATGGTAAGAGATTGGCCAAGAGATTTAAAATCACAACCTAATTTTAATTCACTCTTTTTTTTCTGAGTGATTCTGGATCTTCTGCATGGTTCCCCATCTATAGACTATAAATAAATAAAGTTACTTTCCTGGATCCCCCGGAGATCATGGTATGAAAAGAACTGAATAAGAGCTGTGCTATTACTTTTTTGCATTGAACTCTCCTGTTTTGCTTGATCTGAATTATCTTTCATTCAGTCATTATGTGATGTGACTTGGAGGAGTGCACTGAGACTGTCTGCAGGATATTGCCCAAAGGCAATATCAGGAATCAGCCTGTAAAAAAAACCCAAACAGATTCTAAGGGGATAAAAGTACAACAGAGCTATACTTCATTAACAAAAAAACCACTGACTTGTAGCTGAGAAAATCTGCTGGAAATGATCACAGTATTACCAAGAAAGTTATATTCGGTGTGTACTGTTTACCGCCCCCCCCTTAAAAAATGAATGAGACTGCATGACCTTCTTACTGAGAACTGGTGGACGCTCAGCACTTAGGAAAAGCTGGGCTGATGTTCTAAATCACCATGTTTGGAAGGGAAGGATGGTCTTGAGGTTAGAAGACTGAATTCAAGAGACCTGGCTCCAAATCCCATTGGGTTACAGGTCTACCCTTGGTCTGGCACTGAAAGTTCTTTGGAACACGGATACTTCTTTCACATTTATTTGCAGCAATGGGCTTTAATTTCATGTGGCTCTCCTTGCACAACTTCAATTTGAGTTAAATTTGCAAGCAGTACACACGAACCTATGTGAGCACTAACACTCTTGAAGAAAATTTCAATCTACTATGTTTCCATCACGTACATCAAAATTCCAAGCACAAATTTCTCTATTTCCGACATCCTTGGAAAATGAAGAGTAATAGTAAGATATTGAATAATGTGATTCATATTCCTGTTATTAAAAATAATTAAATATAGGGCTCTCCAAGAAGGGAAATGAATATAACTCTGAAATTAATCAGTGAAGCTTCTGCAGTAAATGGATATGTTATTACAGAACACCACTGAAGCAGGCTTGGAGTTCTTTCCACAAACCTTTATATGAAAAATGGATTGTTCTTGATAAAATTGCATCTTCTCTGCATTTTAATATACATAAAGAAAAAGAAAAAGCTAGTATTTCAATAAACATTTCTGAGAAAAATTCATATTAGTTTCATTTTCACTTAAAACCCGCCTAAAAATGAGGCCTATAAAATACTCACTGTTCTTACTACTAAGCAGGGAAAACAGTTTCCAATCCTATAGGGCTTAGGCCATGGTGACAAAATTATCCTTCATATAAGCCCAATAATATCAATATATTCACAGATAAACTTGTCTTCAGCTTCCTAGAAAGTTTCTGCTTGCCAAAGAAGGCTGATTCCCTTAAATGTTGTTGAACAGCTTCTCCCTTGGGACAGCATTATTTTTGCTCAACACAGTGACAGACTTCTCTCCCTCTGCCTGACACTCCTGCCCCTGGCATGGTCTGCATGTTTCCAGCAGCCTCCCCACATAAATTTCCACCCAGGATGCTACACCCAGGCTGATGAG
Source organism: Petroica traversi (assembly GCA_025920805.1). Classification (NCBI taxonomy): domain Eukaryota; kingdom Metazoa; phylum Chordata; class Aves; order Passeriformes; family Petroicidae; genus Petroica; species Petroica traversi. The sequence goes on from JAHLSL010000061.1 coordinate 9,723,874, forward strand.
AAACCAAACTCTGCAGAAACACATCACAGCTAAATTCTCTCCCTTGCACAATCCCAAACAAATAGGTTTCCCATTGGGAACCCTGCTGGGACATGGGCTTCTCTCTTTGATCCCACAGTGGTGACTGCTGTAAGAGCAGCTCATGCAGTCCCACCAGTGCCCCATGGCACACAAAATGAGTGCCCACTTTATGGTTCATATGGTCTGTGCAGGTTTGATATGTTCTTATACATCAGCCTCTTGCTCTTTACAAAAAATGTCACTTCAGTGACTCCCACCCCTGCAGAAGTGTCAGTTCACAGGGGAACAAAAGCTCCAAGCAGAGAAATGCCAGAGCTCTGGGCTCACAAGCACAGAGCTGCCCCTTATTATCACACAGCCAAGCTGCAGCAATTCCAGACATCTCCAGGCTTCCCACATTCATGCAAAGAAGATTGCTATTAAAAGTACAGGTGTCTGAGACTACTGCCAGCATTTTTCTTGTGGCTACAGCAGACCAGGGCTCTGCTTCCTTCTTGGAAACCACTTCTCAGGGCTCATGGCCCCCCCCTTTTCAGGGTTCTTGCATCTGCCTGCCATGGCAAAGTGCTGGCTGTGGTTTTAGTGGTGTTTTAATTCCCTTCGGTCTTCCCCTTTAAAGGCATCACTTCCCATCACTACAACATCTCAGTCCTGGAGACAAAATTACAAAACCCTCATAGAATGGCCCATGCCTGGGCTGGTTCCTTCAATCCTCCTCCTGAGGAAGTTCAGCCAGGGACAAAATCACTGTCCCAAGAAAAACCCTCACAAGCCACCATGCCCCGCAGTGAAAACACACAGGGTCAACTCCAGAGCTGCATCCAGCAAGGGATGTGGTGCTCTAAAGGGAGTTTCTCCACACAAGACAGCTATTCAGACTGTATGCAGACTTTCAGGTAAGCCAAGGGGGAGCTGAGCCTTGCCTTAAGGTGATTCCTGCACAGAGACACCTCTGCAGCCCTGCAGCTGGGTAGATGCAGGCTCAGTGAGCAGCCCTGTGTCTTACCTACAGCACAATGGGACCAAGACAGTAACTATAAAGGCATTGCAGGAGCATCTGAACCTGCCCTGATGTCACCACAGTGGCTGCAGGGTAGCCTGGAAGCTTGCAATGGCTCTGCTGATGAGTATCTGGTAGTCAGGTAAATCCATCCTCATTCCTGACTGCTCCTTCCAGAAGGCACAAGTCTGTACCCAAAAATACTGGAAGCAATCAGGGTCAAAATGTGCCAGTAGTTGTACCAAGGGAAACTCCACTGCACTTCATTAGCCAAATGCAGACTTAATAGGGAAGTTTATGTTTGAAGTCAAACTTTTTTTTCAGGTCCCAAGTGCTGGGGGCTGATCCAACACTTCAAAATGTATCTAGAAAAATGGGAGTTTCAAAGAACAGCCCAAATCAGGAATCGGAGCATTGTGCTCTCCTAGGTCCTGGTCAGGTCTCAACTGCCTCAGCCAGGAACAGCTTCACTCCCAGAGCCCACGCACCCTCCATTGCAAGGCAAGTGGAATAAAACATACATGGCAAGAAAGGGGAATAAACTGCTGTGACAGTACATTCCAACTGTTGATATTGTCTTATATTTTCCAGTATCAGTTTATATACATATATACTGTCTACATATATGGATTTATAGACTTGTATAATACATGCTGTATTTCAGAATACTCATCAGCAAAGCAGTTATCTAAAATATATATATATATGGAAGAAAAATTAAGTCATTTCAAAAGAATACAGAACTACCTAGATATACAAAGCTCATGACTTCAGCCGTTGTGGATGGGCCTATTTGGGACAGGTGGATGGCAAGAGATCTTCATCAGATGTGAACCTGGTACTCTGTGTAGTACAAAAACCTCCAGATTACTCCCCTCTCTGTCCTGCTTTGTTGTGTGGGGCTGTTTGGCTACTCCAGACTCATTTCCTACACCGTCATTTCCAAAGCTCATTTATCACAGAATGTGTGTGGATTGAAAGAGGTTCCTTGAACAATCCCAGCCCAAGGAGCACCTCTCCTTTGCTCTCTCTGACCCTGAATAAGGGAAAGTTGGCACTGCTGGCACTCTACAGCCAGACAAGATCTGGCACAGCAATAAATCTCTGCAGCCACAGAGATTTTTCTGGGTGACAAGACCTGAATGTCACCACGGGAGCAAGTCAGTCTCAAGGAAAACACTGTAGGCTCCCACATCACTCCTGAATTATAATATCTTGTTGGGACAGACAGAATGAACAGACAGATGCAAGTGGACGGTTTAAAACAGATAACACTCAGGACTAGAGTCTGTTCTCTGCAGCAGCTACAAATGAGGGTGTGAGGGTATGAGGGTACCTCATCATTATCAAAGACCAGAACTGGGGCTTACCCTCTCTTGAGGCTCAAGAGAGATGTTTTCTTTCCACCCTATCCTGCTGGTTCAGGAAAGAAGGACAGCAAGCAGAAATTCTCAATTACTCAACTGAATGTGGAAGAAACTTTGAAATGCTAAGCCTTAAAAACTCAAAATCAACCAGTGAACAGAAGGAAATCAAACAGTATTTATTTGCCAAAACTCTTGATTTTAAATTATCTGATGAGTTCTCTGTGAATTAAAATTCATTATTTCTTTTCTTTTATTTCCTACACAGAGAATCCTTAAATGAGAAAGGGGAGCTCCAAAGTTTGCACTCATTGGCATTTTGCAATGAAGCTGCACACACAGAATATGCACGAGAAAAGACATTTAGAGGTGATTCTTACCCAGTATTCAAAGTTCTTTTTAAAAGAACACAAAAAGACACTTTCCTGGGACACTTTGCCTAGAAAAGATTCAGTTTTTCTGGCATCAGCATGAAAAAATACAGACTCTCAAAGCAGTCTGTGCTGCAGCTCTCTGTAGGGCTGGCATGTACAAACCCACTCTGAAATTCTGCATTTAAAAATCACTGTCCACCCCAAAACACTCCCTGAACTGCACCACTTACTGCCTAAAGTGCAACACAAACAGAACAGCGATGACCATGTGGCAGAGATCCCAAAAAGTTGGTCTAACATCTTTTACCACTGAAATGTCATCTTAATTTCCTGGAAAAAGCTTTGTCACCTTGATTGAGCCACTGGCATGTTGAGAGAAGCCAACACCAAAACCAAGTCCCCTGACCTAAAAACATGTGATATTCATGTAAGAGCTGGCCTCAGATAAGTCTTATGAGGGGATGCAGATGACTGGAAACAGATTAAGCACAGGTTCAGATGGAAGAGGCTGCCCAGCGCCCACAAAGAAAGTGCTATAGGGTAGCAGAACTCTTCATCCCTCTTCCCAAAACTCCATTTTGGAGATGGAGCCCACCTATCAACTTGGGAGGAAGAACTGATGCTGGTCATGGTCCCTGATCTGCAGATCATCTTTTTTTTGTCTGATTTTTGAACCCCCTGACTCTCTCATGCAAAATGCATAACCACATTTACTCTTGCTGCATTATACTTGGCTCATTATTTATGGGTGGCCTTTGTCTTTTCTCACATCAATAACCACTCACATCATGAGTAGCTATTGGTTAAATCAATGCCACTCACATCAGCATCTCTCTTGAATGTGGATTCAGCTGACAGTCAGCCAGGCAGGTTTGACTGATCTCTGCTCAGGTGCTTCATGAAGTACCACAAGAATTACAGAAAGAAATTTTTAATTACAAAATGTGGCAGCTCCTGGGATGCAGGGTGGTGGAAAGGAGGCTGGAACACCAACATTTTCATTTGCTTTTCCTATTCAATTACTCTGTGACTTAGTATTTGTTTTTCCATCTCCTGTCTACTTAGATAACAAACTCTGCAGGATGGGGACTGTCTCTTTCTATGAAGCTGAAGAAAGAAATGAAAGTAAATAAAGTAGGATTCCAGGATGAAAAATAAAAACAAAGCATATGACACCCTCACCAAGGCTCTGCTCAGCTGCTGCTGACTGACAGCATCACAAGATGAGCTGGCAAGTTAAGAACCTGGTTTTTACTCTTTAAGTCCCACATTTCTGTGTCAACAGTATTTTCTAAAGTGATGCTACTGATTCCCCACAGAAACATAACAAGATGGAAATAACCTGTCCATGCAAATACTATGGATCTTTTCTTCTTTTTTCCCTCCTCCTTCTCTGTTCAAATATTTGTTCATCAGACTTCAGCACCAGAAGCTGGAAGCATGCCATTCTGCCTTCTAAAATTTTACAGAGTATTGCATTTATTTGCAATTATATTCTCCCAATAAAAATATCCTGCTTAAAAAGATCTTCCTCCAGTGAAATTTTATGTATTCTGGCAAGTTGTTTACTGCAGAATTTTTGAAATAAATTATTCTCACTTGAGAGAAAGCCTGACCTTTGCAATTTTCATAATACAACCAAAAAAAAAGTATACTCTTGCAGATGTACATTCACAATCTGCTCATCTTCCCTTTCCTCTGTATTTTGCAGCAAACATATCAGTGAGGACAGCTGCTATACAAGCTCCTCAATACACTGATCTGGCATCTTGAATGATGACACCTGAGCCTCGGATCCCAGGGAAATCTTTTGTACTTTATACAGAAAACTCATTTTTTTGGACTGAAAAGCAACAAGACATCTACACTGCAGACCTCAATCTAAAGATGTCTCCTGATCTACCATTAGTTCCCTATTAAATATTCAGGCTCACTGAAAAGTGTAAACCACAGAATATTAAAGATCTTTTTAATAGCCTAGTCACTGAGGCTCTATGTACCACTCCACGCACCATCCAAACTGGGAATTACAAAGCAATCCTATAATTTCCAGATAGAAATGGGAAGAGAAGGGGAGAGGAGGGACAGACAGAGAGCTGGGAGCTATAGCAGTAAAGATACTTGCATTTCACATTTTTCAAAGTAGTGACTGTAACGTTTCCATATTGTCTCTAATTTACTTCCAAGTTTCCTTCATTACTGTGTCAAATTTAAAGAATAGCCAACTTTTAAAAGTATACATTTCTAGTACTACTTGTTTTTTCCACTCTCAGTGTCCAAATCTTCTTCTTAGACCTTTCTACATGGGAGCTGTGTCTGCCTCTAGAAAAATGCATTTCTAATTGACTCTCTTTGTCCCTAAAAGCTTGCCTTGGCATTAAGAAAAGACTGATCTAAGCTATGAAAACCAACCAGGATACATTGCTTAGCTACCTGGACTCTGTAGGAAATGTGTTTCCTCCCCAAGAAGAGACAAAAGGCTGAATCATGCCTCATACCATGCTACTGACATAAATGTTCTCATCTGAGGTCTCCTAGAGCACTTTCCTATGGATCTGAAAGCATTTTGTAACAAAAAGATGAGTTTTAGATTCTCAGAAAATTCTAATCACCCAATTGAGGACATTTAAGATCAATTCTGGGAAGAGAATTCAGGGTTTGCTAATGCTGCCTTAGGCACCCTGCCTTCCAAAAAGCACAGTGACCCCTCAAAACTAAATTACTAAGCTTCATCATTACTTTGTTCCATGTTCGTTATTTCTGGTAAAGGAAAGGGCATTTTTCAGGGAAATCTTGGGGTTAATTTGTTACATGCATCTTCTATGTCATGTTTTTTTTTGGCAAACGATCAGTGAGCTCATTAATTTCTATATCTAACTTAGTTTCCGTTTCAAAGTACTATAAAACAGAAACAACCAGGCACTCATGCCAAAAAGTAAACATTAAAGAGAATGAGAATATAAATGGTCCCTTTTAAAATTGATTCATATACAACATAAAGCAAAAGGCCATCTTAAAACCAAATGCTCTTAAAATAAACAATGAAGATCTCCTTACCCCCTGCTTCGAGTAAGTATTTAAGCTAATGAGAGCTAGGAAATCAATGAGTGGATATTGAATTGCTATCCAGCCAGGCTTCAGACAGATTCTGGTAAACAAACACAAATCTAAAAATAAAAGTGATGGGGAAATCTTTTTTTCAGGAAATTGCACATTTATAAGCAGAGAGGGGGGGAGTGGGTGGAAAGACATACTGTAAAAGACAAGTGATGAGGAAGGGATCACACTTGAGATTTTTCCATTACTGGAAAAGATGCTTAGATCAGTATCCAGTTTAATAACTGACACACATCACTGTCCATGCTGAATCTAGGGGCTTACGTGCCTTTGGCTCACATCTGCACACTCATCTACAGGTGGAATTTAGGACTCCAAAGAGGAGAACACAACTCGCAAGAAGAGCCAAGGTGGATGCAACTTCCTGTGAGAGAAAAGTTCTAAATATCACTAATGCTTCTTGCTCTGAGACATGCTTAAATTATTTTTGCTTTATTCTGTATAAATGGCAGTTCCACTGAAAGGCTTTGTTGTTTTAGAGAACAGCTTGCATATATTGTATTATAAGAAAAAGTCTAGATTTTGCAACACCTACTATCACTACTCTCAGTGCTGCTAAATTTTTCACTCAGCTGAGAGTTTAGACACCCCAGAGTCATGTCACACGACACTCATAACTTCACTTGTGCCAAAATACAGTGCTGTTCCCCTGGGTTTGTGGCCATATTTCTCCAACAGAGCAAAACGCTTACAGTTGAAGTTTGCATATATTGTCATATGCAATACTCATCTGTGCACTTCTGGTACTTTCAAAGACAGGACAGATGATTGCACTAGAAAGCTGCAGTCACCTTCTTCCTCTCCAAACTGCAGAGAATGTATGAGGTTTTCTGCTCCCAACACTGCTTTGTACAGATCTCAGTGGCAGCACAAGGACATCGAAAAGAGCCCAGCCAAAGCATGAAGTTTTAATTTAATTTGGAAAGAGATGAGATTGATAAACTGTAGCAATGATTCCCATGCTTTCTATTCACATCTCCAGTAAAGATTTTTAGCAATTGACCCAGGGCATGAACAGGGTGATGCGGTCAGTGAAGAGCCAGTGCCAAGTGCAGGAACAGAGGCAAAATGTTCACAGGCTCACATTGCTAAGTAGGAAACCTGCTAGCCAATATTGCTAGTGCACACATTAGGTCCCTTTTCAGAGAAAAACATGAAAAGAAGTGTCCTGGATCTGCTAAATGACTTTTCATTGTGAATTTTGACTGAAGCTCCAAACTGCAAACATAGTTTACAGCAGAGCTCCAAGTTTTATTGCCTCTGACACTACCGAGTGCACGGCTCTCAGTTCAGCATACACACAACCAAGTATGTGAACCGTGGGTGAACATGGCTCATCCTGGCTCTGCTGCCAGGGAACAGGAAAGAACCACCAGACCATTTTTTTTTTCCAGCAACCGAAGGGGAGCTGCACTAGAGACCCAATTTCCACATCAGCACTTCAGAGGTCACCAGCTGGGCTAACACAGCCTCTTCCGTGCCCTTCATATTCTCCTCTCAACAGAAGAAACTCCTTGTCTATGTTTTATTTGTTGGCAGAGATCAACTTCTGTCTGCAAACGCCTTGACTGCCGCCAGACACGCAGCAGTCTTTAACAAACTACTATTCCGCAGGCAATTTCAGAGAATCAGACAGAGAACAAAGAGGCTACCAAGCCAACCATAAAAATTCAGAAGGAGAAAACATTATAATGAATAATATTAGATTGGCTCTAAATTCAGAATTGGTGTCTCCTCACCCCATAAAAAGTCCATTACCGTGTACTTTTTTCTCATATGTGAGGCATGCAGTGTAACCCTTTCCATGAATGAGATTAACAAAACAGGTTTCAGAAAACATCTGCTTCAAAACTGAATACTTCTACATAGAACACTTTCTTGAAAACTGAAAAAGAGTATTCTTATGCTTTTAAGACAACTGTATTCTGTTGCAGACAAGTTACATACACCTTGAAACAGTAGCGGTGGATTTTTATTTTATTTTTCAAATAAAAAGGGTGATCCTGTGTAAGCAGACATTTATTTTGCTCATGTGTGAGAAGAACAGATGATTACTCAATGCCTAAACACGGAGTAATGTATTTTAGGAAAAGGAATCAGGTGGTTTTACAAGGAGATGGAGTTGACTAATTTAGAAGTTCCTCAACAGTCTTCTTAGTGCTCTTGCAGAGAGATATGGAAATGCAATAAGCTGATTCTGATATTGGAAAGTTTTACTTCCAGCTTTGTTTCTTCACAGTAGCGTATGTAATTTAACTGTATGAGCCCAGAGCCCATTGCACTGTTTCCCAAAAAGGTATCGGAGAAATTGTGAGAGAACCAGGATAAGCCACCAAGGAACACAAAACTAACTTAAACCTTGGCTGACAGTCCAAAGGAGGTCCAACCAGCCAGCCATCCCTAGAGCTGGAGAATTTACCTGGCACAGTGCTCACATGGGCACTGCCAGAAGCCTTGCTACAGAAGCAGCTTCAGCCTCCCAAAGAGCAAGTAGGAAACACTGGCCAGGCACAGTACTCCTTTAAAAGAGTGTCAAGGAAACTAAACAGAAGGGATTATAAAAAAAAAAAAAAACCAAAAAAAAAAACCAGGATGGATTATTTTCAGGGCCGGAGCCCAGTTTGGTTGCCTGATTTTTGTTTTGGCAGCTGCATGTCCCAGGGATGCCTATTAAGGGACAGATTTTACTTAAAGCTTCCACAATGCTGTGTAGAGAAGAAACAGGAACAAATACATGTCTCATGGACACGTATTTTTTTAGAAACCCAGAGGAAGTGAGCCACTTGGGCAGCTCCCAGGCTCATGTTGTTTGGCTTTGATTTCTTAGTTATGAGCACGAGTGGCTTATCACACTGAGTGGAAGTGATTCTGGGAAGAAAACAGCTCCTCCAAGCACAACTCACCCAGATGAGGGATGCAGAGTTTCCACTCCCAGCAACTGTTTTGGAGATCAAAGCAGCAGCGAGTCAGAGGGAGCCCAAGCATTGTTTGCTTCATAGACTCTTACGTACAATTATGTAACGTCATTAAGCAGTGTAATTATAGAGCCCAACCATGCATTTTTGTTGTTGAAGCCGAAGTATGCTTAATGGTGTAATTACTTTTAAAAAGGAGCTCCCACGACTAATTACATCCACAGGGAGACAAGCAGCAAAAAGCTTCGTAGTGTAATATTAGGAATGAATTATGTATTTGGTGGTTTTACTCCTTATTCCAACCACAGCAGTGTAAATACTCCTGGCAGACCCCACATCTCCCTGTGCCTTCCACAGCACCAAGATTATCCTGAACAAGACCATGAGCAGCAAAATCTCTGAATAACAGCCAAGGTCATGTGATCCTGCTGCACAGGAATGATCCCATTTCACCTCAAATGAGTAGAGATATGGCACTGTTGGGTGTGAAGGCTGTGATCAACCATCACTCCGCCACACAAAGTCATTTATGGGTGACTGACTGGGACTGGGGTCTTCAGCCATGCCCTGTGTGCCTCCTACCTGTTCAAACTTCTTCTTTGCAATGTGGCTGTCTGAGGTTGATTGAAGTCACAGAGTGAATCCAAGGGGAAGACCCTGGCAAATGCTTGCCCAGGGCCAAGCACCACCAGCAGTGCCAGTGGCCACCAACCCTTCCAGGTAACAGTGACAGGATGCTCTTGGCTGGTCAAGGAGAGCCACACCACAGCCCATGTCACCTGAATCCAACTCCTGCCGAGCACCCACACCACACTCCCAACACTTCAAAACCAACAACAGGAGGAACTGGCTCAAATCCACTTCTCCCTGCCAACCTTTCCCATCCTACGTCACTCATTAACTCAGGGCAGATGGGGATTTGGCCTTTCCCCACCAAGGAGCCATCCCCTCCAGCCCCAACAGTGAAACACTGGAAAATACAGAGCTACCCAAAATACTGATCTGAAGCCAAGGAAGTATTACAGTATTCTTCAGATCCATTTGTCTTACTGCCTGAGATGGAGTTTATTACTAGGGTGCTGTGACACTGTGAAATTTATGGGCAACAGACTCACTCCATCCATCCCAAAGAGACAGGGAACAATTAACACCTCCCTATTCCTGATCCTACTCCGTCTGCTTTTGGCTTGTTCTCTTCCACTTTCCTCCTTCACCCTCCTATTATAGCAATAGAAGAGCACAACAAACATTTATCTTTTTTTTCCAGACAGCTTTAAGAGAGCAGGAAGCCTCCCCAGGATGAACGCTTGCTGTCCCCAGCTCCAGCCCCAGGTTCCAATGCTCAGCTCCACAAGCAGAGATCTTCTGCAGCCATTAAAATGAAATCTGCTGGGTTATGCCTGGAAATGCATTTCACTTTGCTAGCACGATTCCAGCAAAGTTCATAAGATTGGGAATTTGTAATGCCTAGCAGAAAGCCTGAGTGGTTTCGTAGCAGAGCTTTGCTAGCCAGTGCCACATTTCACCCAAATTACTTCTGCAGGTTCCACTTAACATCCACAGCCTCTGCTCCCTTCGGTGCTTCAGAGCTCAAATAACCCCATGTCCTTTAGTTTTGAAAGAATATTGAACTTCCCATGATCAAACACAGAAAAGGCTCTCGTGTTTTGGGGAAATCCAAGACAATTTCAGCTGAGCTGTCTGAGGATCAAGTGGGTCCAAGTAAATTGAGGAAAGCATCTTGACAAAAATGAAGGTTAGGTGAAAACCTCTCAACTGAAAATTTCAGAGCAGTTTTGCCGAGTAGCATTTCTACTAGTAAGTAAGCTGAATATTGATTTTTAATTTTATTTTTTTTTAATCTCAATAGAAGCAAAGGATGATGCTCTTCAGGGCTACAGTGAATTAGGTGGGAAATGTTAAAAAAAAATCCTGGGATAGGAAGAAACCTGTCCAAAGGCAGGACCATGCTCCTTGCTGTGCTGGAGCATCATGATGCTGATGCAGGCAGATGCCACAAACACAGGACAGCCCAGGTGGAAGGACAGGACACAAAGACTTTGAGGGAACAGGCAAGACAGTTTGGGATCCAAAAGGAAAATGCAAAAATCACAGGTGAAGCGGAAAAATGAAGAAAAATTTCAAAAACATTTTCCCCACAATCCTCCTTGTTGATCTTGATCATAAATAATGGCACAAGCTCAGTCTAGAGGTACATCTCTTTCTGATCCCAAATAAATTTTTTTAAAGTTGAACTGTTGAGTGCCTACACTGTGTTTTGAAATTTTTATACAAAGGAAGTTTCAAAACTCCAGAAAGAAAACATCATGGTAAATACTTACACTTTTCTAAAAAAACAAACTTTGGGTTTCTAAACACGAGCTGCAAAGCTCCTCACAGCAGCTACTGAGCAGCTAGGGGAGATAAAAGCATGCATAAAGCTGGCAGACAGGAAAATACATAACAAATATTTTGGAGCACTCGGCTAAGGACGAGTGGATGGTTAAGCACCCAAATGAACTGACTGCATTTCCAAAGTGTGAAAATTCAGCTTGTGGATACTGATTTCCAGGCAAACCTGGATCACTTCATTCCCTAGGCTTAGCTGCCTTAAAATGTCCAGAAAACATCTGCTTACTTCAATGCTGTTTTAACCATGGGTTATTTCTTTGCTCTGAGTGCAAATCAGTAACAAACTGACTCCAAAGAGATGCTCCAGCCTTCATTGAAAGCCTTTCTTGTTTTGTCTCCAGTATTGCTTTCCTGGGCACATTTTAACAACCACCCAGCAGGACACAGAAGTGGCATCCTCCTATCAGCAAAGAGAAAACTTCCACTTTTTGAAAGCTCTGAACTTATTGGAAAAATAGATCGATTTAGTTCATGTCTCCCCTCCACACCAAGCTCTGAGGTCTCTCTTTGCACTGAGTTATATCCAAAGGAGACAAGAGCCTGGGAGCAGCAGAAATGGGCAGGAGAGTTGGGGAAGCAGCTGAAAGGTCCTGGCAGGCTCAGAGATGGGTCTGGAATGCCCACGTGGTTCTGCTGATGGGGTGTCAATAAAACTGTGTCACTGAGCAGCTGGTTGGTGTGCAGGATGGCAGCTGGAGACCAGCTCGAGGGCTTGGGCTCACGGAGCAGTGCTCAAAATAAGCCAGAAAATGGAACTCCTTCAGCTACCTGAAGTTATTAAGGAAGCAAGAAACACCAGAACTGGGCTTGATAAATAGCTGGTAAAATCCCATCACCTGGGCTCTCACTGGAGTCGGTGTCTGCTTCAGGTCACATCAGGACTCCTCTATCTCCTCCCAGCCCACCCAGACTCCAACCCCAAGGTCTTGCCCCATAGCAGGCATTGTGCCATGTTATGAGTTGCTCATTGGTCACCCCTTCTGCGATTTCCATCTGCCTCTGGGACACCCACATCTACCCTGATCCAGACAGCACTGGTCATACCATGAACCCACACCACCAACCCAAGGTGGGGGAACCAACCAGAGAAAAAAATGCTATTCACCTCCTAGGTTTTGAATCTTCAGTAAGATTTGTTACTAGTCACAGAGTAATTTCGGTAACCCTTGAGGTCCCTAGCCTACCCCACCACATAAAACACATCCAACTAGATCCTGTGCTCAGGGCCACGTCCAGCCAAATTTTGAACCTTGCAAGGGTGGAAATGCCTCAGATGCTCTGGACAGCCTCCACCAGCTGATGACATCCATGGTAAAAAAGCTTTTCCTACACCTAACTGGAATTTCCCATCTTGCAACTTGTGCCTGTTACACCTTGTCCTGTCACCACAAACCCCTGAGGAGAGCTGAGTTCCGTGTTCCCATTAGGTGCTTGTGGACATCAAAAAGGTCTTGTTTGAGTCATCTCCCCTCCAGGCTGACAAAGTCTTCTCAGCTTTTGCTGGTGCAGTCTGTGCTTCAGCCCCACAGCACCTTAGGAGCCTCTGAGTGAATCAGTGTTTTAGGGGCATCATTCACATCCATGGAGCCCAAAAATGGTGTTTTCCCTCTGGCAGTACTAAGGCACAGATGTACACCCAGGATGAAGGACTTACTGCCCGGGGAGGTACAGCTGAGCTGCAGTAACCAGCTGTGTGTGCACTTCTCCCCACACAGTGGGAAGTGAAACCAGACAAATAAATTCTGAAGCCAACAAACAGCTGAGAGTGGAGAGCCACTAAACTATGGTAACACAGCCACTTGTGTTCACAAGCCAGAAACTGCACCATGTGGTTTTTGTCCTAAACCAAACACAGCCTTAGATCTCTTAAACAAGGACCAGTCTGGGAAAATCTTCCCTCAAAAGCCTTTTTTCCTGTCTGCAACCTGTAATGCTTTAGCTATTGATGTGAATTATGTTTCTGTCTTTACCCTGGGGTCTGTATTTGGTTGGTGAATGTTGAAATTCCCAACAAGAAAAGGGGACTATGTGCCAGGAAACTGTAAAAATACAATCAGATAAAATATCTCCTCTGCTCAGAAAGGAAGGCTTTGGAGGGAGTAACCTGTGGCTACACAGACTTCACTCACTAAAATTCAGAGCAGTTGCAGCATCTCTTTAAAGCTGGTTCAGGCTTTCAGTGAAAGTTCACATGGCACATTGGGGCTGTCAGGACTCACTGTGTTAGGAGAACATGATGAAAGTTGATGGTTGTGCTCTCCAGAAACTAATGCATCTTCATTTGCAGCACAAATCATACAGGGACATCATTATTTGCAACAAATACTTTTTTTAGAATGTTATTAACACCAAGTGATTATTTGAAGATATCATTTTTTTAAATACAGCAAGTGTGGCAGAGTGGTTGTTGTTCATATAAGGAGAAAGAAGGGTGAAACAACTGTGCTATGCACCGTGTAATTACAGCAGCAGGGTCGGGCTTTTTCTGGTGATGAAAAGCTCCACAGTAACTCCATCAGCACAGCCTTTCTTAATGAGTAGGAGAAAAAAAAAGTGAGAGTATTTCACAAAACTCACTTACTCTTTTATGTGTGACCATTAGTGTGTCTGACACTGACTTCTTTTCTTTCTTCTTTTCATCATTTTATGTGTAAGTATCTTTGAACATCCTGGATGGAGGCACTGACAACACAAGGGGAGCACCTGGTTTGAAAGCTATACCAAGGCAACAGGAGTCTTAATCTTATTCTTGAAAATGTTTTGAAAACAGAAGATAATATTCATTCTAAGAATAAATTTCACTTGATCTTGCCATGCTCAGAAATATGACTCAGGCCCTTGATTCTGAGACCATGTATAACTCAGGGCTGAACCTAGGAGTACTTGCATGTGCAAAACAGGAGGAATAGGTGCTTTATTTTTCATTTCACTGTTATTTTCTTTGGCTTACTGTTTGCACAGACCTCAGTGGGATGATTACTCACATTCAGTTTCTTTGCTAAAGGCATCCCACCCAGCCCTGATCTCCTCCAAAGCTACTATAAATGGATTTAATTCAGACCCTGATATTGAGCCCTGTCTAACAAGTCAAAGGTTTTAGTGGACAGAAGTCTTACAAAGTTCTGAGAGTTCTGGCTCCTAGAGCAAGGCTGGCTTAAACAAATGGAGCTATTCTCAGGCCTTGTTTCCATCCCCTTGCTCCCTATTCCACACCAGTCCAGTGATGGTGTAAACTGCTACTGCTCTCTGCTCTTTGTCAGGAGGCAATGCTTGCAGTGTGAGCTTTGCCTTGTGTAAGCCAGGAAAGTGGTCATCACAAACACATTTGGGGATTTCTCTGTGCACCCTGTGCAATCTAAATAACTGATCTTTTTTTTTCTTTGCCTGAGATTCCTTTAGTCCATTTCTTGTTTTGTTTTCTTGGTTTCCCAAAAAAAAAAAAAAAAGAACCAGATGCTGTTTATTTCCCTCTTGTAATTTTCAATCTGTTGGAAATGACTGGCACAGGGCTAATCCATTGCTGATTTTCTATTTAAAAAACATGAATGTTGTCAGTTTGTACAACTCTCTAAGCAGGAGTAAATTTTACTCTTCAAACCCCATGCTGGGTTGTAAAAGACCCATCACCATCTTCCCTAATGTAAAGCTATCAAGTTTCACTATATGCTGCTTTCTTTTTTACGAGACATGTCACCATCAAGTCATATATAATTAATAAGCCCTGACCCTCAGTTAATAAGGAGTGAGAGTACACAAATTTATAGGTGGCTGGGTGTCTGCTCCACTGGTTCTGGCTCTGGCAATGCTTCCCTCTCCAGCTGCAATCCCTGTGACACTGTCACAGCTCATAAATACCTGAGGCGAGGCTCCTTGTTGACCCACGCTCTGCAACATCACCAGTGCTCTGTGCCATTGCTTCTCCCCATTAAATTCTATTTCTCATTATTTCATAAGGAACACAAAAATTAAACTGCATCTGAGGCAGCAGGGGAATCAATCTTCTCCAGAGAATCACTCCAGTTAAAAAATTCAACATATCTTTTATCCATTTAGGCACTATATATATATTTATATAAAAAAAAGCTTGTAGCAAGAATGCACTTATAGAGGCAGAAAAACTATATTCCAAATAGTCAGCATCTATGCTGCAGTAATGTTCTTCTTTATACACTCAGACAAGTGTTTTTAGGAAGACAGATGATGTCTAAATGTTCTTTCTTGATAATTTCTTGTGTGCTTTCAATTTTCTGCAGATAATTAATCATTGTAATAGGAGCATTTAGACTTTTAAACACACATTTTTTCACAAAAAAAAAAAATAATTCAGTCAGGCTGGTAATGTGATAACTGTTCTCCGATTAATTAGATCTTCAGCGTGAGGTATTTTATAAAAGTACATCTATTCAGAGATGTGGTGTAACACCAAGCAGTCTTGTAGCTAATATTGGGTCTTTGCAGATTTAAATGAGGCTGCCACATTTTGTCTGTGCTTCTTGAGCTAAAATATTCAATTTTTAATGCGGAAGCATATATTCGGCCTTCATTTCCACACAAATGCTGGTTATTGACATGGTTCACACCAGGAACACAAGTTTGACAATCCAAATCCATTTTAAAGAGTCAGGAGTGAAACAAAGGCAGTGTCTAACCTGATCAATGAGAGGCACATTATCAGACCCTGCTTAATTTAAAAGTTAATTCAGGAATCCCTGAGGATTCTGCTGGAGCAAGAGCTTTCAGCAAATCATGAGCTGGCAACAGAATTGGGGGTAATTCATTTATATCCATCAAGAGAAGCAGTGGTTTTAAGGACAACTCCCATGCCCTCAAGATAATGAACCCTGAGATATAACATTCTCTTTCACAGCTTCACACCCCTCAGAGCTGGAATCAAGAGTTATTTGTATGAGTAGGTTGCATTTTGGCTGTCATTCCCTACTCTTCCCAAGTGGGATTTGGGGGAAAAGACCAATATCCAGAAACACACTTGCTGCCTTAGATCCCTACATATCCACAGTCAGCCACGTGTGCAAATCTTCACGCACCAGCCCAGCACCAAAGCGTCCCAAAGGATTTGGGGATGTGTTTTACTGCCATTCCTCGGGGGAACTGAGGCTGGCAGACCATGTCTGTGTCACTAACACTGAGCAGTACCAGGGGCATGAAGCAGCAGTGCCACAGGCTGGAGACCATTCCCAAAAGGCAGGATGTATGACCATTTTTCCAACTTCTGCAGCACTTTCAGTTTCTTTCATGGAAACTTTACAGCTACAGGGGGACCCTTATCTTTCCTGGCAAAGTCAGAACATTTTTTAAGAGCCTGCCTAGTGCAATATGTGGGTATTTTCTCTCTTTTCACCTTGACAACTGCACACTGTCGCCCTCACTCCTGTTCCATTTATCCCGCTGGGAACTCTTAGATTAAGTAACTCTTAGATAAGAGTGGGAAATTAGTCATCATAAACACGTGGGCCCAGTGAAGAACTCCAACTTTCAAACAGCAAAAGAGCTTTTGCTGCAGTGCTAACACTATGCTGAACTCCACAACTCCTGACGAGATTGCTATTTTTTTTGTAGGGTAAAAAGCTTTCAATCAGCAAGTAAGAGGTTTTCCCAGAAAAAGAGTTCCTGTTGATAAAGGCCGGAGAATTATTTTTGTCTTTCAAGATGTCTAGGACAAAAAATAGTTCCCAAAACCTGTGTCTGCCATGATTTCTGAGCAGTGTTGCATTATTATGCGCATAGTCTGATTGCTTTCTGCAAGACCATGGAAGAGTCTGATTCTGATTAACCACTCAGCATCAATGGCCTGAATTCACAGATTTTCTGAGGTTGCATCAAGGCCTGCAGAATTTGGACGTTAAATTGGCTTCACAGCTTTCTAACCTCGGCACTCACCTTACAAAAATATTCTCTAGCTTCAACAGTGAGCTCTCATGGAAAGACTGCACTCATCATCAGAACACTTTGGAGATACTAATTTGTTCAAGCTCATAATCCTGCTGTGAGTAAGAGATGTTGTGATCCCTCTTTTACTGGTATGGAAATAGAGATCTTGAACAGTCTTATTTTTTGGACATGGAAAATCAAGGAATCACTGCAGGAAACACCAGTAAAGCTAGAATTTTCTAGCACCCAGTCCATGCCTTCAACCTTAACAAAATACATTTGCTTTAAACAATGAAGTTTTGGATATATTTTTTAAAGATTTAGGCTTTAAAGAAAGGAGATGGGTTTGTTCTGATAACCCTCTTGCCTCTTTCACACACTGGAGCCACAGAACTACACCTTGATTTTTTACCCACACAATATGCAGAACTCCCCATCGCTCAGTTCTTGGCCCTTACATACAAAGCTGAAGAGCCTCTCCTGCCAACCAAAACTTTTATGTTATTGTTATTAAACATCTGTACAGGCCACTGGTGTGCAAGAATTGGAAATGCTCTCTTTTCTACATGACTGAACATCTCCTCTGAACTGTTGTAGAGAACTTCCAAAAGCAGAGCAAGCTATGAGCTGAGTGTATTGTGCTACCGAAAACAGCGACATGACTGTGAGGCCACTGTATCACAGTCTCCTGTTTACTGTAAATGGGTAACTGCAGAAGTGGAGAGCAGCTTCAGAGATGTGGCTGCACTGAGGCTTCCACTTAAAGCAAGGGTTCAGCCTCTTGGTTGTTTAGTAATTTTATAATAAAACTCAAGAGATTTCCCGGTTCCACTGTTAGCTGGAAATTGACGCAATGTAGGAAATGAGGAAGGGCTTTGCTCCGACAGTTGATTTCTCTGAGTTTTCCATGAGTAAAACAATAATAATTGGTCCAGAATTTATGATGCCATGGCAGAAGTCTGTCTGCACTGTTCTGCAGGCAATGGGGCTGTTAACTGGGCTCAGGAGAGAGGACCAGCCCCATTATCCCCCAGAGGCAAGATCCTGTGCTGCCCTGCTGCGTGACCGACAGCAGTAGAGCATCTTCCATATGTCTGTCCAGACACCCGTCTGCTCTGAGCACAGTCATGACCTCCAAATCACTGCACAAAGGCCACCACCTTGGCATGGCTGCTGTCCCCTGACAGCCCAGGGCACGCCACAATGATTCCAGAGACAAAAGGTTCGATATCCCAACCCCAGGCTCGCCACCACTCAGCCCTTTGTCCCATGGATGTGTCAATAAAACAAATGATCCACGCCTCAGTGAATCGGCACAAACGCACTACGCAAAGAAGCAGCTTGAAGCTCAAAGAGCAAAATTTGCAGCTAAGGACACTAATGACTCAGTCTGGTTACTCTGAAAGCAGCTCTTGTGGGTGGTAAGAAATGGATGCAGGCACCGTAGAGCCTGGCAATGATGACAAATAACCCAGTATGCTTCAAGTGTTTGTGCTTGATATGAAGAACAGAACTCTTGCCTATTTTTCCCATATTTTCCAGTTATTATAGAACCAAATTCTGATGAGACCTGATGTTTATATTATTTTGTTACAGAAGTAAGTTTTGTTTTTAAAAGTTGGCTCAAGTCACATGGAGAGCAACCTGTAAAAGTAGCCTATAGGGTTGGGGCTGCTGTTTTTTTGTGAACTCAAAAGAATTATGCATTGAAATTCTACTGGACAATCACTATATACTTTATAGAGACAGCTCCTGGCCTGAAAAATTTGCAGAGCAAATAAATGCAAACAGAGCAAAATAATTGAGATATTAGAAGGTCAGACTAATATAGAAAGATTAATGGAAGTGAGATGGGGGAATATGGCTAGTAGAAGGCAGCTGTATTGGAAGAAGGTAGAGCAACATCTTAGGGATTGGAGGCAAGTCAAGCAGATTTCAGCAAAAATACTGGAATTTTTAGGAGGAGCAAAAGGTGGTTTTCTGAAAGAAACTTTTCACTTTACACCTCTGACTTCTAGCACCCTCTCAAAATCAATCAGAGTTATCCTTGGACATGAGGACCTCTTCCTTTCTCCTACCACTTGTGCATCAGCATGCTGTAATGTTTGGGTGGGGTTGCACCAGCCCTAGCAAAGCTCTGGGATCTCAGTTTACCTGGGATCTCTATCAGGCAAGATATCCCCAGGTGATGGTACTGAACAGCCTATCCTGTCACATCCCTTGAGTGCAGCCTGGAGCCATCTCAGGCATTTTGGATGAGCCCTTCAGGGCAACCATTTAACACCATTTATCAACCATTTATATTGTAGCTCCTCAGAAGTGGCAACTGTGCTCTCTACATAAAGCTTGCCCAGGAAAGATCACAGAGTGAGGCATTGTTTTGTGATCCTTGGCTATAAATTTAGATTTTCCAAACATGTTCATATCCTACTGAAGACATAAAGGAAAGACAGCTGAAAATTGCTGTCTGCTGAGTGATTGCAGTCTGAAGACTCCTCCGAGTATAAAGGAAGGAAAATATTTTTCTCTTCAAGCTTATGGATCTCACCAATCCAGGGATGAGCTTCAGGGTCAGGCAATTTCATGTTTCACAGCTGAATGCTCAGAAGCCGAAGAAGAAAATGACCCCGGTGCAAAAAAAAAACAAAAAAACCCAACCAAAACCAACCCACAAATACCTATTCAGGCAGTGCCAGGAGAGCTGTGCAGGCTCAGAGCACTCATGTGTTTAACTGCTGCAAGAGCTGGCTCCTGCTAAGTACTGGCAAAAACTTTCCCCTGGTATCCACTTGTACAGCCAGAGCTCAGAGCAGAGGTTTCCATTTCCACTCCCAGGGGATGTGAGGGTGAGATGGGCCACAGAGCTGGGCCAAAGCAGGGAGCTGGCACACACAGTCCCTGCCCTGCAGACAGAGATTATTTTCTTTTCCAACTTATCTGTAAAATCTGTTATGTGGGACCTTTTTTCTGTAACTGCATTTTATATTAAAAATAGATGTCTCGGTGATGTCACAGTACTCGTTAGCAGAGGTTGTTAATAGCCTGCAGCATCTCAGAAATAAAGTTTAATGGAAGGGGTGGTGCCCCCAGCAGCCTAAACACATGGACATATTGACACGGTCTAATCCAGTTCTTGTCCCTCAGGTAGCCACCACCCACTTTCAGCAGCCCACTCCCATTCAGTGGGAATTTTGCCTTTTTCCCTGATAAGAAACACAGCTGGGCTATCAGTCTGGGTGTGTGCATCCCATGAAGCAGCAAATGAGATATTTCAACAAAATAAAAAAATGGGAGGCTTGTGCCTCAGAAGGATGGAAGAGATGCAGCCCTGGGATATGAGGCTTACCATCCTACACCACTTGGAGAGGCCTCGGACAATTATTAGAGGGTTGATTGCAAACTCACCTCGTTACAGACAGCTGAGCAGCCTGTGTTAACCTCCTTGTACTATGTATGAACATCAAGGAAGACCAGGACCAGTCTTGGGGACTTGAACTCAGAAAGGCAGGTTTAAATGAGGTAAAATTAACTTTGGCCTGTAGACTGGGGATGAATGAGTCCTCCCTGGCATCCTGGAAGATGTGAGAGTTCCCTGGAGAAGCGTTAGTATCCCTCTCACTTGAGTGAATTTTGACTGCTTTGGACAAAATGATGGAGAATATTTTGCAGGGAACAACCCTGTGGGTGTAAGGATGATCTCATAGGTCTTTTCCATCAGTGATTTCCAGGTTTTTTGTGCCTCTGACATAAAACCCCGAAATAGCAACATTAGTCTAGGTCAAGATAACACTAAAAGCATGTGTTTAATTTTACATCTGGAGAGGAGTAGATGTGCCACACAGCAGCTGTATGAGTCATTCCCAGACACTGTGTAACACCCCCAGAGTGAGCCCTGGGATGAGGCCTTCACTGGGCTGATGGAAAAGCAGAGCACAACACGGTGATCACAGGCACAAATACCAGCACAAACTCTGCACAACAACCAGGGAAACACCTTGACAAAATGAGGGCTTAGCAAAGCCCTCAGGCTGCCATGTTCTCCCTCCATAACTACTCATACTGTTTCTGACAACTTTCGGAAGGCTTGGGTGTGTGGTGGGGCCTGAGCTCCTCCTCAGGGGCCTGAGCAGACAACCAGGCCTGTTCCCACATCCAACATTAGGGGCTGAGAAACTCTCCTGTTACAAACAAGCTCACAAAGTCATGGGAATTGTGTGCACACATAACCTCACCTGTGTCAGCCTAGTTACCTCTCCTC
The DNA here is from genome assembly GCA_025920805.1 of Petroica traversi. Lineage (NCBI taxonomy): Eukaryota > Metazoa > Chordata > Aves > Passeriformes > Petroicidae > Petroica > Petroica traversi. Next base: position 9,745,224 of record JAHLSL010000061.1, read on the forward strand.
TCAGGTTAAGCTCATTTCTCAGCAAGTGCCCGGGTTAAGAGGGCACCCACAGCCCCTCCAAGAGCAGGCTGAGGAGAGGTTGAACCACTGCACCCTGGCTATGCACAATAAATCACTTACTCTGTAGCCGCTCACGTTATCTACCCACCAAATAGGCAACAGTTCAGGTTTCCCATCTTGAAACGAGGGCAGTAATACTTGGTTTTACCACACACTGTAACTTAATGAAGACAAAAGCACTCCAGAAAGCATGGCTGTCATGAGACACAATCTGTGGCCCTGCAAATTGATCATCACAGGTCATTAACTAATCCCCTCCAAATGCACAAATAACTCTCATTATGGTGAAAGGAGCCACAGACACATCAAGGGAAAACTAGACCCCTCAGGGATCAGCAACCACTGTCTTACTGCAGTCCTGTAGCTCATACAAATGGCAAATATGAAAGGAGGTTGAGGCAGATCAGATAAAGTCAGTCTTTGAGTGCAGCACTGAGAAAGCCAGAGAAAGTTCACTAAATTTTCTTAGATGTCATGCAAATGCTGCCCTGAATGTATACAAAAGAGAAAAATGTTTATTGGAATCATTAATCCACATAAAACATGATAAAAATGCACTTTTACCATCTGGCTTCAGCTGGTGTGTTTATTAGCAGGGGATTTGAGGCAGCGCCAGCACTGCCCACTCCTGTGAATCCTGGTCCTTTTCCAAACGCCCTGGCTCCCAGAGCGAGCCTTCCAGCAAAGCTTTCTAAGCAGGGTGGGGCAAAGTGGGATGGCATGCTCCTTTCTTTTTTCAAATAAGCTCCAGATCCCCTCTGAAAAAAGAAAATTCAAGTACGGAAATCTAAGTTACATAACCTAAAAAGTTAATTCGAACAATAAAAATTCAGATTTTTTAAATTTTATTGTTTATTTTAGATCTTGTTGTTTTGGAGGCATGAATTCTGAATACTGATGATTACCATAAAGAATACAATGAGTCCCAGGTAAAACATTCTCTTCTGGTTTTCTTTTTTTTTTTTCTTGATAGAGAGGACTCTTACCAGCAAAATCTTTCTCAGTGGTACAAAGAATTCTTTTCCCATATGAGATTCTGATGGAGTTGGCTTCCCATTTTAGAACACCAATGCATACTAATTTAGAGTATGAACAAACTAAGGAGTAAAATGTACTAAGAGTTGATTTTGCAGAAAAAAAACAAACCTGTTTTGCACACATTTGTATGGATAGGATGCAACTGATACCGCTGGTTTTAGAATGAAATCAATAGGCATCTCCTTGTAGAGCCCAAGGCACTCCAAGCTTTTGGGCTGGTTCCTGAGCTCAACAGGGCTCACAGCTCAGCTCCACTTCTAGTCCATCTTTTATCATTGCATCTAAACATGATCCCACCTCCCACAGACAGTGGTGGACTCACCACCATGGAGAGACAGGCTCATTTTCCTATCAGCTCTTTTGTATTTCAACAGCCCACATATACAACATTGGATTTCTACCCAATGCTGACTCATTGTTTGACTTGTTTGCAGCCCCAGAGGCTCAGTACCAAACCTCCCTGTTCCCTAATGTGGGAAAAGCTGGAACCCCCAGCACCCATGGCAGATGAGGGGGCACCCAAGGAGACCCAACTCAGATCCATCAGTTTTGCCCTGGGCTGTCAATCCCTGACACGTGGCTCCTGCCTCTGAGTCATCCCTGTGCTGAGCACACAACAGAACAGGCTGATGCCAATTTATATAACTGCAAACCCATCAGGTTTAGTCACCCTCTCCTCGTGGCATAACCCCCACACAACACAAACCCTGCTGTGCGCTCCAGAAAATCTGTGTGCTTGGGAAATCAGAGCTGGGGTCCAGCTCACCCCCTTGCAGGCACAAGGGCAGCACACGGAATTATTTTCCCTGGGGATGAGAGGGTTAAGTTCAAAAACTGACTCCAAATGCATTCCCCAGATTGTTTTGAGGATTGAGAGGAAAACAAGTATTCCTTAGAATTCTCTCACTGTTTTCTAAATGACCTCTGGTAGAGATCTTAATCTGGCTTTTAATAGGTTCAGCAAAGAAATCTCATCTCGGGGGGCCAAGGCCAACGTGGAGCTGGAGTTCAAACCTACCTCAGATGAACTGGCAGAGGGGTCCCTGGAGATTCTCCCCTTTGGAAATACTGCTGCCTTTTCACTAATGAAATACATCCATCCCCAGAGACCTAAGCTTATGAACCACCATTCAGGTGAAGGTCTGCCAGATGTATCATTGTAATTCAGCAAGGGCAACAGTCAGTGGCACCAGAAACAGAGTGATGGAGACTTTCTGTGTGTCCATCTCCCACCTCAAACTCCAGGGCTGGGGAACTGAGTTGAAAGCTCAAGCTTGGCACAGCAAAACTTGTGTTGCACAAAACAGCATAGCTGAATTTCTGTTTCTAAAAAGGGCAGAAAATAATTTTCTTCCAAGATTACTAACACTCTACTGAAAATACATTTCAAGCTTCTGGCTTAGTGCAAATCTGCTCAGCTCCACAGGGAATGGAAGTGTTTCACTGGCTGCCACCATTCTCTTCTGTCTTGGGGAAACCAAGTTTGGGTCATTAAAATTTGGCTAACTAAACTGTCCTTTTTCTCCCATTAAAAAAGAAGTTTTACATCTCTTGCCACAACCTAGAGATAAGCAGGATAATACCTGTGACAGACAAAGCAAGTCTTGTACATATTCTGGGACAAGTGTACTCATCAGATACAATTCTAGATACTATGATCACATTTCCAATTCTGACTCTCTGCCTGCAGTTCCTGTGTGATCTTAAGAGGATACCAATGATTTAAAAAGTTCCCTACTCACTGCACCTGGACGAGAGGTACAATTCATTTCACAGTCTGGGTACCAAGGCATAAAGAAAAGGATATTTCCTGTATTCCACACAGGATTTCAGGGTGTAAAACCTATGGATTTACATTGGTGCTTCCATCTCAGGTGAAATTTTCAGTTCTGTGAGACCTTTTCTCACTGTATCCAAATGAATTCATGGTGGGGCCATGACCACCCTACAAAGTCAACCAAAAACTGGGCCTGAAATGTAATGACAGAACTGCCTCCAAAAGTGAAATTAGATGAGTAAGAAGCATCCACAATGGAAGAATCTATATAAATAGATACTGTGACACATTGCTTTCTGGAAGGTGGCAATCCTTCTCCAAGATTAGGACACAATTAGGAGATGAGGGGTTAAACTGCTGCATGCTTGCCTTTGAGGCAGACTGGAGCTCTCCACAGAGCCAGGCTGGGATGGCCTCTGCAGACACAGTGGGGCTTTGCATGGGAACAGCTCCAGGGATGATTATTCCCATGGTGAAAAGCAAACCAGCCTCCATCTCCCTGCTAGAGCCAAACACTCGTCCTAGATTCGATACACGCAGCAATCGTCCAACTCTCATTCCTACAACTGTTTCCCAAAACAGAGGTACCATGACACATCCTGGAGAGCAGGACCCTGATGTGGTTTCCATTGTGGGATGAGAGGCACCCACCACAGGGTTCATCCACGCACAGCTCTGATTCACAGAGACAAGGCACAATGGAGCATCACTGTTCTGGGGTGTGTAGAGGTCCATGCAGAAGCAAGCAGCAGCAGACAGGCAATACCCTCTGCAACCATAGCAGCTGTATTTTTGTCTGCATTTCTCAGGGCAGCTCAGAGAAGCCAAAAAACCTGAAGGTTCCCATGAGAGAAGAGATGCCAGAGCAGACCTCATTGGGGAAAGTTGTTGAGTTTGCTTATGCAATGACCTGATCCTAAGGTAAGGCAGAAAGAAATTCCATGCTTGCATGACTCACTAGTGTATTATGAGCAAGCTGACTCTTACAGGAGGGCTTCCAGTGAAAACCAGAGAGCTGACAAAGGTCTACAGGCAGCCAGATACCACAGACCTGAAGTCCAAGGTCAGCCACACCACACAGGTTACAGGGAGTCAGAAGCTCTCGTCCCCTCAGTGGAGATGGGAACATCCAATTTGGACTCCTACAGATTTTGAGGTTATCCCCAACCTCAGCACTTCAGCCCTCGCAGGGAGTGAGAGCTGCCAATAAAAATTACTGCAAAGCGAGAGAAAGAAAGTAAAAACAACATGGGAAGCCAAGGGAAAACGCTGAGTTTCCTGGAGGCTTTCCATCCCTGCCTGCTTGGCCTGGTGGACTCCAAGTCCTCTGATCAAACACAGAGACATACAAGTGGGAAATGAGATGTCTCTTGCACGAAATCACATTTCAGAGTGTGAAGTGTAACACCAATCACAATGCAGCCACACCCACACCTCTTCTTTCTCTCTTGCAGTGGTTGGCCAAGGAACTTCAAGCTGACTCCACCACACACCAGCAATGCCCATGAGTGCTGCACTTCTGCTCCATGTGACAAGCAACCACTGAGTCCATCTACCAGCTGAACAGCCATTAACCAAAGGGGTCTCTACCATTAGTCTTGGTCATTCATAAATCCCATCTCTGCCCCAGCCACTGCACAACCCTTCATAACACAGCCCCTTGCTTCCCAGAATGGTTTCTTAGCTGCACCAGAGCCAACAGCCCTCTCCTGGCTGTTTGCTATCAACACACTTTGTTCTCATCAGGAAATTGCTTTCCTATCTGTATCAAAACTGGTTTTGGGAGTTGGCAGACTTCTCATGGCTTCAGCATTAGGCAGGATTCATGTTTGCTTTTCAGATTTGACAACACAACAAAACTGTTTTAGGAACGTCTAAAACACCCAGTACCAGCAGAGTACCAAAATCCTGATTTATTAAGGAATCAGCTAATGTCCCTTTACTATACAAGCACATATCTGATATGCATGCACTGTAGTCTAGTGTGGAAGTGAATGGTCCTAAATCCCCACCAAATTGACTTCTTCAAATGCAGAAGAATTATACCCATAATACATCCTCCTGCTTTCCCCAGTCAGCTCCACACCAGGACTCTGAGACTCCATCCCCATGAACTTCTTTCTCACTCTACCCTTTACACACGCTATCTCAACTAATGTGGAGTGTTTACCTCCACACTGTCCTAGATGCCCTGACCTTCTTATATTGATAAATAGGGCTCTTTGCACAGCCCTTTTCCAACCAGCTCCATCCCCATTTCCTCTCTGTCCCTTAGGGACATCCAGGCAGCAACATTTTAATTTGCATGAGATCGATGTGTAAAGTAAAACTGATGGGAAGGCAAATTATGCTGCAAGGCATCAACAGCTGCCATCATCTCGTAGCTGTCAGATGCCTGACAAATTTGGTGGCCTTCTACAGTGGGGCTACAGCATTGCTGGAAAAGGAAAGAGCAACAGGCATCAGCGTAAAGCATTTGATGTTGTCCTGCACAACCTCAGCAGGTTTGCTGATGACATCAAGCTCTGTGGTGTGTTCAACACACCAGAGGGAAGCGACCTTCCAGAGGGACAGACTTGAGAGTTGGGCCTGTGTGAAGCTCATTAAGTTCAACAAGGCCAGGTGCAAGGTCCTGCAATTGGGTCAGGGCAATCCTAAGCACAACTGGGTGGAGAATGGATCAAGAGCAGCTCTGTAGAGGACGTGGGGCTTTTGGTGAATGAGCAGCCCAACATGGCCCATTACTGTGCTCTCACAGCTCAGAAAGCCAAACATGTCCTGGGCTGCACCAAAAGCAGCATGGACAGGAGGTCAAGGGAAGTGATTCTGCCCCTCTACTCTGCTCTCATGAGGCCCCACCTGAGTACTCATGTTCAGTACAGGATCCCCAGCACAGGAAGGACATGGACTATCTGCCAGGCACAAAAATTACTTTCTTTTAGCAGGATTATCTTCTTTTCTTTCTTACTTCCATCTGGATACTTTCAGTTGGATTAAAATCACTGTATATTAATCCAACCACCTGCTATTTTCAACATACCCCTCAGGTGCTTTCTCCTTTTGCTTTGTGGCTGGAGACCCAGCTCATGAAGTCTCCTCACATAAGGAGCTGTTCCATCCTTTCAGTCATTTTAGCTGCTTTTCTCTGTATCTTCTCTACCTGTGTCCTGAACTGCCCATGCACTGCCCTGCACAGGCACACCTACAGCAGGAATACACCACCACACACCTCATTCTCAGCACCCTCCCTGACCACACACAGGGGCTTTGCTTGGAATGCCACTGCACAAGGACCACGTGATCACAAACTGCTGCCAACCATGACTCCGAGATCTCTCCCCCAAAATACAACTCTCAGTTCTGGAGTTTAGCATCATGAAAGCATAGTTTAATTTTGCCTTGATGGATTACCTTACATTTATCTATGATGGAGCTCCTATGCCCCGTTTTTGACACTCAGTCATTTTTATGAGGACTGTCTGGAGTTCCTCACCATCCCTGTGGCATCTGACTACCTAAAGGAGCTTGGCTTCATCAGAAACCCCATTTTTCTCTTTACACTTGACCTGACAGATTTTAAAGCCTTCCCCATTCTCTTCATTTGAACAAGATTTCCATTTCTCAGATGCCAGTCAGCTCCTGTGATACACTGCTTAATTTTCCTGCTGATTCTGCTGGTGATTTAGTGGACAACTAGGTTGGGTTTTTTTAGCTTCTAATACGCTGTTATTAACAGCCTCTAGACTCCATACAGGTTTCTTCCACTTTTGAACTGCACCCTCATATTTACCTCATCCCTATCTTGAAACTAAATATCCACATAGAGATATGTGCCTTGTTTTTTCCTGCTGTGATGTTAAAACTAGTTGTATTGTACTTGCTACCAGTAAGCTCTGCCACTAATTCCTCCTGGTCGTGGCACCACTTCAGGCTAAATTCAAAATAGCATCTTTTCTTGAAGGATTCGGGATTAATTGTTCTAGGAAGCAACTATGTACTTACTCAATCGAAAACTTTCTCACTACATCTCATCCTGATGAAGCTCTGACCCATTCTATGTATGGACAGTTGAAATCTCCTGCTATTAATACCTGTCCTAAATTTTCAGCTTCTTTAATCTCACTTAATATTTCCTGGGGGGGGAAGGAGGGGGTGTTCCTGTAGTACAATCCTACTACTACATTTATTATTAGCATTGGAATTTCCACCCACAAGGATACCACAGCACTTCTTATTTCCCATAACGCTTCTACACTGCTGCATTTTGTATTATCCTTCACTTGCACTGTCACTTCTCCTCCTATACATCCTACCCCAGTGCTCCTATAAATCCAGTAGCCTGGCAACACTGCATCCCTCTAATTACCTGCTCTCCCCCAGGTCCCCAGGGCACCTGTGCTGAGTTTGGCTTGGGTAGAGTTAATTTTTTTCACTGTTACTGGTGTGGGGTTGTGTTTTGGATTTGTGCTGAGCACAAGGTTGGTAATATAGAGATTTTTTTCTTCATTGCTGAGCAGGGCTTACACAGAGCCAAGGACTTTTCTGCTTTTCACAGTGCTGTACTGGCAAAGAAGTTGTGGGTGCATGGGAAGTTAGGAGGAGACACAGTCAGGACAGGGATATTCCAGACCATGTGACATGTTCATGTTCAGGACATAAAGCTTGGGGAAAGAAGAAGGAAAAAGAGGGGACATTTGGAGTGATGGTGTTTATCTTCCCAAATAGCCATCATGCCTGAGGGGCCTTGCTCTCCTGGAGATGGCTGAACTCATCTCTACCCATGGGAAGCACTGAATTAGTTTCTTGTTTTGCTTTGCTTGCATGGGAAATGTTTTCTTTCTCTATTAAACTGTCTTTATCTCAACTCATGACTTTTGCAGCTTTTACCCTTCCAATTCTCTCCCTGATCCCTCTGGTGTGCACAGGCAAGGGCCTGTGTGTTCCTTGGTTGCTGGCTGGAGTTAACTCGTGACACTGCCACACCATGCTGTCAATTGTCACCAAGCCCTTTGCTTCCTCTGTTTTTTTTCAGGCTTCTATCACTGAGTAAAAGCACTTGTGTGTTTTGTCTTCACTCCAGCACCTGAGAGTGTGCACATCACTCAACTGCTCATGCAGACATTATTTCATCTCTTTAGCAACCACTGTGGTTAGACACAGAACTGAAATCCCAAGGCTTAGATCTGGATTCACATCTAGACACAACAAAAGAGCTCCACTGTTAATTCAAAGCCAATCTGGATTCATATTCAAACTTCCCTAAAGGTCAGGCAGATCTGAAACCATTCTGCTACCAGATCCACTTACCCATGAAGAAAGACAATTTAGAGCAAGTGCATTGTTCTGCATTTTCTGGACTTCTACAGCTATCAAATGCTGTATAAGGCATCTGTAAGGTCTGTACTTAATTTTTATCAATTCTGCATCACTTCCATTGTTTTTTCTACTGTCTTTCCAGGATGAAAGCTAAAAATGGGCTTGATATGATAAAAATTAGTTACACAACTTGTAATAAGATACATCCAGCTACAACTTGAAGAGACTACACAGAAAACACAGAACAGCTGAACTATAAGAGGACCCACTTCATCTGGGTCTCAGAGGCAGAGAGCAGAGCCCTGGCCTTGCTGTAAGTTCACAGAGTTGCAAAATATAGCAAAGTCACAGACCACGGGCTAAGTGTCTGCTTGCTGAGTGGGAGGGTAGGGGAAACTCATGAACAGTCTCCCAATTTCAACCCATAAGCTCAAAGTCTCTCCCTCAAGGCCTGGTCTTTGCAATCAAATTAAGCAGTGTTAAGTGGGCAGCAGGACTGGAAGTTACTGTGGCAACACATACCAAACCAGAGACTGTAGGTAGTGGTTTGCTCACCCATGACAATTTTCTGCAGCACCTTCCTGGTGCCCAAGTTCCTCCTTACAGGAATGAAACCTCTTTGACAGGCACCCCTGACTTCTTCATTAGAAAAAATGAACAAACTAGCAGACAAAAACCAAACAAAACCAAAACCAGCATTATCCATTCAGAAAATCCAGCAGGCTTAAGGGTGAATGAGTTAGAGCATCCCAATTTTTCCCAAGATGCTCTCTCAAAATGCACATTGTGACGGTTAATGTAAAAGCAAAACCTGACTAAAGGGAAATCATCCAAAAGTCTGAGCATTGTTGACAGACCCTTTAAGAGAACTGCAGTAACACAGGAGCTACAAGACTCATATCATCCAAACTGTCAGCACCTCTCCTCCTCACAATATTTTTGTCACCAATCATATATTCCATTTGGACTTAAACCCTCACAATAAAAGACCTGCTTGGTTCTCTACTAACAGAGCCCTTGGATATCTGAAGAGCAAGTTTTTCTTATTCTGCTCCAACAAGTGGCTCTACAAAGTATGTGTGAGGAAGTAAAAAACCACTCTATTAAATTATGCACAAATCTCTGTGCTTCCTGAAGTGTACCTGCAACTAAAATGTCACAATCACAATCCCAATAAGACAAGGAGAGAGGCTCAGATAAAGAATCCTGGAGTGCTCCAGGGAGAAAAACAACAACCTGACAACGTAAGTCGCCAGCAAGTGACAGACCTCAACAGACAAGTCATTAATGTCCTCAGTGACTGCCTCTGCCTATTAGTATAAGCTGCATTAAGGGGAGCAGAGCTGTAGGGAAGTCACAGAGATTAACTAAAAATAGTCAAAGAGCCAGGGAGGCACACTCCTGCTCTAAACTCTTTATGAAACTTAAAATAAAACCGCCCCCAATGATTGGGTGACCCATGTGTGAAGCAATCCAGCAGCTCCCTATTACTAGGGAGGATGAACTCTGGTAAACACACCGTAACTTTCACATGCCACTGGGGTTCAGCCAGGGGCTGGAGGGGCCAGCTGGGGGAAAGACTCTTGTCTCATCCAGCCCAACATATACAAGGGAAGATCTGTTTATTTAGAGAATCATTCATTGGTTTCAGTGGGGAGGGAGGTTAAAGCATTATTTGTGAATCTCTAAAACCACTTGCTTTTAATTCACTGCCTAATCCTCAGGAGGCATGTAAACCAGACATTTTTTTTTACATCGAAATAAAAGAAGCCATTCAATTACATTCAGACTGTGTTGAAAACAAATTGGAATGGTACGAATGGGCAAAGACTGCCAAATAAAGGAAATCTATTCCAAGTGCAAGGCTACCAGTTAAACACAGCACAGAGAGCAGCTAAGGCCCACTCTTAAGGATGCTTCCCCTTGTTCTCCATGTGCCATGCACCCAAAAAGTACATCTGTGTTGAACATGTATGTGTGGATTACAATGTGTTCAATGAGTACAAACACACTGTATTTGCAGTTAGACAGGGAGATCACATCCAAGCCCAACACAGTGATCAGCTAACAGCATCTGCTGGACTAAAATTCAACAGACCAAATACAAAGAAAGAGATAATTAAATATATGTACAAAATTATAGCCCTCTATGATATTACTGGGCACTTATACAGATAGCAAGACTAAGCAGAGTTGCAGATAATGATTAAACATCTTTTGAATGCATTTTAAAGGTCACACTCAGGGCTTACACCAGGCTTTGAAGCATAAGAAATCAAGAAGGGCCAGCAATAAGGTGAAAAGGGGAGGGATCATATACAACAGCTTCTGGTGAAGGACACTGCCAGCAACAAAGGATAAGGAGAGACAATGCAGTGGCAATAGAATTAATATATCAATAGCAACAAAAATCATTAGGAAATTATATGCATGGTCAGATCTTTACCTTCCCTCATCTCACTTGCCCATGCATCCATACATAACTTTCTGTCCACTACAGCTACAAGCAAAACTTCATACTTTATCACCTCTTTAAACCTCCTTGATCTGTGTTTAAAAAGGGAAATTTAGGAGGATGGCACCAGGGAGAAAATTTTCCTTGCCACAGACCAAAGCTACTGCTGCTCTGAAAGTCCAGACTGCAGTCAGAACGTGTCAGCACGAGCCAGGGGCCACATGCTGGCCTTTGTAAAGGAATGACAGCTTTGTCCATTCCTTCTGTATGGTCCTTATCACCTTGGATAGGATAAGCACTGGTCTCATCAAGAAGCGTTTAACAATGCATGGTATGTTATCAACAGGCAGAGCTCAGCATGGAGAAAGGGCTAGTAGGAAAACAAGAACAGGAATTGGGAATAAGCCCCCAGACTCTTCCTTTCTACACGTGGCCCTGCATGCTGAGTCTGTGCTGGGGAGGAATGGCTCTCTTATAGTCACCCTGGAAGAGATCTAGACTCACAAACAAGGGTTTGGGTATCGCAAAACTTGAACCTTCCCTGCAGTGGGTTTGGTTCTGCACATTTCACTCACTCCATCTGCCGACACAGCACTATCGTGGCTTCCAGCCAGACTCTGCTCTCCCTTACACCACTGTAAAAATTAAAAGAATAAACTCCATTAAAGTCAATAAGCCGCAGTGAGATGAGATGCCTTTGTTTCAGAAACGAGCCAAAGTTATGCCTGTGCAAGCCAGAGTAGAATTGTCTTTCGTGCAGCAGCAAGCCTGGTGGTGCACAGCTCCCAGTGCTGCTCAATGTTTCCCAGCCAACTCTAAATTCAACATCTCCATTATAATCTCCTTGGTCATTACATCTCAATCAGAAAGCAGCCACACTTCAGCACAGGGAACAGCTGAGACTCCAACATGTGCCTCAAAAACTGAGCAGAGACTTTTATGCTCATGAAATCCCTTCCAAATTAAATGGGAGATTAAAATTCCTTGGGTCCCATGCAGCCTGGAAATTTAAAAGTGTAAGGGCAAACCCTCTTAGTTGGTATTTCTGCAATGCTGACAAAAAGGAGTTTCTGCCAGGATTTACAGATAGTTATATTAAGTTGAATTATTCCCTCAACATAAAACTCCTGTGCTGACATTTTTGTCTGCAATCTACCAAACCAGGAAAAGATTACATGGACAAATTGTATTCTTCTTATATGGTTTCCTAAACATGCTAAATCCCTAAAACTGAGCTCAAATGACACAGGCAAGGATGAGGTTTTCAGATAAACATAGCCTCATGCTCTAAGCAACACCAGGAAAGAAAATACAATGATGTCATGGTCCCAGCTCTGGTTCCTACATTCCCCCTCGTCTCCTCCTCCATCTCTGCCCTGAATTAGCCCACCCTCCAGTTATCGTGGTAGGAAAATATGGGCAGCAGATAGCCCTTAGTCATGCGAGAAGTCCTTTTTCCACTGTGAACTTTTGCGCTTTTATCTTTAGCTCTCATAAGCTTCAGGTTGATCTCCAGGCAAGTTCTCTTCCCCAGGGAGGTTTTGGGGTAGCCCTGGGAGGTCCCAAGTGCTGCTGATTTCCTGCAGGGAAGGGTTAACCCTCACATCATGCAAGTTTGGGAGATGGTTGTGCAAAGCCTCAATGTGCTGAGTGAAGGAAACACCACTGAATGGGGAGTAAAAGCTCTCAAGCCCTCACAGCATCCCAAAGTCCTTCATGATTCTTTGTAGGCCGGATTGGGCTAGGAGCAACCTGGTCTAGTGGAAAGTGTCCCTGCCCAGAGCAGGATGTTTTGCTGGGTGATTTTTAAGGTCCTTTCCAACCCAAACCATTCTGTGCTTCTGTGTTAGCTGAAGGTGGCACGAACCGCAGAGTACAGAGACCCTCTGCACTGTGGTCACACCTGCAACACGAGATGGAGCAACCATGCAGAAAAAGCTGGTCTTTGCCAACTCCTCTGGACAGGAGAACACCTCTGTAACTCATCTGTGTTCCCGTTGCTGCAGGCAACTTCTGCAGTCAACCCACAGCATGAGAGGACGGGTGGGGGACACCTCAGCCAGCACTTGAATGAATGTGTCTTTCAGACTCAAACCCACCTAAAAACCATAAGGGGCAGGGTATGACATGAAAAAGCTGATCTCTGAACACTCAGGCTGAAAGAGCAGGGCAATGCATTACATAAAAAGGTGGCCTAAGGCTAAACTCCAATTCCTGCAGTTACATGGCCAAGAGGAACCCTGACCAAATTCATTGATCACAGTTTCAGTTTTAGCTTATTTCCCTCCCAAGGTTCCCCACAGAGATCTTCATTTGCATTGGAAATTTTGTCTCAGTGCAAGAAGAGAGAGCTGGCAATTTGTACACGAAGTTTGGGACATACAAAACCTTAGACGTCCTGGTCAGAATGAACTCCATGCATGCAGCTCACATGCATCCATAAAAAACCCCAACATTATACAGTTTCATCCAGCACATGAAACCCCAGCTTCAGACAAGTGTAGTAAATCCATCATATCCCAGGCGCAGTGGATATTCTTGACACAGCAGACACCATGTGCACACATGTCCCAAATGAAAATAGCAGTGCTTTAACTTGTTATATTTGGTGTGTTCCAGGGAGAGGACAGAGGGGTTCTGAGCTGTAGTCATCTCTCTTCATTTACTGGGCTGTAAAGTGAATTTTTCTTTCTATCACTGCTTCCCCTTTTGCAGAACATGTCACTGCAGGATCATTAAAAATATGGGGACAGTCTATGTCACAGCTTCTTAATTCATACCAAACAGATTGGATTTTTTTGAATAAAGATTTTATAGTGAAAACTATGTGAAGCCACCTAATTTCTCTTCTTTCCCAGCTGGCTACTGACACAAAAAAAGAAAAAAAAAAAAGAGAGAGAGATGCAAAGACAATTTACCCTGGCTGTTTTGGTTTTTGGCTTTTGGTTTTTGTTTTTTTGTTTTGTTTTTTTTCCCCAAAGCAATCAATTTAATCTGCTTTGAAGAAAAGATTAATTAAACTGAGCCTAGAGCCAGATTCAGATGCACCGGATCTGACTTCTCAGCACAGGCACCAGAGCAAAGTTGTCCTGGGGCCAAACGTCACAGCTGCCCCCAGCACAGTGGCCAGGGCACAAAGCCTTCACTCCAAGAAGATAATTCGGATAATTCAATCCCCACTGCTGCCAGCCTGGTTGGAAATCAAATCCTTGGAAAGCCAGCACACTTGTGGCTGTCTGCAGCCAAGCGAGGCCATGGCACTTCCAGGGGCTGCCCCCTGCTCGAGGGGATCCCCATGGCAAAACAGGGCTGAGTCCTGGCCCTGACCCACAGCAGCTCAGTACAGCTGTGAGGGGAAGAAATACAAAGTATGGCAAGAGGCAAGCACTGAGGGATAGTGAAAATCGCTCAGTTAGTGTTTTTATAAAGACTGACAGGCAGGAGATATCCCTTGATCCCGTCCTCCTCCCACATCACTCACCAACTTCTGGAAACTCGAGAAGGCTGGATTCTGCAGCCTCCAATCCCATCATCTCTTCAAGAACAGTTTGTCTCTTCAAGTCTGTCTCATTAAATGTTACAGAAGCTTCAGCAGATTCACTCCACCAACTCCCTCTTCTTTGGACTTTGCCATTGCAAATTCCCCGGGACACCCACTCTGACACTTGTATGGGGCAAGTTCCTCAGAGTCAAAAGAAATTTTCCTACACAGATAGAGGAGCAGAGGGTATGGAAAGTGCTCACCAGTTACTGCTGAATGTGGAAAACAACTTCATTTCTTTGATTCAGCTGCTACTGCTTAAAGACAGACACATCTGAGCTGTTCCTCCTCCCCAGCCCCACATTACAGGAGTTAAACCCTCCCCCTGGAGATGGCAACTTTGGGCTATGAAGCTAAGGAGCCTTGGATCCACAACCACAACCTCTGCTAAAGGCTTCAAACGCTGTGTAATGGCAAAATCTCTCTGCTCTTTAAGAATTATTATTTTTTCTTGTTCAAAGAGCAGGCTGAGCTGTAAAGTGATGAGTTTTCACTCGGCTGGGGCACTGTGCATCTTCGTGGTGTTTCGCAGACAGACGGGAGATCTCCTGGCCCTGCCCCACGCCAGCTGGACCCCAGCCAGCCCCGAACTGGAAACCATCTAACAACACACTCAGGGCTTGCACAGCCCTGGAAATGAGGATGCTGATCAGTGCTTCTCACTTTTCAGTAATCTAAGAATGCTCAAGTTTCTTCCTAGTCTTTATTTTTATTATTATTATTATTATTATTATTATTATTATTGTCTTTTTTCTCTTCTTTCTCTTTTCACTTTTTCCCTCTTCCTCCCCCTTTTCAGTTTTTTTTTAATTATTTTGTTTTCACCTTTTTTTCAGGTCACAAAACCATTTCATATAGTGATTTTCCTTTAAAACCACCTACAAAGCATTTAAAACTCAGCCCATCCAGCTATTACTCATACTTGCCCCACTCTCCTAACCTCCTCCAATTTTATTTGGCTAGAGTTGGGGGATTTGAGGTTTGTTTTTCAAATTCTTGTGTGTTCTCACCCTCTGGCCCCAACCCCACACAGCATAACACTGGTGCAGCGAGGCTTTATGCAGAAAAGGACAGCAGTAACACAACTTCAAAGCCAATAGGGCACCAGGTGATCAAAATCTGTCATTGCTCCTGTGCTTGACCATTCTCTCACTGCAAATGCATGAAGATTTTGCCAGCTGGAGGAGGGTTCAGATAAAACGGGGCTGAGGCATGCCCAGCTATGGAGCTGGAGTTTCCATTTCCCACCCACCTACACTGCCACCAACAACCCACATTCCCCAAAAGAACCACCCATCCAAAGTCCTGCAGGGCCAGCTGAGGCTCTGATCTTGCTGATTTTACCATCTGAAGAAAACAGGCTCTTCCATCACCCTCTTACACAGAACCATAAAAAATTCCACGTTTTTGAGTAATGACCCAGAAGTAATTCCAAGCAGAGTGGCTGCACTGACGTGAAATTGCAGGATTCAAATCACCTTTCAGTGTAAATACCAGCTGAGATAAAGAGTGGGCAAGTGCTTTAAAAGCTTATAATCAGTATCCATACAAAAAAATATCTCACAAGTGCAAAGAGTAATGATGACAGCTCTTTTCAAACAAATGTAGTTAATGTTTAATTACCCTGGATGTTGCTTTAGCAGAACCAGTGAATCCCACGTATTCCAGGTTACAAACCCAAAATGAAATTCTCACAACAGAGCTCAAGTAGTACAAGTGGGGATGTGTTTTACTATCTCTATGCAAGACCTCATTTTTAAATGACCAATATTAAAAGAATATCTTATTTGTGTCAAAAACAAGGAGAGAAAACAGTGCCACCACCTCTTCAGAAGGCTGACAAAGGTTGCCTTAAGTTTCCAAAGACAATTTAAAATCTGGCAAATGAAGCCACAAATGGAGAGAATCAAATTAAACCCAAGCAAAACAATTTTGACTTTTGACAACAGTATTTAACAGAAGATCTTACATGCAGTAAAGGGACTGGACCCAACCAAGAAAGAAGAAGCTGCTCTACCCAATCCATCCCTGGGACCCAGTTCTGCATAAAACAGACTGCCCCAAAAAATGACAGTGAATTCCTAAATTTAGGCAAATGCACACAACCGCTGCAGGGGCAGTGAATCCCACCCAGCCTCTTTACTGCCTCTAAAGAAACCATTAATTCCTGGGAAACAGCAGTACTTCTCACAATCTCTGCAGATCCTGCAATGCACAAGGTGAAGGGATAATGAGTCCTTTCTTTTATTCCCTCAAGACTTTGAAAGACCGCCAAGTTTTATGCTGTCCACATAAAACACAGCCCCAGAGGAGAATAAACCAAAATTACATGCAAGAAATTGGTTTTTTCAAGGCCCAAATTATTGTCTTGGGTAATTCTTTCTGCTACAGTCCTCTTCCCAGAAAAACTAAACCTATCCAAAATAAAAAACAACACAATTTCTTTGCCTGTGATGGAGAAAGTTACTTTCTGAGCACTCAGAGCTTATTTTAAAGGTTTCCTTGAATAAATAGGAACCTATTAATATATTGAGTTTTCTTACTGCATTTTAAAGGGCATTTCATGAAGGCTGGTGTTCCCTTACTGCAGTTTTTATGGAATGGAGGAAAATATTTATGGTGCACCAACAGTGTGCTGAGCTAAATAGCTTTTTCCCTCTCACCCTGCCAAGACACTCCTGCAGGGATGTTTTACAAAGGCTTAGCAGGGCTCTAACTGGTGCTGGCTGTGGTGGTGCTGGGTGGGTGCAGGACAACAAGGGCAGGACCTCCCCAGCTGCAGCTGCTCCTGCCCAGACCAGGCTGCCACATCCAGGTGGTAACTCCCACTGGCATCAGTGTCCCAGCAGGGCTGAGGTCTGACCCACAGCTCCCACCCTACTCAGCTGCACTGGATAGAGAGGTCTCCCTCCAGAAACCAAGGGGTATTTTTGCTGCTGCAATGAGTTCTGCATGGGATTAGCAACCCTGGTCTTTTGCATTATGTAGAAATGTACAGAAATACAGAGGACAGTCACCCAGGAGAACCTGTCTTGGTCACCTTTCAGCAGTCCATACCTAGTAAAAAAGACACTAAGGGCTTAATATTTTGGCTCCTGCTGAAATCCCTTTGACTTCACACCTCTAATAAGATTTTAGAATAAGCACATGGCACAATGAATGAGCAAAGTTATCACATACTAAAGAGAGTGAAGCTTTAATAAATGTTAGAGTGAACTATGAATTTCCCCTAGTAACTAAGGAAAATTCACTTCAGGAAAATCTCTACAGAGTGAGTAAGTACAGTCAGTGCAAGCTTTGTTAGTAGAAGTGTCTTGTAAGCATAAAACTGCGCTAATAAAATCTGAATGGAAATATCCAGATACTGAGATCCTAATTCATGAAGATGCCATTGGTTTTCTAACATATTTTTTCAGAACTCACATGGTTTCTTGAGTACAGCTATTCTCTTACCCATAGTCCAGCTAAGCATCCTTTTCTCTTAGGACTTAGAACAGCCACAGGATGAACAGTGAGACCTACAGCTATTCACCTTCCCTGCAAATTTATGAGACATTTGATGGGACATCCATCATCTAGCCCAGTTCATCAAAGTGGAAAAAGACAGAGTGTTTTACCTTCCAACTAGATTACTTTGCATAATAAAACTGTTTAGACTTGGAGATTTTTCTGATGAATGCCAAATGCTCTACAGCAGCAGCCTTCACCAGCAGATCTAAATCACACAGCTTAAATGAAAGCCTGCTTGCCAATTTATGCATGAACTTTACTTTTTTCCAGAATCAGAGAAAAAACCTGAATGCACTATGCCTACAAAAAGGCTTTTTAAAACAGCACTGCTGCAGTGACTGGAAACACAACTCTATTCCTCTTGCATCGCACAGGTACAATTTTTCCCCCCCAAGAAGACATGGAAATGAAGACATTCCTAAAATTGCTTTAATTGGTTTTTTGAAGGTGTTTCAAAAAGCTTTGTCGGTTCAGTAGCCACTCACTGTGCTGGCTTTAGTTATGGAACTGATTTTCAAGAGGCACAAACACTGTGAGACATTAAAAAATATAATTAGCAGATAACACATGGCTAATGCTACAGATGTGTCTTCAAGGCAAGACCATGTTGTCTTATCATTGGAGAGCTCTTCAGGGCAGCAAAAATCTTTATCCTGCTCTGCAAATCTCACTCTGTTGGCAGATGCTAAAACAACTGCTATTTTCTGTCTCCCATTTATAACATGGACTGCACAGGAGGGGGAAACTGCCTCACAGCTTTACAGTTTCTTAGAGTTGTCTCCATAATGTCCATCCACTGATGAACCTATACTGGAAAACCCATCACTGGCTGGTGCTGAGTGCTCAGGCACATTTTTTTCTGCCTTGCTGAAAGACAGAACAGTTTTAGAAAACAAAATGCATTTCAGTTGGGTTTACTCTCTCGTCCCTTTTCTATTGTTTTTGAGGTGGGACTGTCCACCTCTTTTTGGAGTGGTACTTATAGTAAAGGGATCAGATTTTGGCTGATCCACACAAAGCATCATCTGCAAAACACGAGGATTGCAGCTGAGTTCTGAACATACTTGGATACAAGAGGGGAGATTCTTACCACATTACCATGATAAAAACAACACCTTGCACAGTACATTCAGAACATCTCACATAGCAAGCTTTAATGAGTTAGATCTCAAAGAGAGTTACAAAGTAGGTCGGGAACTGTTTGACAGATGGGGAAACCAGGCCAGTGAGGTGCTGCAACTTCTCCAAGGTCACAAAAAAAGGCCAGTGCCACAGTCAGAAACAAAATCCAAGTCTCCCAAATTGTTATCTAGTGCTCTTCAACCCAATAAACGTCTCCACCATTAGTCCACGTCATCCCTAAAGCTCATGACTTTACAAGGCCTGACTCCTGAGCACGGGAGCACCAGTGCTGCAGATATCAGCAGTGGAAGAGCAGAAACAGCAGGGACACTGGGTCAAAGGAAGGGACTGGCAAAGTCAGATGAGAATCTGTGCTTTTGCCATCACTTTCATGTGAGCTCATGCAGGCCATGAAGGCTCTCCATAATTAAGTTTTCACTTGAATCCTGCCCATGTGAAGCAAAGGCTTCCTCAGCTCAAGGACAAACCAGCCCTGCTGGGACTCAAGACAGTTGACCCACATCTATGGAAACACTGAGCACACCCCTCTCCCTGTCTTCAGTGGTATTTGGAGGACTCTCATTTCTCTGCATGACCCTGCTTCTCGCTGTCACCACTGCAGGTGTGAGGCGTGGAGCGGTAAAGGGAACATAAGTATCTCGAAATTGGATGAATGCTGTCTCATTGACATCAAAGGCCAGCTCTTACTACTTTTATTGGGGGCAGAGTTAGGCCACTACAGATAAATCCTGACGTATATAATTTTTGATGCTTGCCTGCACTTGTCATGAGCAGAGACAGGGAGTGCCAGGAAATGGAATTTCTATTGCATGTCAGAGTTCAAAGACATGGCAAGTGCAATAAAATCCACCATAAATACTGATTCTACGTACTAGGAAGGACAGAGTGCAATACGGAGAGCTAAATCCAACAGGACAGTGGGCTACTCAAAAATAAGAAATTTGTCTGGATTCTCAGGAGACAGCACATATTTTCCTAGTTGCACCCTCAGCAGAATTCTCATCCAATGCATATCCACTATTGTTTCTGCCACCAAAACCTTCACATCAGAACATATCTAGCTATG
Organism: Petroica traversi; assembly: GCA_025920805.1. Taxonomy (NCBI): domain Eukaryota; kingdom Metazoa; phylum Chordata; class Aves; order Passeriformes; family Petroicidae; genus Petroica; species Petroica traversi. Next base: position 9,765,130 of record JAHLSL010000061.1, read on the forward strand.
TTAAAGGCCTACAAGGAGATTATCAGCCTTACAGATACAGTAAGTGACATTTTAACATTACTTATTTTGACTGTTTTCTGTGCAAAGGCTTTTGGAAGATCTAGAAGTGTGTTCCACATCCCTCCATTATCAATGGGGAGACAAATAAAAAACCAAAACTGAAACTTCTGATATATTTGCAGACATACCAACAATACATTAAGAGAGCCCAACATGGTCAGCAGGCTCAATTTTTGCCTGAAGTATGCTTTTGGTAATAAAGTGTCTTAATCTAGATTTTAAATTATATTAAATTATGAGGTTATCCAATGTTCAAACTCAGTTCTTTTTTTTTTCTTTTAATGGACATAATAACATGCTGCCACATTGTAATTTGTCCTTATAGACCATGATGCACACAACTATTCAGCAAGAGTCACAGCAGAAACAGATGTACAGGTCTACACTTTGTATTTGTAGCTGCACTTTTGACATATTGTAAATGTCCTTAATTGATTTTGTTCAGGATAATACCATCTGCTGGCATCTGTTTCTTAATGAAGCCATGAGTATTTGACAGTTATCCAACAAACCACAATCTAAACACTACAGCAACACCAATAACAGATAAGGAAATACGAGACATATTCAGACTCTTCACAATCACCACAAAACACAAGATGTTGAGCAGAAACTGAATAACCAGATACTGGAAGTCCACATGTCATGCATTAATGTAGTTAAAATACAAGCATATGAGTTCTCAGTATCACAGATTTTGTAAGGATGTGATTTGCTCAAAATTTATAGTAATAGGCAATGATAATTTAAGAAATACTATTCTCTTCCATAACAATCCTCTGGGATATTTGAAAGAGGTTCTTGGAACCCTGTCACCTTGACTGAAATAAAAAGAAAAGTTCTCACAATTCCCTAAAAGTTGTTACGACATCTCTGTTGAGAACACAGTGACAATACAAAAGGCATGATGAGATACACAGCCATGTATGTCAAGGGCATCTTGTAGATTCTATAAAACACAAATGGACTGAGAGAATCCAGGAGTTATTTGTGCAGGGAACAAAAATCTGTGAGTTCCCCATGAAGAAGACAAGAGATGAAAACATTTCATATGGGGGAAGAAATTATCTCTTCTGTGCCACAGCTTCATTCAAAGTATTGAGGACTCATTTATGAAAGAAAAGGGCAAGACCAGTGAACACCTGCTGCTGAAGATGGCACTCAGTGCCCACTGTGACAGCTGCTGTTATCAGTGTTTGCTGCAGATTTGCACCACTACAATCAAGGATGGGACCACCCCAGCCACAGTCTCTACAACACGATGAAAGCTCTGGTATTAAAATGGGTGATGGTATCAACTCCATGCACAAAGGCTGTTATTTAACTCATACCAAGTTTCTCCTACTTTAGCTGCCAAATGAATAAAATATTCAGAAATATTTACATTGAGGATTGAGGGATGGATTTCCATAAAGACCCTAGAAAAATACAGCCTCAGCAGTGAACAACATACTTACACTGTACATCAGGGCAATGCATCATTCATTTTTACTAAGGCCCAGATGACAGTCTCATTAGACCAGAGATGGATTAAAGACAAATGATCTGGTGAATATTGTCACTATGGGCCATGTAACACTTCATCCAAGCAGCACCATTGAAAACAGATGACTGGGTAGGGATTGTAAGGATAAAAAACATGAGGCTTTAGAATGGCATTCCTAGGAGGGACCAAAAAAAAAAAAAACAACCTGCATATTTACATTTAATCTGCTTCGTAAATTGATTTTTGTCATGTTACCTGTCAAACCACTGAACAAACTGAATAACTGCTTAAGCAGCACTGATAGAGATGTGACAGATTATTCAAGCATTGTGATTCTTTGTTCTCATATATCTCATTAAGAAATGATGATTGGTTCCATTTACAGCTCTTAAGTTGAATTCAGCAACCACTGACACACGAACTCAACCTGGCATCTGCTAATTTTTTATTGTTCTCAGACAGAAATTGTTCCTGGCAAAGTCTCTCTTGCAAACCATTTCAGTGTAGTGGCTGATGATTTTTTAACGACGCAACACAGAAGGGGAAAAAAAACTGCAACTGACTTCTCTGCTGATTTATGGCATCTATGGAATGAAAAGAAATAAAACTTCTTGTGCTCTGTACTTCTTCCCTTCCCCCACCTCCGTTTTAGAGAACTAGTTTTAACCTGTATCATTTCATTAAATAAATTCACAGCACATGCCTGCAAACAACTGAGCTGGCAGGAGATGGGAACTGTCCTGAGTGATGTGTTCTGCCCCTTCCTCTTCTGCTGTGGAATTGCAACCTGTTCCTTCACAGCCTTATAACTTTATAATGATGTTTGAAACCTGAGCGTAAGGAGCATAAAATGCTGCTGTTCCAGCCTGCTGCTGAGAAGGGCTTCTCTTGACTCACACAGGAAAACCTCCAAGCTGTAGAAATCAAAGGCAGAATTTTACAGCAACTTTGAGACTCTACAAATTATTTAAGAGAAAATAAGAGTTGTGCTTTTGTATGCTACCCTCTGACTTCAGGAAGATCTACTGCAACCACAAAGCCAACACACAAGGAGACCTTTAAGTACACATTTTATAGGCACCCTGCAAAGCCAAAACTGCGGGTTTTAGACAAGAGATGGAAAGCAGGGATTTGGTGTAGCAGAGGTAATGTTGAGATGGAGGACAGGAGTAGAGGGAGGGACCATTGTGTTCTTATTTGTCTGGGTTCACCCTCATTAGCTAAATGAGCATAGGGGTGCCACGCAGTTTCTGCCTTCCCCTAAATGGAACCCAAATATGAAGAGAAATTCAAACCACAGAATAAATTAACAACACTCACAATGCTCTTAAACAGCTTTGCAAATGGCATAAGTCATTGTCTATGCATTCATTAATGAAACCAAACAACATGCTGTTTGGCAAAAAAAAACCAGTGCTATTTATCACTGTGTATCTCTATATATCACTATATAAACAGTATTTTTAATGTGCAGGTATATAAACATTTATATAAATTTTATATATATTTATATTTATATGCACACAAACACATTTATATATATTATATGTAAATATACACAAACATACATACAGATACTATATCTACTTATATGTATGTAGAGGGCTCCTCCACCTTCCTCGCAACCACATGGCAGTGCAAGACAAGGATGTCACAACACCACACAACCTCCAGGCACTGAAGACACCAGTCATTTTAGTGGTCATTTGAAATTATGAAGGTGTATTGGTGCAATACAAGCTGTCCTTCCAAAAGGAATTTTTGCAGCTCATGAACAAGGAGGGGGACTCAAAAGTCTCTAGAGTCATTTAAGCTGCAGCTGAATCCCACTGCTCTGCTTTGCCCCAGTGCAGGTCCCCTCGCCTGCAGGACGAGCATGTTCCCAGCTTTTGTGCCTGTCATGATGCCTTCCAACAGTAGCAAAAGGGAACACATTTGTTTTCTGGACACAAATCATCTCAACTGTCACTCAGGAATCCTTGAATCACTTTCATTGCTTTCCATTAAAAATACAAGATTCATCAGAGACACTCATTCCGTGGACCAGCCAACAAAGCTCTGCAAGACTTTTTTTTTTTTCCCAGGGTCTCTTTCTTAAGAGCATAAAATTTATGTCTCTGACATAAATTACATGGCTGTGGACAGGAAAATTAGCCAGTAAAATTACTCCAGATACACCTTAACGTGCCAAAGAGCAGAAGTCTCCCTGCAGCCTGCAGTACCCCTATGTCCTGTGTCTATGTGCTTTTGAGAACCACTTTTTTCAGCTCATTTCTTGGTACATTCTCCCCAACATCTAAATATATGGCCTCCTCCTTCCTAAAAGGCATAAGTCAAACCTGTGACAGGAGATATTTCCCCTCCTTCTAAATTATTCCCCTTGTGCTCCAGTGCCTGGGTCATTAGGCCAAAAGGAGTCACACTGTTTTTCTGCTCCATTAATGTTTTTATCTAGGCATCTTTTCATGGGGCTTCAAGCAACTTGGCTAACAAGCTGTGTGTTGTTTGCCCCTCTCTTCTCTCCCTAGAAAAGATAAGATGGATTTGTGCTTTTTTGTGATGCTGCTTTTCCACATTTGAGAGCATTTTATTTTGGGAGGGAGAGCTTGTTTGCTTTGCAATATTCAGGTTGCTATGTAATTATGCTAGAGAAGGTGTCTCAAAACACCACGGCTTGCACTCAGAGAAGGAGGTGGTGTTTTTGTGATGCTCATCATCAGCCCATGGAAAAGCTTAACAGTGTCAGATTTTCCCCTCAAAGAAAAGTTGAACAAATTAATTACACCCCTGCGGCAAAAAATCCCATTAAAGCAGAGGTGTGAGGCAGATGCTGATCCTGGAGTTTCAGATAGTCCTTAAGATATCTCAGGCTGCAGCTACAAAATGTCCCAAAGAAAAAGAGAAAGCCTTTGAATTCGTTCAGGTGTTATTCAAGAAAACAGGGTAGGGAGCACAAATTAAGTTCAATGTTCTCATGGTGTCTCGTGCCATTGACAACACGCACCAAGCACTTTGCTATGCCTGAAATTTCCAAAACACCACAGGCTTTATGGCTGGGCACATCGTGCTGAGTTACTTACACTGAGAAGCAAGGAAAGACAAGAGTGAACAGTGGAAGGAAATCTCCAAGCCAGCTCAAAAGAACAGTGAAGGATTATTTAGGGATGCTCTAACAATCTCTCAAATATGGATGAATTTGATTAGCAACCTGTGCCTTCCCCAGAGGAGTTTTCCATGTGGATGCAAATCCTCTAAGTGCTCTCCTCTCCCTTAAGCTCTCTTTTGTGTTGTTTGGATTTTCTATGTAATTTTGAGTTTTTTCACAGTTTTTCATCCAATAGTTTCCATCATTTCTGCCCTTGCCTATCACAGTGGGGCAGTAGGGTCACAGCTGGTGAGTTTGTATGGAAAACATGCCTGGTTGAAGCCTGGTCCTTTGAATTATTTAAGCTAGGATGGGATCCTGCTGGGAGCAATCCCACATCACCCCAAGAACTGCCTGGACTGTTCCAGCTCTTTATAGCTCTGGGCAGGCCTGGATTCCTCTGAGCAGCTGAAACAACACAGCAATAAAGCGCCCACGCTGTTACCAACAGCACAGAGACAGGGCTTTGCATCTTCAAACCTTAACCAGTAAAAACTAATTATATGGGATGACCCTGGGTGAATCACATACAAATAAATATATTTTGAGGACATTGGTGCTGACACAGTGCCCGCTACTAAAAGAAGCAGGGCAGACCCCTACATAAGGCTGGAGCTGAGATTCTGGCTCAGCTCTGGGTTTATAAGTGACACACTTGCTTGTCTTTAACAAAACAGTGTGAGCATTTTTGTCTTATTTATTTAGATTATAAGTTCTCCTGGGTACGAACAGTCTTTGACTCTGGTGTTTGCAGTAGTCACCACTCAACAGTGCCAGTAAAAGGCACAGTAAAAAACCCAAGTATTTTAGACCCTTCACATTTGACTTGCCAGTGTCCAACCTGCTGATACACAGCAGCTTCTCGGTCTTTGTAAAATCTCTGCATTTAAGCAGGAGTGGCTGTGCTGGTTTATTTTGTACATCCATTTCTGTGACCAGTGATGCAGCTGGTGGAGAGGGGCAGCCACATTTCCCAAGGACCATGGGGTGTCAGGCAGGTTTCAAACACCCTGCTCAACTACAACCCAGCAATGTCACAGAACAACCCCGCAGCACTGGGGGGGCTCTGTCTTCAGGGAGATACCTGTGATATCCTAGAACCTTCCCTTTGGAGCTCCCAGGAGGACCTGCAAACCTGCACACCCCACCACTGATGAGCAGGGATATATCACTCTCCTTGCTATCTAAACTGCCTCACCAAAACAAGCAGGGAGGTTGAAGACTCCCAAACCTCAGATATTCCACACATCCCGACCTCACTCCACTCCCACCAGCCACAGAGGAAACGTCTAGGTCTACTGTACTCTGGCTGCTGAGCATGAGCTGCAATTCCCAACTTTTGGGTGCTCAGGCTTAAAAGAACATACCTTCAAATACACAGCCTAAATTAGGGGTAGCATAGAGAGCAGGAAAACATGAAGAATCCTGCAGAAAAACGTGCAAAGGGAAGGGTTGAGGAGGGAGATGCCACAATTCTTCACCCTGTTGTTGCTCATCTTCATTTGCATCATTACAAGCACCTCCTTCTTGTTCCTCCTGGAAACTGTAAGAAGACTGAAACTCTTTGGTTTATCTCCAATTGGAAATATAAGAAAATCAAAACAAACAAACAAAATTCTCAATACATCTAAGCCAGCACGTCTTCTCTCATGTGCCTCTTCCCATTTCACTCTTCAAACTGGTAGTTTGGGAACTAATCTTATGTAGTCCAGTTGTCCAAAACTGTTGATACTTTAACTGTGACCCATGATATGTCTCAGGAAAAGATCAAGCAAAATCAGTGTGCTATTGTTACAGAGGATCCCCAGCGCTCTGCTCAGCTGTTCTACACATAGATCAGATCCAGAACAGAGCTTCCCAGTAGCTTTTTCTTAGCACATCCAGTATTTAAAATAAAAACAAACAAAAAAGGCTTTTTAACTCAGCCAAAAAATTCTGCTTAAGAGTATTATTTTGATTTAACCTTATACAATCTGTTTGGTGAGTAATTCTGGCATAAAACTCAATATGCAGCTTTCAACATGGAAACATCAGTGAAGGGGCCTTCAAAAGTTTATTAACAATCTGTTATTTATAGCTTTCTTTTTCAAGAGTGATTGGCACAACATTCAGAGGAAAATTATAGGAACCGCCAAGTGAGATAATAAAAAAAACATATCGGTGTTAAAATTTGATGGAAAGGTTTTAAGGAACACTATGATTGCTAGAAATGAGAAATATTCTGACTGCTAAGCCAGCTATTTGTCATTCAACAACAGTCCAATCACACACATATGTTTGCAAATTATTGTTATTGTTGTTAATTATTATTTACAGAGAAGCACTGAAATGCAAGGTGGTTCGGATTCCAATGAAAATGACAGATCACTGCCCCGAGGAATTTTTTATCCCTCCTTTCACTCATTACCTGTTTACTAACAGTACCCGCTTAGTTCCAACTTGTTTTCCTGCTATCTAAAATGACTAGAAAATTAGGTCCTATTAAGTAATCATGAATATAAACTGTGAGTCACCGGTAAAGTGAATACCATTACTGGCAATAAATTCAGAATCCCATTATAAATGCCTGTTATTGTCAAGCAAACCAAAACAGTACGACTTTATTCAATATTAATTGTATCCTTGGATGCTTGAAAGGATTAAGTAACCCCAACTAATATTCTGCACGTAGTCAGGAGAATTCTCTGTGAAGGACAACAAAAATAATCGAGGTCAGTAACCAAGGTGCGGAGAAAAAGAGGCAAAAAGGATGGAAAACATACATAGATATTTCGGCTCCTGTGTGAAAGCAGATGGAGGGTGAAGGAAGCAGACAGGCTGCTCCAGATGGCGGGAGCGGCGGTGAAGAAGGCTCTCACACCCACTGTGTTGTGGCTGTGATGGGAACAAGAGACTTTTGGTTAAAGGATTACTGCAGGGCTCCAAAGAGTTGGGTTCAGCTCTGTCCACCACCTCTCCACCATCTGGGTTTTGCTTGTTGGGAGCTTTTGGGGTGTCAGCTATCTCTGTGGCTGCCAAACATACCTATATTTTTATGCATGAACTTCCCTACACAAAGACAAGTTGTGGAACAGATATTTGTTATACTGACGTCCTGAGGACTGAGATTAAGTGTTGACTGAAACAAGGAAATTCTCCTAAGAAAAAAATAGTGGGGAAAAACCCCAAATTGTCTATTCCAACCCAAATATCTTACTGTCACCTTGCTGGTCAAGCACCTCCTTGGCTGCACAGGCATGCAGGTGAGCAGGTATACTCTGGCAGCAGGGAGCTCACACAGGACTAAGATGTACTTGAAAAAGAATATCCATGGAAAAAGAGACAAGGCAGGGAAAAAATGAGGTAAGGCATCAAAAATAGTAGACAAACAGGCTAACAAAGCATGAGCTGATAGTACAGCAACTATGTGTCTCCAGAATTATGCATTCACCTGAAAGCTTTTGATTATTGGGTATTTTGAAATCTTAATTTCAGACGATGAAAGAAAATTGGCCTTTAGGCTACACTGTTGCCCCAAACAAGCACCTGTGAACCAGAGCTGGAGAGCTGTCAAAAATCCCTTCCCACCGATGGCTGCCAATTTTTTTCCAATCCTTACTATCAGCCTTTATATCAATTGGCCATCTTGCTTTTCTTTCTTTCCCATTTCCATTCCAGCTCAAACCTATTATTTTCTGTAACTGTTCAAGGAAGACTAACAATTTATATCAAAAGATACTAACTCATTATTTTACGCCTTCAAGAAAAAACTGGATAGCAACCTATGCCAGGCAATGGCAAACAGGATTACTTGGTTTAAAACAAAATGCATCACCTTAAAGGAGTCCTAACAGTATTTTTCTGCTTTCCCTAAATAGAATACACAAACTGAAACATCTGAGTTGTTTCACACCACTAAGTTAAACATTAATATTTGGGCCTCAGCTTTCACTCCTCCCACAGATGCGAGAGAGGTGCTGAAGCACCTCTTAGCATGAATTATCCCTGACCCCACATGGGTTTGACAGTGAGATTCCCAGGGTTATGGATTTTAAGGTCAGAAATGACCATGAAATATCTTCCTCTGTAAGCATGGACAAGAGGCACTTTCCTGCTGCTTGAAGCCTGAGAGCTTTCAGATCTCCCAGAAAATCATCCCAGAGGAGATGAGATCCACTTGCCTTCATGGTTTGCTCCAGTGGTTCATCAGCTTTGACCCTGGGAACATGCACCTCAGCTTCAGTCCTTTGTGTCACTGCATTTTCACCCCTGAAGATTTTTTTTTTAGGTTAAATGTTTCTTTAATTAAAAAAAAAAGTGGGGGGAATACTGAACTGAGGAAAATATGAAACAGTCTGACAGAGCCACTGCTGCCTCACTGAGGTGTCATAAAAGAGAGACAGCAATTGCTGGTAATGCCAGCAGAAACTCGAAAATCAGACAAACCCCTCAATCATCACAGGGGGCATTGAGCCAAGGAAAACACAAGGAAAATATCTTTCTTTATGTCTTAAGAACTTCCAAATTCAGAAGGGAAAAACTGAGTAACTTGCTTGGTGCCTCGAGTTAAACTACTAAACAGAAATTATCTGCTGCTTTTGGTTCCCAGTTGATGAAAATGCAAAATCTTTGACCACAGGCAACCAGGTCTTGAGCCCTCTGGTACATCCCAGCACCTCCCCTCTGCCAGGACCTGTCCTTACCACCAGCACCTTCTCAGCAGTGGGAGCCAAGGCTGGCCTGAGGCACAGCCCCCACAAGGGTGTGACCACCCAAAATCAGATGAGAGCAGGAGGTGGATCAGCTGCTGGAGTGCCAGTGTGCGGCTGCACACAGGGAAAGGCTCCATGAAGGACGTGAGAGGACAGAGACACAGCAGACAGCACGTAAGGGTTTGTGATGACGTATGGGTGTGTGAGAAAGAGAAGAGATGTGAGAGGAGGATGAGGAGTGACTTCATTTCCCAGCATGAACAAACACGTACGGGTGTGTGGAAGAGCCATGGAGAGTGCCAGGAGCCCATCAAATGGCAGAAGGGTATGGAAGTGACACAGACAAACCAAAAATTACCACAGAGCCCCTGAGAAAAACAGACCCACCCAAATGTTTTCTCTATACTGTATTTTAGGAAAGTACTGGAAACTTATTTGAAGCGTATTTGTCTTCCCACCCAGCTCTTACTATGTTATGGATATATCCATGTAACTCCTTCTGTTGTCCTTACTAAGCTTTAAGGAATCTACAACATCATTTTTAAGGACAGCACCGAGTTTGAGTTACCAAGTTTGAGCCTTTCTAAATATTAGAACTTCATCATAACTCTGAGTCAATAAGGCCTAATGACAGATATGTTAGAAACGTGGGGTTGATCTAATTAGGAGATCAAGTGATGGAACCTTCCTCTTTGACTACTGGATGTAGTGCTTCTTATTATTTCTTGGATGTCAAAATCTGAGGTTTAAAATGCCTTAGACATAATATACTTTAAATATGGAGGGAAAAAGTTATACTTCTGTGATCACTCATCTTCTTATCAGATTCCTGCTATTGTGAAACTTCACATCTCTCAAGGGCTGGGGCAGAAATCCCCCTCTCCAGGCAGGCCCTCAATTCCCCTATCAACTTGTCTTCCAGGGTAACTGAGTAGAGCTACAATAGGTGAAATTGTAGAAATGTAAAGACAGAAGCAGACCCTCTGCTTTCCTAAAGCACACCTGACTCTGAATTAGATCAGCTGAGGATCTGGCCTGTTGCTACGAGTTTATTTATTTTTTATTTATTTTGCTTATTTTTTCAGGATCTGTAATTTCCTGACAATGGCTTAGCATAGAACAGATCCAGTTCCAAGAAGGGACACTCAATGAACCCGTGTATATGGAGCACAAGGTTCACTGTCCCACGTGGACTGGCACAGCCCAAGAATGGATCAGACCATCATAGACACTTTAATATAACAACATATAAATTATACCAACAATCATGTATTACAAAATATATTAATATTGATGGATAATACCAAAATCTTTTGTTGACAGTACAATACCTGAGAGGTTGCAGCCCCAAATTAAGATTGCACATGCTTTAATATCTGCATAAATACAGAACAGGGTAAATACAGGTTTGGGTACATCTGAGCCAACCACTGCATTGCTGGTACTTCTTCAGAAAAACATTATTGCCCAACAGCACAGAGCAGAGCAAACAACACAGACCTCAGCCACCAAAGAAAACAATTCTTCGGGAGGAAAAGGGCAACTTCCTTACATCTGGACATGACATCCAATTCAATTTCAGCATCAATGTGGCTGGACATGATTTACAGGGACGTGTAAATAATTAATTCCAGTTCTGGAAGGAAGAGCTGGGTACTCATTAGAGGTTCCTTGAAGCCCAAATGATGTAATGATTAACTGACTTAGGATCTTTTTAATAATTCCAGCAAAATTCAACTCTCCCATGTTAAAGATCTGCTGAAGAGCTTTTCTTCAGGGGAAAGGCTCTTTTCTGAGAACAAATCATTATTAGGGTATACACATAGATTTAACATTCACAAATCAATGCACTTGAAATAAAATATGCTTTTAAAGTTTCTTTTTCACTTTCTTCCCTGATTTGGGGATTTAGTGCTTTTCATTCTCTGGTGAATTTTACCACAGGCAGTTAAGACAGCTGCATGAAAAAGGGCTGTTTTTCTGTTAAAAGTGCTTTTAGCACTTTGGCATCCTGAAATGGAATAGTAGAGAAATGCAAAACACAGCTACTACAACCCAGTACATTTCATGTGACATGCCAAGTTTTTCACTCCATGCTAGAGAAAAATCTATTAGACAGTGAGATCAAGTGTTGGCTGTCCAACACGGTTCAGCATTACAGTGCAGCAGGGATTAAAGCAGATTTTAACCCTGCTCCTAAATAATACCAGATGAAAACGTATTTGGTACAAATACTTTAAAGCTATTTTATACTTATATAGCTTAATTCCTATTTAAATACTTTCTTATCAATAATTGAGAATGCTTCCCATCATCTGGGCTCCTGGACCCTGTGTATCTGCTGCTCAAGTTCAGTGAGCAGCCCTTCACTGCCTTCAGTGGAAATGGAACAGGCACTTTAATGATTTGCACAGCAATGGCCTAAATTTTTTAGAAGTTTCACATCCTGGTAAGTCACACCAGACCTGGTAGGAACTGCAGGTGCTGTGCTGGTAGGTGGCCAAGGACAGAACCAAAACTCAGATTCAAATCTTATGATTATCAGCTTGCCCTTGGAAGCTAAGGAATGCACAATCAGAAGGCAACCCACGTGTAGGCTCTTAAGTGCACATACATTCATAATACAGCTATGGCTGAAAATGAAAACAGCTCTATTTTGCTTTATATGGGCCCAGGATTTCAATCTAATTATTTTAATTTTCTAAAACCTTCTAGATTGACTTAAAGTCAAGTTTAAAAACTTCACAGCTTCCACTCTCATTAGAAAGGACTTATCCAACTGTGAGGCTCAGAGAATGGTTAATAGTTTGAGACACTAATTGGCCATATTTAATGAATTTAATTTGCAACAGCCATACTAATATGCATAACTATTAACTCTGACCAGCTTTACCTTCATTGGGATCTACACCTGCTCCCATTAACTACAGAGGGATCCAGATCAAGGCCACAGCATTAATTCTTCCTGAACCTCTTCAGCAGCACAAATTAATCCTCACAGGTGGCTTCAGCACCACAACCACAGAGCAGACAGAGAGCTGCACAGTGGGAACCCAGTGAACTGTCCTGCTGCTCCAGCAAACCTCAGAACATTAAAACTTTCCTGCCCAGCAGCCCTTTGCTCAGGAAGGGAACTGCTGGCCTAAGGTGGCAAGCAGGGCACGTCTCTCCCAGCATGAAATTCTCACAGCAGAAACACCATGAAGGTGACAAGAATACATCACAGCACTTGGCTTGCACGCTGCATTTTGCTTCTTCAGAGACCTGGACAGACCTTAATTTGATTTCCTAAGTCAGTGTTTTCCCGAGGGCTGCGCTATCAAGCCCATCACGGCGGAGCTGCTGACCCACGTCCATGTTAAACCACCAGCCTGGTTCCCACTCGCAGCCTGTTTATAGGAAACCAGCGAGCCCACGAACCAGAAATACTCTGTTTATAGGGAGCCCTCCCTTGGAAGCAGAAAGAAACTCAATATATTACAGTCAAAACTTGTTCAACTGTGTTTTGGAAGCGGCACACAGCGTAGGAAATGCACTACTCGGGATTAACAGCGCTTCGTTCTGAGCCACGCTTGAAGTTTCAATTAAAGCGGAGGGGACGCAGCTACGAGGAGCACTCGCAGTACAACCCAACTCTAATTACAAAGTATACACACACAGCAGCCCGTGCGCTGCCTCCTTCAGCACCCCCGGCTCCCTACCTTTATAATATCCTGTGTGCGAAAATTAGTTCCAACAAAAATAAAACTCTTTGCTCAGCCAAAAAGGCACCAGCCTGTACCCCGCTCCCTTGCACCATCTGTGCGTGTTTTTTCTCAGCCTTCTAAAAAAAAAAAAAAACCACAACTCTAACGTTTTACTAATCTTTATGCCCCGTCACTATAAATAAAACAAATAAAGCCCAACAACAGTTAAGCATCGTAGCTAAAACACATCCAATCCACTCCGATTATTTCTGCTCGTCTGTCCACGAATAGCTGCAGCCATCGGCTTTAGGGGAAGCGTGCAAGTCAGCCCGCATTTATTTACAGTTGCACTATCAAGAAAAAGCCTTCCCCTGTCTCCTCATTCTATGAATATTTAAAAACACTTGGGGTTTTTTCCTTTTTATCGCCTTTTGGGGGGAGACGGGAGAAAGGTGAGGGGTGATGCTAGCCCAGCTCCTGCCCCACAATTCTATTTTTCTCCGTGTTCCCAGGTCGCTCCGACTTCTTGCTCGGACGAAAGCGCGGAGCAGCAGCCGCGGGTGCGCAGACCCCGCGCAGAGACCCGCACCCACCCGCGGGGGGACCGCGCATCGCCGGGGAAGGGAC
>JAHLSL010000061.1:9779224-9835721 GCA_025920805.1 Petroica traversi
GGAGGAGGAGGAGGAGGAAGAGGAGAAAGCGGAGGAGGAGGAGGAAGAAGGAGGAGGCAGCCCCGCCGCTGCTCTGCTGCCTGGCGCTGCCCCTCCTGACTGAATGAAGATAATTCGCATTGCACCAAAACCACGCACGTCAAACGGGAGGGGAGGGAAAGCAGCGACGGGAAAAAAAATAGAAAAGGAAAGCCAGGGGAAGAAAAAAAAAAAAAAAAAAAAAGAAAAATTAAAAAGGCACACCACAAGCGGCCGTGCTGCCTGGACGGGCTCTGCGCTGGGATGCGCCGGGATGCGCGGGGGCGGAGGTGCCCACCTGTCCCGCACTCGCACACACAGTCCTGGGATGCAAGAACTCATCCCTCAGCAAGAACCACGCTCAGCCAAAACAGCACCACGCAACAAGGCCAACCGAAGATGAGAAAAAAACCCTGAGAGCAGTGCTGGGCTCTGCGAGGGGCCCTGGCACCGCGCCCGCCCCGCCGGCACCGCCGTCCGAGCCTCTCACGCTGTCACACACACGCGGGGCTGGGATTATTGCTAAAAGCAGCTTTTTCTCAGCGACACTGAGACCTCTAGCGTCGTCACATCGGGCATGGGCTGAGCTCTGATGCGGGGTGACAGGCATGATTCGTCAGACAGCAGAGAAAATGATCGTCTACGTTAACTGAGACGTGTTATAGTTAAGATCTTTGGGCTTCAGTTTTAGAATATGTAAGGCACTAAAGAAGTGCAATTCTTTTGGGACACGCAAGTTAGGTGGCCAAATCAGAGGCTTAGCTGTCAGTGATACAGGCACCCTGGTGCCTCAGGGGCAGCCCCAAACCTGACCAACTCCAAACCTGATCATCAAATCAGGACCTGAAAATAAATCCAAATGCAAGGAACTAAATAACATTTACTTTAAAACAAATGTGACTGTATGCACTCTGCTGTTTAACATGTATTGTGTCTTTTAACAGATTCCTTAAAAATCTATTTTGGAAGCTGATTTTCCAGATTTCTTATAATTTATGAGCAGAATTTACAAGGTGTCAGCCTGTGAGGCTTTCCCTGGACCTGGGCTAAGCTGTGCCTCTCTTCTCCAAGGGGCTGAGGCAGAGGTGGGTGAAAGTGTAAACCTGGAATACGGGTTGGGGTGTTTGGTCAATGCTACCCTCTGCTGGGCAGAGCCACCCGGCTTGGCGTGTGCCAGCTCCTGCGGGTCCTTACTGCACCCTTCTGATGCTTTGGTGGCTGTCCAGCCTCATGATCAGCCCAAACAGCTTGGGATTTCCCACAGTGGATATTTGTGTGCTGTCACAGCATGCACTTTGCAGCGGGTTTCCTTCAGCTCCTGATTTCCATTTTTTCTACACTCAGGATTTTCTTTATTGCATGGTCCCTACAGTCTGCTCCACGGTGGTGTCACCAGGAGTCCCCAGGCAGCCTCACAACCCCACTGCATACCTGGGAAATGAAAGATGTGACTGACCTAAAAACACGCAGCTGACTACCAAATCCAAGCTGCCCTTCAAAAAGCACCGCTGTGACATTTTCTCTCTTTTTCACGTGTAAATCACATGGTATTAGAAATGCCATGCTCCTGCCTTCAGGAGAAGATTGAGAGAGTGTGAGGCCAGGAAGGGCAAGTGTGATGGTGTGCCCTGACCTCCAGCATGGTGGAGGCCAAAGAGCTTCATCCATCCAGAAGATGAGCATCATCATTTACCTTGGGGCTATGGCATCCCAAAATCATCCACCACTTTTATTTACGACACCACATTGGTCTTTGCAGCATCACATTAAAATCTCACTGACAGTGTCATCCACTTCTCCATTTCGACTTTCGGCGAGCAAGAATTTTACCTAAAATTGCTCAAATCCTTGCCAATATTGCAATTTCTCAGCTTCAAAATTCGTTCTATTTTCGTTATTTAACCTACACCTTTAGTATCGCATGAATGTGCTTTTTTTGTTATGAAATAACATTTGAAATGACTGGTAATACAGAAGTCTCTGGAGCCATTACAGTTTTAATGAGGGGTGTAGGAAATGTTTCTATTAGGCAGGGACCACTGGCACAATAGACCATAAAAGCCCCTTCAAAGTCATTACAGCCTGAAATGCCAGCCTGAATTTAGGAAGTCGGTAATCTTGCTTGACTGACAGGTTCCTGCAGAGCTATTGTAGCTATTTGAAGAACAGGTATTTCTGAAAAATTAAAATCTTCCGTGGAAAGTTCTCTCTGGAGTGGCTGCAAATAGCGGGGCGTGCTGCAGCTGCGGGGCTCTGCTCAGCTGCATTCAGTGTTTAATTACACACAGCCCGACTACACGGTCAGTAATAGAGCGGTAAAATGAAATGCACAGAAATGCCAGCATTAGGCCTCACAATAAAACATCAATTCAAGCCCTTTTAGTGGCTGCACAGAGGCCATCTCTCATTACCTGGGCATGCTCTGCAGCTCTGCCAAGGGCTGTGCGAGAAAATGGCTAATGAGCAGGCGTGGCTGACGTGTGCTGGAAACTCAAGCTGCACGTGCACCCAACCACTCCACGCACAAAACACCAAACCCTCACACTGCAGATGGACAAGTTCCAAATTTTTTTTTAAAGCCTTCTCTGGAAATAGTGTAAATTTAGGGGAGAATTTGAAAATTGGTTTCTATATGAGGTATTTTATTTCAGGTTAAAGTGGTAGGATTTTTGGAGTAGTATTGGAAACTGTATTTTTACCACTTGGGTCCTTCCAGCTGTTGTTGAGGCTGGTCACGTGTGGCACGGCTGCACTTGGCCAGGTTCACTGCTGACCCTTCATATGGGCACTGTGCAAACCACTTTATCATGGGCATAAATAAAGGAGTTCTGTCTAGTTTTCAAGTGTTTCCACTGACAACCTGGTTTTGCTGTGCTTAAATGCCATAATATCAGACCTCTTTCCCAGCGTCGTTTCTGAGTCATACAATATCATCTTCCTTTCCAATTACAAATCAGCACTATTGATGCTTTTCTGCAAGAGCATCAGAAACATGGCTGCGGCTCAGCTGCTGCGGTCCAGGCCCAGGAGATGAGCACCCACATGTCCATGGCCATGTTCAGGGTTAAAACCTCACGTTCAAACTCTGGAGCAGCACCAGTGCAAAGAAACAGCACTCAAGCCCACAGCTGTTGTCTGCTGCCTTCCCTACCACGTAGCAACCTCAGATAGCAGGTTTTCTGCTTATGACAGAAAAAATTAGGGCCAATCCCAGTGAGAAGAATTATTGGTTTCATAAACACGTAGGAGGAACCAGGTTTTTTAATGCTGGTCTGCTCCTGCAGGCAGTAATAACAACACTGTCGTACACGAGTGTAGACCTTGGAGAGAAACTCAAAGCAAAATGACATCTTGGATGTTTCATAGCCTTTAGGACAAGCCTGAGATGAAATAAAATCCTGGGGCAAGGCGTCTTCTAATTTGGCAGCACAGGTCTTAATTTTTTGAGATGCTAGGTCTGACTAGCATGGTAATAATTCCTTCTGAACTCAGCATTTCTTGGCATTTCCAGTGGTGGGAATGTTGCAGCTCCAGCCTGTGCCCCATTTGGAAATTTGCAGGAAATCCTCTTGGGTATTATGCTTAGTCATGAGAAAATTAAATTATGACAAGATTTGCTTGCATGGAAGAGAGAGACGAAATTGCTTCTCTTAAATGACAATTTCAAATACTTATTTAAATGAGAAAATTGTTTATTTAAAAATAATGGTCTCACTGCTATTTCTTTAATTGGATAGTAATTTTAAAAAGCTCCAGTTGGAAAGGTGCATTTTGATGGGGAACCACAAATTTTGGATTTTCACCACAGGTGAAACTAGTGGTTATGGTTGGGTTTTAATGTTTTCCAGATTAGTTTTGACACCACAAGTTCAACACAGAAAATTATAAATTTGGCTTGAAGAACGTCCACAACAGAAGGTTGAACCTGCTGGTGCTGATGCCAACAGCAGTACTCCTTTGAGCTAATGTAAGACTTCTGAGTGATTTTAGGGGACTTTGACTTGATCTGTACATCAACTGGATGCATGGGAAGAAAGGAACACAAATCCATGCCAAATAAGAGACTTCTGCATGTCTTAGGTACACAGTAGTTTGTGGGATTTTAAGGATAAATATAATCAATGTCCTTCCACCGCCTTTAAGCACATTAAAGCTTTAGATCAGTTTAAGCTCTCTAAGATGACCTAAGGCCCTTGCTCATTTTAGACTGAAACACTGTCCTAAAACATGCAAAAGCAAGGAAGAGGAGGTGATAGATTGTTGCTGCCATTGCTGCTTTTCTCAGAGGGAGGAGAGAATTGAAGTTGCTGTCAGGTTTTTAGCCATGTCTATAAAGAGGAACGAACAAGACCTGATATAGACACGAATCCTCAACCTGCAATTAATTGCCTGAAGACCATCTGGTGCTTGGTTGAGCTCCCATGTGCTTATATTACTTGAGAGGTTCATAGATGCCAGCCAACATCTTTAAGTTGTCTTCTCTTCCCTGGTTTTCTCACCAGAATAAGCCTCAGAAGTTAGAGAGCAGAGTTTTGACAACATGAGGCTGCTTGTTTCACTTTGGAAAAATTGCTGTGTAAGAGAATAATAACCAGGCTAAACACATCACTTAGAGGCTGCTATGCCATGTGTGCATTGCAATAAATCTGTAAACCCAGGGTCGTAAATCATGGTCATATAGAAGTGTAGTGGGAAGAAAAAAAAAACCCTATCACTGCCAAAGCAGAAGAGAGAAGAGTAACAAGAGGGTGTAGATGGATGTGTGCAATGGGAGACCTGGCAGGAGACAGACAGGGAGTAGGGAATAGATGAGAAATGGGCAGGACAGAGGGAGGAGGGACAGGAGATATTCCCAGGGACAAAAGTTAGAAAGGGCAAAACCCACACCCCACTCAGTTCCTGGTTGAACTCTGGGGTCCCAAACCTTGGTGTTGGTCTGGTGCCAAGCACCCAGTGTGAAATCCCTGGGTATTTCATAACCTTAGAGTGCTGCATGGCCACAGAAACCCTGCTCACACACCTCCTCTCTCAGTCCCTGGGCTGTGAAGTCAGAGGTTTGGCTCAGGATCCAACAGGCTGCACCCCACCAATGACATGAGTACTGGTAAAAATGAGAACTGGATCTTTCTCCAGTTAATTTGGCAGAATTGGTTTTGTACACTTGGTTTTTGAGGGGAATACTGAGTTGAGACTTCACATCTCCAAAATGTAAATTGAAATTTATAATCGGTAAAAACTTATATTGGGTGATGAAGTAAGGACTGAAAAGCTGCAAAACATCAAAAAAACAAGGTACCCAAAGTCTTCCAATTTGACACTGTAAAATCATTTAAATTGGAAAATACCTTTAAGATCATTGAGTTCCAGCACTACCAGGGCCACCATTAATGTCCCCAAATACCACATTTACATGTCTCTTAAGTACCTCCAGGGCTGGTGACTCAGCCACTTCCCTGGGCATCCTGTCCTAGGCTTGACAACTCTTCTAGTGAAGAAATTTTTTCTAATACCCACTCTAAACCTCCCTGGGCACGACTTGAGGCCATTTCTTCTTGTCCTGTCCCATGTAACTTGAGGGAAGGGACAAATCCCCACTTGGCTACACCCTCCTGTCAGGGAGTTGTTGAAAGTCAGAAGGTCAGCCCTGAGCCTCCTTTTCTCCAGGCTGAGCCCCCCCCAGCTCCCTCAGCTGCTCCCCACAGGACTTGTGCTCCAAACCCTTCCCCAGCTCCATCCCCTTCTCTGGACATGCTCCAGCCCCTCAAAGTCTTTCTTGTCATGAGGAGCCCAAAACTGACCCCAGAATTTGAGGGGTGGCCTCACCAGTGCTGAGTACAGAAGGACAATCACTGCCCTGGTCTTGCTGGCCACACTGTTGCTGACACAGGCCAGGATACCCTTGGCCACTTGGGCCCACTATGGCCAATAGAGGTTTGCTTGGGTTTTGTTTGGTTCTTTTTTTTCCCCAGGATTTCTCCCTTGCTCTGAACAGTTCAGCACAGGAAATTCATCTGCACAGCAAAGGAGCTGCCCAAAAAGCTCTCCTTCCTATTCCTGCTGCCCCACGCAGGGCACTCAGGATGGATCTGCCCCGGGAGGCAGGAACAAGGCAGGGTGAGCTGTGCTTCAGGCAGCGAGTGCAGCGAAACGCTGAGCGCTCGGGAAGAGCAGATCCCCAGCCCTGCAGATCGAGCACCCAAAATTAGCAAGCCCGTTTGATCATTTTGGCCTTAATCTCTGTGTGGCTCAGTTCCCCAGCTGGTGATATCTCAGAGTGCTGTGCAGATAAACGCATTAATATTGATCAGACGCCGAGGCTTTACAGCGGCGCTCGCGAGGAAATTAATGCTGAATGCAGCGTGCGGTTTGAGCAGCGTGTGTTAATGTGGCCTGGAGCAATTCTGCAGATTAAAATAACCCCAAACCATAGGTGATCAGATAATTAAAGGATGCCTCACATCTGATGTGCACAAAGGCCCACGTTGTGGTTGTGCAGGCTGTTAATTCTGGTGTTTCCTGGCTCCCGAGAGTTTGGCTTTACACCCTGGCTGTCTTCTACAAGCGGGGTTAATAGCCCATAGCCTCAGGAAGGGAGGATTGTCTGATCACACCTCTCTGCACCAGCTCTGTGCATGTGCCTGCTGGCCTTCTTCACCCCCAACAAATTTTGAATTTCGTACCCATTTCCATCACAGACCAGGCCAAAAAGAGGAGTCTACTGAAAATAAGAAGTCAGGCTAGAGAGAAGAGATCTAGTTACTCCTCCCTGGGAAGACACTTTGCTTTGTTTGGATGTCAGGGAGCCTGGAGAGGCTGCAAGTGCAGGAGAGGACAAAAGCATGTAGGATGTGGGGCTCAGCTGGTTTAGATGCCCACTGCACTGCTCTTCTGTCCAGTGGATTATCCATCAGGGAGCTTGGCTTGTGAACCTTAAAACAGTAATTAGAGGCCAGATACTGCCTGTGAAGCACTCAGCAGTCACAGTTATGATGACTGGAACCATGGAAGAGCCTCTCTTCCTTCTCCAGCTGTCCCAGGCTTGCACTGGGTCCACATTTGCCCTGAGGATGCACCTCTTTACCTTCACAGGATTTCACTGTTAAGGCTGTAAATGTACTATGAACTCTCACCTTCCTGAGCTTGGTGCATTTATCTGAGCTGTGTGAACGTTGCATGAGCACAACTCACTTCCAGGGGTCACAGGCCAGACTCATCCCCTCCAAAGGAGGTGACTTATTCTGGATGTTGCCTCCACTTGTACCGAGGAGAAATGTCAACAGCATCCAGCACCATCTCACTACACCAATGGAATCAAATAATAAGAGTTGAGGGAAAAAAATAAATTACAGAAGCAGGGAAAGAAGATATGGAAAACCATTCACTTGCCTGCGAAGTAATCACTTTTTTCATTTCAGTGGAACACTCAGCTATCTTTTATATTGTTATTGGTAAGGTTCTCTTAGAAGCTGGAAATTATTTTTTTTTAATCTCCTCATTTTCTCTTTTTCCCATTTGGTGAACATTGCTATTTTTCCGGGTTTCTCACAGGACTGAAATGAACTTGGCTCATTTTGTTCTTTCCTTCCACAGACATTAGCGTTGCTGAATAACGACGGGAGAGGACCTTTGCTAATTAACTTTAGTCACCACATTAAGTCCAGGCTGACACTCACACGCAAGGAGCAGCACAGTGCCAACAGCCAATGATGGGCACATGGGACAAGAGCCAGAACAGAGTCCTGTTGCACAAATTAACCCAAAAGAGTTTTTGTTTTTAATAATGGGCAGATTCCCCATCCTAATATGTTATTTAGGGCTGCAACAGGGTTATATTGCAGGGAAGACAGTGGAAATGCAACAGAAATGTTCCTGGATATATCCTGTCCTCTTCCAGCCCTGAAATAGCTGGGTGGACCTTAGCAGGCCATGGGAAGCTGGTGATCCTCAAATCCAGGGTGGGAACAATTAAAAGCTCATGGAGATGTTGGGGGGAAAAAAAAAAGGTAATGGGTGAAGAGGACCTGCGTGAGAAATGGGACCCACTGGCTTGGAAGGGAAAAGTAGAGTTTCACATAAGCATGAGCTTATTCAAACCTGAATTTCTGTTCTTTACATAAAACATGATTTTGCCATGGGTTTAGGCCATGTCATAGTGCTCCCTGGCAGACAAACCCCAGATCCAGTGGGTGCTTCAGAAAAATCAAGAGAGCTTCATTCCTCCAGGGCAGGAATATCAGGACTGTCCTGGGCTGTGCCTGGAGCTCAGCTCTTCCTCCATGTGGGGTAAATACCTGAGCTCAGACCTGCCAGCTGTGTTGACACAGGACTAACACAGGTGATAATCCTGTTCACAGGACCAGGCATTACTCATGGAGTAGCTGTAAACCTGGGATTAACTTCTGGATCTAGGCTTAATCACTGTCTTGCTCTGCACAGAGCAAACATCCCCATCAGCAAACAAGTGATGGAGCTCAGCCGAGGCTGCTCAAGGGCTAAATCTGTGCCCTCCACTCTTTGCAAGCCATACTCCATTTACACAACAGAATTACCAGATGAGCTGCCAAGCAAAGAAGTGATCCAATTTTGCAATTGTAGCAAAAAGCCTCATTCACTGCCAGATCTGAAAAGAGAAGTTGCCCATGTTTAGCAAAATCAAACATTTTTTTGGAAAGTTTTACTGGAATCCCTGACTTTCAGGATGCCATGGCCAGGGTCAGCTGGTGAGATTCTTCCAACTGTCCAAATTCATGCCTGCTGGGATGTGAGCAGACTGTGAAAGCATCTCCAGAGGGTGAGTTATGCAGAGTTTGATGAGGAGGGAAAGGTTTTTAGTAGAAAGGCGAACCTCATTTTTCAAAGGTCTATAACTCAGCTGCAAAAATGTGCTTCCACCTAATTGTTGTGAAAGCTGCAGCCCCACAAAGGTTGTTATAAGGAGTTTAATCAAACCTGTGTCTCCAAGCCTTGTGCCACAATGCAGGTGTCTTTCTCTGAGGGAACTGGAGCTCACTTTGTGCTCTTTGAAAACTCATTTAATTGAATGGCATATTTTATGCACTCTCCCTTAATTAAATTTGCATGGGCATAAAAAGTGGGGAAAGCCAGAATGCTTTATCCAACTTTGCTCCTTTCTTTTAGCAATACCAGCTTTCCCCCCTGCCCCCATCAAGCTGCCAAACTCTCTCTTAAGTCAACTGTGGGCTGAATTATGCCCTCACAGGATCTTGTTTGCCTGCCTTCCCTCATCCAGCTGGATTGTGTGCACCATGGGAATTCCATACTACTGGTTTTCACAGTCTTAATCAGCCTTGACTAAGAATGCTGGGCCAGGGTGAAATGATAAGGGCTGACAGGAGGGTCTGTATCAGAGAGAGATACCTGAACACAGATAATCACAGGTCTAGGGGCAGATGATTTCACCAGAGTGAGAAAAGCCTTGGAATAAGGGTGAGCTCATCCTACCCTTGTACAGCTGCTTCCAGCCTTCTGCTGACTTGGGAAAACAGACAAACATCACCAAGCATTTCAGAGACTGTCTGGAAAGATTCAGATTCCAGACTTCTTGGAGACTGTGCATGCACTGGTCATGTTCAGCCTTTGTTTTGGGTGTATCTGCTGTGCAGATAAGACCATTGTTCCCCGTCAGAGTGGAACTGGGGAATCACGCCACGGGTGAAGGCCTGAAAAAACCGAAATGCAGATCCTGTGCTAATTCCTGCTGCTGCCTCTTCCTTAAAAGCCATGAATATTAGCATCAGAGTCTGTTTGACCCAGCTTATGTGACTCTTAATTTATGCACCAAATGGGAAAATGAAGTTTAGAGCAGGTGGGGTTATTTTCCTACAAGAGCTCCTTCAGTGAGTGAAAAGGGCTGTTCCAGAGAGCATCCATTCTCCTGGGGAGGGATGCAGCTTGATGAGGCCACATGTCTTATTATAGCACTGTGTCATGGGTGTTCTTGTACCCTGGGTTACTCTGTGTTTGTCAGGGGCTGAGCACACGGGGTGGCTGTTCAGACAAACAGTTCCAGGAACCTGCTGCACCAGCAAGCCTGGACTAGCCACATCTGTGATGTTTTTGAACCAACACAGGCTCATTTATTTTTCCTGTTACCTCCCAGCACAACAGCCCCATCTGCCCTGCCACTGCTTCCCATCCCCCAGCTCTGTGACACTTCTTCTTCCAGGGGTCCCCCTGCACTGACACACACAATGCCTTGCTCTCCTTAAAAATCACCTCCCAGACAGAAAAAAAATGGTTCTTTTTTGCCAGAGAATGGTTGCCTTCAGAGTATATACTGTGTGAGGGGAAAAAAGGGCTGTTTTCTTTTCTTTCCTATCTTTTCCTTACTCCTCTTAATATTCCTCCCTCATCTGCCTCTACGCTGTCATAAGAAAAACAACAAGTTCTCTTTGCCTTCTCCCTTAAGAGAAGTCTGTATTAATTTGGGAAAACCAAGCTGATAGCCATGTAGGCATGCATGTGTATGAGCAGTGGGAATATTTTCCTGTTAGGGAGCAATTTTTATTACAGAAACCCAAAGAGTGGCTGTGGTTTGGGGCTGTGGTTGGGGAACTGCTGGTTCAGGGGTCTGAAGGTGGCACATCCCCATCATCATCCCCTCTCCAAGGTCAGTTTGAAGCCAACACAGTGCAATCCTGGTAAAATTCCAGTGGAGAATTCAAAATGCAGCTATTCCCAGTTTGGCATTGTGGAAACTGTAGAAGTACAAGGACTTAAAGGAAGAGAAATGGTGGAGATTTTTGTGATCGGCACTACCTTTTATCTACTATATAGGAATACTTTGGGAAAAGTAATTCAAATTTAGTAAGAAAACACAGTTCTTGGGACAGCATCCAGCATTTCTTCCATCCTTGGCTGCTCAGTCCTGCTGAAGTGGGGCTGTGTGGGCACCCAAGGGGCTCTCACACCTTCCCAGTCCTGCTGCTCAGCACATCCAGCAGAAAGGACTCTGTATTTAGGGGTTTTATGATAAACACTTTTCTACCCATTTTGCCCCTTTTCTAGCAATGCATTTATTCACCATTACGAGTTTCTTTGGTTGGGCTATTTTCAACCTTGATAAAATGAATTTACAACCAAGGAAGCATCTTTTCTTCTTAATGGCTCGGCAGTGAGGCCTTGCTAGGGATGCTCTGCCACCCTGCTAATATTGATGCTAAACCAATATTAACCACAGCAAAAGGCTCTCACACAGCCTATTTGTGCCTCTGATGTGCCTATGCTGAACTGAGAAATCAAGGACTTGCTTTGCTTCACCCTGCCCTCCCTGCGGGAGTGACGCTCCCAAAAACATTCCTCATTCAGCAGTTTCCTCAAAATTCTGCCTCCAGGCCTCCTGCAAAAGCTACAACAAACATCATCCTGATTTTGCACTTGAGATGAAGCAGGCTTCTCTAGCCAGAATTGCTTTGTATGAACTGGCTGCACACTCCTCTTGTCCCCTGGAAACCCTGGGGTAAAAACATCACCTTTTTGATTGTCACATAATAGAAGGAGGAAAGTCGGGGACCAAGGGCTTTTTTCCTACAAGGCAGGTGGCAATGCACAGAAAAAATAAACAGGGATTATTATTTTTTTTTTTCAAACTTTGCATAGATAAATTAAAAACATGACCCAACAGCTGTGGTCCCAGCATCCCCCTGACCATGCCCTGGCACCAAACAGGAGCAGCCAGGCACGAGCATCCTTAGAGGAGAAGATGCCAGAGCCAGCCAGGAGCTTGGGGCAGAGCTCTGTCACAGGGCTGGGGAAGGATGGATCCTAAGCAGGTTGTTTGAATGCAGCACAGGGTTGGCTTTCAGTGCTTGGTAGATCAGCAGGAGGGCCTACAGTTTGTTTTTTTATGTAAAAGCCCTGGTTTGCATGGAGAGCTGCCCCAGGTGGCACTGAGATAAATGTGAACTGCTTCCCAGAACTTTCCTGCACCTTCCCTGCTCCCCACTGGCCTCCAGCTGGTGTTAAAAGAGCCACAGTGCTACTCCTCAAATCACTTCTGCCTGTAAGGCTGTGGTCAGCATCTCAGAGGGATCACTTTGGAGCTGTGCTGATTTCTATCAGCAGAGAACATGGTTCTTTAGGGGTTTTTTGAATGAGAGAAGATATGTGCTAAGAAGCACATTTGTTTCCACTTTTGTATCTGAAAGGCAGCTATTCTTGTTTGGGGAGAAAGTCTAAAGCCCTGTTGGCAGCTCTTTCCTAATGAATAAAATAACAATTTATTCTTCTAACCATAAGAAAACATTGTTTTTTCCTCCTTCTCCACACAACTGAAAATGTGAATTAATGACTCGTTTCCTACGCTCTTGACTGAGAAGTCCAAAAGCTTTTTTTTTTTTTTTTTTTTTTTTTGCCTTTTTCCTGAGTTCCCAGCTCTCACAGAAGGGACAATGAAATTACATCCCCCCTGACCTGTTCCCCAGTGGAGGCAGGGCTGCAAGTGTTGCACTCATTAACTCACACTAAGGAAAAGTCCTGCTGCTGCTGCCATACACCCAGAACTCTGGAATTATTGTGCCCACAGCCCCAGGAAACTGTGCTGGGGTTTTGCTCAACAAGGAACAATATTTCTTTGGAGATCCCATCAAGTTTTCCCAATGTTTGAGAACATATCTAAGGAATGGTGATGCTTTAGTAACTCAGGGCTGTACCTGATGCAGACTCCAATAGGAGTGATGCAGAATAGCTGTTCTATTACAACCAAGAGCATTTATTAAAAAATCATTGAATTCTGAATATCTAAAGCCTGTGGCTGCTTTAATGATTTAGTCCTTATTTAGAGAGAAAAGCAGTACAGCTGGTGCAATGGTGCAACATCTTTATATTTATATTAATTTTTATCACAAAGACATAAAAAGCACACCCATCCAAAACTTTTCATACTGCTATAAAATCTGAGAGCAAGTGTGTGAACTAAACCCAAAATTTCCATTTTCCCATCCTGCTGATGGGGCCTTTCTCTTGTGAGAGCTGTGCTGAGATTTCTCCCCAAGGTGGGGATGAGCTGCCAGCCCTACAGGATCCAGCCCTACTCATTTGCTGGTGCAGAGCTGTGCCAAATGAAGGAGTTTTTTAGCTTCAGACAGGTTTCTGTGCTGTGGCCTGGCACAAGGCTGGGAGCAGGTCTGTGGGTGTCCTTCTTCTTCCATTCCACCTTTAATGGTTTTTCACAAGAAATATTGGCTTTTGTGCTTCCTTAGATGAATTGGCAGGCCCTAATGAGCTGTGAATGCAATTTAATAAAGCTCACTTCGTGGGACAGAAATGGTTCTGTGGAAGGAAATGAGGGAAGGTGGGAAGGGGGGATGGAGGTGCACAGCCTTGGAGCAAGAAAAAGCCAAAGATGAAATTGCAAGAACTTGTAGAGTTTTCAGACTTAGAAACAGCCAGAAGGGAATACCTGCTTCTCCCAGTCAGTTTTCGGGGATTGTTAAGTTGTTGGCTAATATTAAACTGCTAAGTTTTTGGTTCCCAAACAGGCTCCAGGAGCTGTGACTGGAACGGCAGAGGTGAAAAGCTGGTCTGACACACCTGAGACCTTTGCAGACCGGCTGGATGCTGCAGGAGGAACCCCAGAGAAGGAGCAGTGCCAGGGGCGAGGCTTTACTCCAGAATGGCTGGCCTTGCTCTGAGGGGATCAGCCAACACCCCAAACTGAGGGGCTGGGCCCACCCCTGACTTTGGGGTGACAAACCTCTCTGAGGTGTCCAAGATGCCAAAGCAAGCACCACACTACGGAGCAAGCTCAGATCCAGGTGCTGATGTGCTCCGAAAAACCTGTACCTGAGCCAGCCCCTGGCCAGCCTCAGCCAGAGGCTCTGGCACTGCTCTGGAGGGCTGCAAAAAGAGGTCCAAACCATCCCCTTTGCAAATTTGCTTTGGCAGCCTCTTCCAGCACAGTACCAACTTCTGGGATGTAGCCATTGCTTAACTGGCCTTCCTTACTGCAACCTGGGCATTTCTGGGCATAATTCTGGGATTTCTGGCTCCCTCTGTTCCCTCTCTCATCACTCTCCAGAGCAGAAGTTGGCCCCACACATGCCTAATTTGCCTGATCTTGCACAGAGGACCAAATCAATCACTTTAGACTGAAAATATGCTTTGCTTTCTTGCATTTCTTGCCCTTTTTTTTTTTTGGCTTTTATACCCCTGCACCAGGAATCACCTTTGGAGCATGTTCACCCTCAAGGACAGGTCAGTTCTCAGAGCCTTCAGCCTGGCTGATGCCATCTCATGGGCAGCCACTCCAGCTGTGGAAATGAACTGGATTGTTGCAACATTCATTGACATCAATTCATCCCTTGGGAATGAATCCTGGGGAAGGTGTGGGGTTTCTGCAGGGGGTTTTGGTTCTCCAGGGTGTGAGGGCTGTGTTCCCTCTGTGCTTCCCAGGACTCCTCTATTTAAGAAACAAGCTCTTGCATAACTGAGCACGAAGCCACGCACACATTCACCAACCATCTCCTCCCGCTCCCCCCAGGCACAGCTAAAACACACAAGCTGGAACAAAGAGCCACTTCACACAGCCCTAGAGATGCATAACTGCAAGAATATGGGCAATAAGGCATACTTTATGCTTCCTTTTAAATTTTTTGATGTCAGAGTACCAAAGCTGGAATAATTAGGTTTGTATCCAACTTGTAAGAAATCTCGCTGTTGGAGAAGCTCAGCTCAGTAATTAGAAATTCATCACTGCAAAATGCTCGGTGTCATTGTCTACAATGGAATCCAGTTCAATAAAAATCCTCAGCAAGGTCAAACTGCAACAAATATTGCTTGCATCAAGTTAACCATCTCTCTCCAGTTCCGCTCCTCATTTTTACCCTTGTATTCCATTCTAGTAACTCTCTGCCTCTTAATTTTTATTTCTCCTTTACAATCCCTCTCAATCCTAATAAACACCATCTGAATTTCAAACTAATAGAATTTACTGAAAAGTGACATTCGACAAAATTCAGCCTTTAGTTACTGAAATCGTAAGTAATTTTCCTAATTTCCCCCAAATACATTATATTTATTTTTGCCAAAAGGTGGTCTTCTAGTACAAAAGAAAAAAAAATTAATTTACCTGAATGCAATTGCGTGAAAAATCATCAAATAGAAAGAAAAACCTATAAGCGGGGATCTAAATGTCATAAATATTACTTTAATTAGAGTGGAAACCCAGTTTTCTGAAGACAGCAGGTATGTTATTATACCATCTTAAGAGTATTTTGGGTTTCTTACTTAATTTAAAGATGTCTTTCACTTTATTGATGGCAAAACGTACCCAAACTGGGAGAACTGCCTTTAATTAGGGGAAGCAAGTGCTGGATCTATGAATGGAAGCATTTGTAGGAAGTTTGCAGCCAGGATTATCCTGTTTAGCAAGTGTTGGAGGCTCATGGAAAACGTTGTGAAATGTTATGGGCTGAGCACAGGCTCTGGGGGCAGAACGATGGATGCAACTCCACTGGGAGACAGGGATGGGAGAAGGATGTGTCCTGATGTCAAGATGCAAAACTCACCCCACATTTTAGCCTTAAGGGCTTTTGTGACTGCTCTGTCTCCATCTGTGCCCACAAGTGGCCCACGTCTGTCAATTCTGACAGCTAAAAATCGAATACATGAAACAGCTGCATGTTTTGTGAAAAACAGTGGTTGGGTAGAGGAAAAGGAGAGTGTGAAATCGGTGCCTCCGCTAATGAGCAGCAGTGCCAGGGCAGCAGGTGTCTCTTCTGCTTGTCCTTTGGCTCACCAGAGCCCAGGAGATGGAGAGCCCAGGAACAGCTCAGAATTACCCACAGCAGGTTGTGCTGTGAACACAAAGAAGTCTGAGGATGAGCTTAATGCAAGGAACCCTGTGAAAGTACAGAGGAGGTGAAGTTTGGAAACCAGAATTTGTTTTCCTACTGTTTGCAGAGCAATTTACTGGGCTTATTTGTTTTAGCCTCTGTTTTGGCTCCTTCTGATCCCTTTTCCACAGGGATACTCAATCCTGCAGTTCCTGCCCGTGAAGATCCTCTCCCTGCAGGGTTTGGGCTGCTCTGGGTGCAAGGCGTGTGCTGCAAGTCCTGACTCCCATAAAGAGGAACCACGGGAGATAAAAGCCAGCTACAAAGGAATTTCCCCTAGGGAAGGCCTCCTTTTCCCTGGTTTTAGCTGTGGTTTCCAGCCCATCACCACGGAGTACCTGGAGGTCTTGGATTCACTCTTAGGTGCCTGTGAGGGTGACCAAGGCAAGCAGCACCAATTTCTCATCTGAACTCCTGCACTTCTGCTGGAGAAACCTCAGTGTTGAGAAAGGCTGAAAGCCACTATTTTCCCATGTTTGACAGCAGCCTCTTCTGGCCTGAATCTCTGTGTGACACACTCACCCTGCCATTGTGCCTCCTCCCTTTTCCCACGCTCCTTCCAGCCTGGAGATGGGGGGAGAAAACCACTTGAGGAGGCTCCTGAGGGAGACCCTGCAGGGAGCACAGAGCTCCTCCTGCCCAGGGAGGACCTTCTGCAGCCAGAAGTCCTTGCTGAAGGAGCCTCAGAGGAAAATGCCTCAGCAGCAGCAGCAGCACAGGATGCTGTTCCCAGGCTCCAGAGGTTCCCAGCTGGTTAATGCCATTCCAAACAGAAACCTGCTTCTCCAGCTATAAATGTCAGACACCAGACTGATGGTTACACGTGGCAGTTGCAGGTGTCTGGAACAACTCTGGTTAATTTATTTCAGGGTTGAGTCCTGTTTCCCCCCTATATTAAATTTAAAGAGGGCTTTGCAGCCATGAAGTCAATACAGCCCTGATCTCCTGACACATTAAAGCTGTAGGCTGAATAACTTATTAGGGCCCTCGATAATGAAAAACACTTCAATATTTAGGACTAATGCAGATTTCCTACTGAAATAAAAAATAATAATGTGAACAGCATCTGCAGCCCTGTGCTCAAGGTAATAATTATGGAGAATTATCTTTGCTATATGTACTAAAACAACTTAATTGGAGATTATATGTCCATATTAAATAGAAGATAATCTTTTGCTTAGGAAATTAAAAGCAAGTGCAGTAAATGCTTCCATACCTGGAAGAATCTCAGGATGAATAAGAAAAATGGGAACCAGATGCCCAAATATTACATACCAGTTTCTGTTCTCCACCTTGAGACCTCAGTGTGGAGCAAACACCATCCATGGGCAGTGCTCCAATTTCCCCCTTGAACGCATAAGGCAGAGGCTGTGTGCAGTGAGGGTCTCAGATGTTTACAGACTTATGAAAAAATCCTATGAAAGGTTTATGAAAAACCCTTTTTCCTAAAATACCAGGAGAAATGCTGAGCATGATCTGAGGAGCCAGATGTAAAAAACTGGTTCTGTAACTGATTGCCAAGATATTTAAGATGTCTCATATTTTACTTAGAAATCCATGATGCTTCCCTAATGGCTTAGCCTGCAAATAAATCACAGGCACTGGAAGGAGCCATCATCAATCACTGCTTAGGGCTATTCAGGTCTGACTGGTGAAAAAGAAGCAATTAGCACTCATTAGCACTTATTTCCAAGTCTTCTCCGTGGAAAAGGGTCATCCAAAGCAAGTTAAAAGTGTCCAATGTCGAAGTTCTTTGACAGTTGAATGTTTCTGACTCAAACTCGTTTGCAGTTTACCTGCAAGGTAGCAGAATGTAGGCATGGCTTGTGCAGCCTTGGTTTTGGGGGTTTATTTCTATAGTGACTCATAAGAGAAATTTGTGCAGAAGGCGTTGCTGCCCTCAGGGCATTTGCAGTCCATATTCCTCACTCATGGATTCGTTACCCACTGCTACAGAAACCACCACTGCAGCCTTTCTTTCAGGAAGGGGCTTCCAGAGCAGCTCCCTCCTGCCCATCTCTCCATCTAGCTTCCTGTTGTCATAAAGTTTAATATGTTTAAGAAATCTCTCGATGGAATTAGGTTAAGAATGGAGATCCATGATGTATGATTCGTTTCTGGGGGGTTTTCTGGGGGTAGCACTAAATCCCTAAGGGCAAACACTTTGAGACAGAGGCCTTTCAGCACAAGACTCCCCTCCCTCTATGTGCATGATCCCAGTGTGCATCTCTTTTCAAAGGATCTACTGTCCCTTTCCCAGGTGTATGCAAGCACAAAGGAGACCAGATGAGCTTTCTTCCCCTTGCTGTGAGATGAGAGAGAAAAACCTGTCTCCAGGCGATCAGAATCTCTCACCAAGCCCACCGGGTCTTTTTGCAGCTCAGTGATGCCAATCAAATGGTTTCTATGAGAGACAAATTGCTATTCCTGGACTCTGGCTGACTTCTTGCTGTGGATCATCGCCTCCTGGAAAAGGGAGAAAACCCAAATCCAAACCCAGTGCTGGAGCTGAATTTCCTCTCCTCTTCAGCCCTGAGTGCTGAGAAGGGCTGAACCAGCACATCCCCAAAAGAGATAGGAAAGGACTGAGGGGTTCCACCTGGAATCAGTGAAATCAAGCATGGACACCACTTTGAAAGGGCTCGTGGCATCCCCAGGTGAGGTCTGAAGTTTGGGAAGGATTATTTCACTGGTTAGAGCAGAGATTTTTACACCCTATGGAAAGTGAGGGAATAGGATGAGGAAGGGTCTCAATCATAATCACCATTATTCCTGCAGATTTCCCAGAGTCTCTTTGTAGCTTTCCTTAGGGCTGGGATTATTTTCTCCTCTGAGGGCTCTCCCTGCTCATCTTTGCCATGTATTGGCTGTTTTCTTTTAGAAACAACACAGAGTTCAGACCCTTTTCCCATATGAAGAATTCTGACTTTGCCTTTTCTAAGGTATCACATTTTCTTATGATAACCATGAACAATCCCAAGAACATAAAACTCACGGGGGAAAAAAGTCCTTGCTGATCCTGAGCCCAGGGTACAAGTGGCAGGTTCGTGCTGAAAGAGCAGCAGGCAATAATTAGCCAAAATGCCCATGCAAGTGCCTGGGCAGTCCTGGATGGGAAGAAACATGAATTTGTGGAACCGCAGAGACTGGAGGCAGCCCTTAGTGTGTTCCTGACCCCAAAACCAGGACATAAGGGGCATCTTGCTGTCACAGAAGCAGCAGGCAATAACTTGGAAAAGGTAGCCAGAGAAGGCAGGTCAGTCCCTTTGATGCCTTCTACCCTGTGCTGGCCTTCAAAGATGGTATCACAAAGTTGTTCCTTCTGGGATTAGAGTCTGGCATCCAGCACAGTTAGAAAAACGTGTTTCATTACAGCAGATTTTTCTAAGCAATTTGAGTTCACAGATGTCCTCCAGCTCTGGGGTGCTCCTTGGCAAAATCTGTCTGGCACTGGAGCATCTCTCCTGTGAGGAAAGACAGAGAGAACTGGGAGTGATCCATGAACAGAAGGCTCAGGGGGATCTTATGAGTCTACACAACTATGGAGAGTGGAATAGGAGTCAACAATGTGTTCTGGCAGCCAGGAGGGCTGGGATGCATCAGGCACAGCATCACCAGACACGTAAGGGATGGATTGTCCTGCCCTGCTCTGCACTGGGGGGTGGGGGCCTCAATTCCAATACAAGGCAGTTTTGGGCACCGCAATGTAAGAAGGACATCAAACTATTCAAGAGTGTCCAGAGGAGAGTGACCAAGATGGTAAAAGGTCTCAAGGGCAAGACTTACAAGGAGCAGCTGAGGTCACTTTTTTCAGCTTGGAGGAGACTGAGGAGAGGCCTCATCACAATCTGCACTGGGAGAGGCTCCCTGGGAGAGCAGGCAGAGCACCAGGCCTGTTCAAGGAGGGTCTGTATGATGCTCTCAGTCACACAGTTTAGTTTTGGGTAGTCCTGTGAGCAGCATGGAGCCAGACTCAATGATCCTTATGAATCCCTTCTAACTTGAATTATTCTGTGACTCTTTATTCAATCTTTGGCCTCTCTCCAATGACCAATGTATTTCTTGCAATCTTGTGCCTAAAGCGACGCATCTCACTGCACCATCCTCTCATCAAACAAAATCATCTCTCATTTTTTCTATCCCTCTCTCCTCCTAGCCCAGAATGGCACCTGCCTTTTTCATCCCCCAACAGCTTATTATCACCTTGCATTTAATGGTCTGTACTGTAACTTATCCACTCCCACTGCACTGCTGCTCTGCCAGTTCTCACCCATTTATACTCCAATGTCTGATTTCTCCTCCTAACTACAGCTCTTTGCACTGGCCTTTATCAAATTTCTTCTCATTATTTCAGGCCATTTTTCCTGTGTATTATGGCCATTTCAAATTCTGATACAAACCTCCAAAGTGCCTGAGTGTATTCTCAAGTCACTGCCAACCATGGATTTTTATACAGCCTATTTATTCCACGGCTCCAGCCATTAATGAAGCTATGGAAAAATACAGACCCGGAAATAAAATATATAGTGGTCTCACAATGCCCTTTCTGGCTTCATACCAACAGCTATTCCAAGTGCAATTTTTCTGCTAAATTGTGTTAACTTACTTCATTTCTTCTTTTCCTTGAAAAAAGAATATAGTGAGGCAAAGAAAACATTAACAGCATCAGTTTTCTCTGAATCATCCATCATTTTTTCTCCATCCACTCATTTTTTTTCACACTTAATCATGTGCCTTTCCTTCAGATTTCCGCAGTTTTCATCTTGATTGATCCTTACAAACCCTTGCTGTGCCGTTTTCCCTTCACATTAGGACATTGCTGACCGGCCATTAAAAAAGCACCTCTCTTCAGTCATCCTGCCCACCTCTCCCAAATGGACCCAGGCATTGACACCCACACTTAGCAAAACTGCCTTTTGTGGTCCTTACTCTGTCTGCTTCTCTCACCTCCCTGTTTTTTCCAGAGCACCAAATGCCAACTTCACAGTCACTTCCACCTGAATTACTTCTGACTTTTAAAGTTTTAACCACTTCAAATAAGCCTGACTGCAACCCAGAACAGTCAACTTTAGAATATCAACACCCTGTACCTTCTGAAATACAAACTGTTCTCTGGAAAAAATTGTTAACTCTCTGTCTTTTCAAGTCTTCCCATGTTAGGCACTTTCCCAACAGAGTCTCAGGTATTGATTGGAAATACTGATGGATAAAAAACTGAGCACAAGCTGGACATGTGAACTCACAGCCTGGAAAACAAAACATGTCCTGGGCTGCATCCCCAGCACTGTGGGCAGCAGATCAAGGCAAGGGGTTGTGTCCTTCTGCTGTGCTCTGCTCTGGTGAGACCCTACCTGCAGTGCTGCACCCAGCTCTGGGTGCCCAGTACAGGAAAGATATCGACCTGTTGGAGCAAATCCAGAGGAAGGCCACAAAAATTATCTCAGGGCTGGAACACCTCTCCTTTGAGGAAAGGCTGAGGGAGGTGGGGAAAGCTGGGGAGAGCTCTGGGTAGACCATACTGCAGCATTTCAGTACTTCAAAGGGGCTTACAGGAAATGTGAAGAGAGGCTTTTACCAAGGGCTGCAGTGACAGGACAAAGGGCAGCAGCTTTAAACTGAATCAGTTTAGACTGACATTAAGGAAGAAATTTTTCATTATGAAGTTGGTGAGGCACAGGAACAGGGTGCCAAGAGAAGTTCTGATTGCCCAATTCCTGGGAGTGTTTGAGGAGTAGAGAACATTTAACAGTCCTTTCCAACCCAAACCATCCCGTGATTCCCAAGCTTTGGAAATACACTGTTGTGTTCAGCCTAGTGCCTCCAGCCTTTCCTGAGTGACAGGTCTGTGATCCAGTGCTGCCGTTTATCTCCCAAAGTCACTGAAATGCACATCAATCATTCCTGACACCGAGCTCCTCCTGTGTATTCCTCACGCTGCTGTACAGACGTTTTAGCTTCACATGTTCATTCTCTCTCCTGGATCTTACAGTCCCAGCTCCATGAATAATTCATTTATGTCAATGAAGTGCTACAGTCTGTCAGGACACAGTTCCATTGCAGAAGCCAAGACAGAACCCAAAATTCAAGCCCTTCCACCAGATGGATTTGAGCCTTAAGGACTAAAAACAAGTATTGATTATTCTCTCTCTTTTGGACAGTAATGCTGTTTAGGAGCCACAAATCTCTCCTGGAAGTTCAGCTGTAGCATCCTTCCCTGAAGACAATTCTGAGCAGTCAGTATTATGCCCAACCTGCCAACCAACCTCTCCCTACAAGCTGCCAAAACACATCCTTGGCAGAAGCCTGGCCAGTTGTTAAGAGGACTTTAGAGCAATCAAAATGCTATTGATACCCAGGTAGTCATTGGTGCAATAGCTCACATGAAGAAATATAGCAGGATACCTCCCCCAAAATCCACCCCCCCCCAAAAGAGGCTTACTACAGTGCCAATGTCGTTATTACTACAAAATCCTGTAATCACACATAACTGCATAAGGGCTCTGTATCTTTGAGAAAGCTTCAAGTCTGCACAAAATACACTAGTTATGGCAACAAGTCCTATTTTAGCTCCCCATAATGTCAGGATGACCACAAGTTGCACATTTTCTCTTTACAGAGGTCATCAAATTCAGATAGAAGACACTTAATTCAACATCTAGACAAGCTTTTGCTAAGGCAGATTTATTAGGCCTCTAAACATCAGTGTTACCAAGTGTCCTTCATGAATCAAAAGCACTATGGTCTATGTTACACTTTAGGTTCATCTTCTCTCGGCCAAAAATATGTATTTTAGTTCAGTATTATTTCTTGAACTAATGTTCAGAATGTGACATGTATCCAAACACAACCAGAACTGATACTTTTGGCCTCTAAGGTTAAAATCAATTACCAACTGCCAAGCTGATTTGCCTATTTGTGCTCACTACAAACACCCTGTGCTCATCTCTGGCTATTTGACACTTCAAATTTGGTACAGTTTGATAAAGCTGAACTCAGCCCTGCACAAAGTACAGAAGGATTTTTACACAGTTTGTGCCATGCTATTGCCCATCTCCACACTGCCACTGATCAGTGCTGGGGTCCTTCACCTGGCAATGCTCACCTGAAAGCCCAAAACCAGGAGTGCCTAAGGGTCTCTGTTGCTCAAATGAGCACCTGGACTCACAGGTACCTTTTTTCTGCATCCTGGACATGAGCAACAGGTGAGTGTGTAACAAGAAATAGATGAGATTTCCAGCTAAGGGTGTCAGATACAGTTATGTGCATTTTTACAAGCTGTGCCCAGAATCCAACAAGTGCTACTGATTTTACTGAGACTCAGATGTTACTCCCCTGCTTTTAGGGTTTCGGGGTTTCTTTTAGGTATTACAGAGCACCACTCAAAAACATGTCTTTCTTAGAGGGAGAGAAAAGTGGTTAGAGAGAGGTTTTAAAATTCAGACCAGTATTATCCATGCTGCTGCTGCTACCAATTCTGATCTTAATATTTATAAAAATAAGAGGCTGAGGGATGAGGAAAGTCACGGACAACACTGGAGAACGAAGAGTCAAGAGAGAACTAACAGAACAGACAGCCTGAAGTCCAGGGGTGTTACTCCAAAACCTGAACTCAGCCAGGACATGTTAATAACTGCTATTTATGGGGTTACAGGGATCCTGATCCCCACTATCCATCTGAGAGATTAAACATCACAAGTATTGGCTGTGAAACAATGAAGACTTTTCCTTGGCACTCCTGGCAGAGCTGCAGCCTGAGAACTGAATCTCACTGCTGGAGCCATAAGGCACAGCCAGACTTCTGCGGGGTTTGGCAGGCACAGGATCTCTATAAAATGACTGCATGTTACCTCCCTTTAAAATTTCTGTTTGTCATCCAGATGAGACTGCAAGCATCTTTACACTGTGTTTTAAGCATATAATTAAGAATATATAGTATACAGTTGGCCCTTACTCAGCAAATGGCGATGATATAATTGAATCCCTTGAACAAGGACCTGAACAATTGGAATTTTGTATTTTCAAATTTCTGTATATGATGGCTAGAGGCAGAAACTGCTTTTATGATGAAAAAGAAAAGAGTGTCATATACTATTCAGTGTAAAATTTATCTGAAGCATTTTTAATCTATCAGCATTAGCTTCCTCATCTCCCCAAAGGGAATGTGTTTGTTAATTATCCTAGAAGATAAAAAAGACATACAGAGTGAAAATTCTTTTAGAAGAGGAGTCTTAAATTTAACTGACAAATAAAATTCACTGACTGGTTACCTGAAGATGGGCAAAAAAGCAAAGTACGTCTAAATTACGTATTTAAACTGCAAGGATATGATAATTTGATCTGATAGTGTAGATCACATTTTTTTTTACATTGGAGATTGTTTCTGTACCAGTTCTGACCATGGGACCAGTATCTTTACTCTGCTACCTTTTATGGTTCTTCACTACGACTGAGCCCAAAGGAAGCAGGACAAGTTCCTGCAACTCTCAACTACAGCTCATTATCAGTGTTGGACAACTTGGCTGAGCAGCCCAAGAACTGAGACTGAGCATCTGTCAGCATTTCACAGAAGAGAACAACTCCAGCCTACCCGCCTAAAGGGCCACTACAGAGTGCACAGAGGCCCATCAAACTGGTCCCATCACCAAATATGTTCTGGTGAACATTCAGCAAAGACAGCTGAGAAAGTGGTAAATTGATTTGTGCAGCCGATGTGGAAGAGGTGGGAAACTATCCTACAGCTTTGAACGAAGATTTTGTGGTTTTGAAGACAATACCCTGTAGTTTAGAAGCATTTATGAATCTACTGGAAATTCCAGGGCATCATCTGTGTAAAGGAAGTGTAGTTAGATCATCACAACAGTTGTGCCAGGAAGCCTTAAAACAAAGAGCAAAGCTTTGTTAATTTTTTACACTTTGGATGAGTCTTTCTCACCCTCATCAGAGGGATAACTTGAGTATAAAAATCTCTAAATCTGGTAGGAACCTCAAAGTCCTGCAGTATGGCAGGATTAGGTATAGTCCAGTCCCGAGTCAATGATCATCTAATTTCAATACAAAAAGCCACTGAGAAGCAGGTTACAGTGCTTCAAAGGCAGGCAGACCTGTTCTGACTCCAGGAGCTTTCATCTGTGATGTTTCATCAATGTGTGTGTAGAATTTGATTCTTAATCTTTAACTCGAGTAAGTTTTCATTCAAAAGTGAAGCTAAATAAAGTAAGTAATAATTTAAAAACTTAGCTCAGATTTAACATCCAAGAACAGATTGTAACCAAGCACCATTCCAGTCTGACAGCAAAAGCAAGGCAAAGAAACACAAACAGCTTTACATACACACACAGAGAGTGTAACATAACTGCTTAGAAATAGGCACCAATTTCCAGGGGTTATGAACTCCTTCAAATGTCCTTTTGTTTCAGTGGGAATCCTGCACACTGTTAATAAATTACTGATGCCATACAAACACCTATATCTAAAAGTCAGCTGGTGATTCACCTAAAACTGTCCTCCCCCACCTCCCAAACAACAGCAATTGGTAACAAGAGCTTCTGTTTCCCCAGATCTAGCCAAGCTTCCCTTTATACAAAAAACATGAAGCACCAAATGAATACAGAATTTTAAGAGCTGAAAGAATAATTGCTTTCTTAAGGAACTCACAGATGTGACACAAAAGAAATGAGACTGAGTCTGCATATAAAATTATAGCTTGATGCTAACTACATATATTAAACCTAATATGTAATCATATTTAAAAAACAGGTTTCAAGAAAGCTTTACTATGAAAATGAAATGAAATTTGATG
Organism: Petroica traversi; assembly: GCA_025920805.1. NCBI lineage: Eukaryota > Metazoa > Chordata > Aves > Passeriformes > Petroicidae > Petroica > Petroica traversi. Next base: position 9,804,896 of record JAHLSL010000061.1, read on the forward strand.
AAGTTAAATGAATTTTGTTACTTTAGCAACTATGAAAATATTGGTTTACTTTAAATGCTTTCAGAATTTCAAATTCCCAATATGTAAAATTTTCAAACCTTAACTACAGCTATAGCTGTTCTCTGAAATGAAATATTAGCCCTTGTAACAAAGAAAAAAATCCCTTCTCCATTTTTTAATTTTTTTTTTACATAAAAGATGAGAAATGCTCCCAAAACAAAATCAATTTACAATTTTTTAAAGGTTACTACAGATAAAAATGTACATTCATTTTTCTTTGTGACTACGTATTAAGCAAGACTGTGCCTAAATTCAGAGAGTGCTCCACGTTTTTACTGCACAAGCATTACATGTTGCCATATTTACACTGGGGAGTCCAAAGGCAGAGCTCAGTGGCATCAATCTTGACATTATGAGATGGGAAAGCAGTCGCTCAGCTGCACTCAGGTTGTTCCTTCTTTGCACCTGGAATCCAGTGAGAACTCACCCTGACCTTTTGTGTTGCCCTGAAAAAGCTTCTCTACACTTCTGTACAAACCAACAGACACAGAGGATGAACAGCTCTACAGTTCTTTCATTTGACTATAAAAAGCAGGTTTTCTTTAAATCAACAGTTTAATAGTTAAGCTAAATACAGCTTTTGCCACATTTCTTGCTTGTAATTCAAGGTAATGCTTCTGAGTACCTCAGTCATCATCTTGCTGATTTCTTTTCTGTCAACAGAACAGAAGAGTTCATAATGTTAGGACACAGTTATCTGAAGTATGAGCACTAATAAATCATGACAAGTGCTCCAGATACAATGGATTAGACAGTGACTGCATTTCTAAGCCATTTTTTGGAACAATAAGAGATAATGTTTCTAGCAAACGAAACAGAGCAATACCAGTCCTCTCTCATCCCAAACTACAGGATTTTATTTCAAGGAAAGAACAAGATTTGCCTTGTCCATTAACTCCTGGAATATACAAGAAGCAGAAAACATCATGGTGGTGGCAAGAGTCAGTGATCCAGATGGAGTTAACCTGCCCTCCTTTCCCTACCTTACAAAGATGTCATGTTTTCATGTCATTGTGCTTTAAAAGAACAAAGAAAGAGGACTGAAAAATGAACGACTCTTTCATGGTTTTTTCCTAATATATTTGTCTTGTAACTTTTAAAGAAAAAAGTTAAAAATATTAGAAGTTAAAAGCATTAGCTCCAGGCATTCAGAAAGCACATTTCCATTCATACTACATTCATATTTACATTTCAACAAGAAAAGAAACAGCTCAGTCCTTCAGTAAGATTTGTCAAACTACATTCATTGCTTCCCATAAAAATAAAATTAATTAACCGAAGTGAGAGCAGTACGAAAGTATTCATCACTTCAGAAACAATTAACTCAACAATTCGTTGTGTGATGGCTTCATGCCTTGCTTTTTCTGTAATTATGTACTCTTTGTTAGTAACAAAAGCAGACCCAGGGATTTTGATGTTTCCATTTGACAAAGGTGGACGGTCAAGAGATTTTTTTTTTTCCTGCTACTTCTTACCAGTTTAAGAAAGTCAATCAATTTGTGAACATCCTCCCCTGTGGAAAGGTCCACGAAGTCCTTGGGCAGTCGGTAGCTCAGGTAGGGACTGGGCTGGACGGTGACTTTGCTGTTCGTACAACGGAACACTGGATAATCCTTTGGAAAACACACCCGAGATAAGACACAAACAGTGGACATGAATAAAGCTGGAAATGTTTCTGGAACTCCTCCGTGAGACTGACTCACGTTGCCAATGAGTTTATTTGGCACTTATTCAACTAAACTTGTGCTTTCTAAAAATTGTAGCTTTCTTATAAAACCTCTGCCCACTTGGAGCAATTTAAAATGTCAAACATGTTAAACAGTTAAATAATGGCTTTCATTACCTCACTTTAAAGTTTCTAGAGTGTAGCAGTTATGAATGTATTTAATAAATTCATGCTGTAATAATGAAGCTGTAAAGAACTGTGGTCAATAGTATTTAGATACGTATCTGGATAAAGGAAAATCTTTTTGATGGAATTCCCGAACTTGTCTTCACAGTTTCATTGTTTAAACACATTTGCAACTATAACCTTACTGAAATGATAATCTAAGCTTTCCAATCAATTTACTTATGGAAGGAAAAATCAGCTCTATAAAAGGGTCAAAAATATCTCTAAATGTTTAATTGTAGCAACAGGTTTTGGGGAATGATATAGTTTTCAGTTCAACACATTGACGTGCCATGCAATTGCCAGCTATAAACAGCTTCATTATAAGCAAGTATAGCAATAAACAGCTTCATTTTAAGAGAGATCAGCAACATCACACCAGATTCTGTGACTGGATGCAAGATGAAACATGAAGACAAGTTATTCTACTTTTCATTCAGGCTTGCACTACAGGAAACTGAGTAAAGCATCTGGCAATGAGAAAAAAAATCCCAAAATGAAAATTCGCATGTCCCACAGACACCTCAAGAACTGGGAGTGTGTTTTAACAAAGGAGACAGAGCTTTTAGGTGGAAGGTTCATTGAATTTGTTTCACCTTGGGGTTGTTGCAGTATGAAAACCGAGGCAATGGCTGAACAACAGCCTGGAGTGGTGTTCCCTGTCACTGTGTTATGGAAAGGGCCACAGGGCTAAAGAAACCCTCAGATGTTAAAGTCAGCTCAATGCAGTTTGCCATTTCAGTGACCTCTAACGCAGCTCAACAGCTAGGAAATAAAGAAAAGCTCACATTGGCCAGTCACCTCTGCTCAGAAAACAACCAAGTGTTTCCCAAGATGCACTAACACACTTTCCATGTGCTATCAAGCTGTCCAAGGACTCATTAAGAGGCGAGGACTCTGTCTCAAGACGCAGTGAGAAAAAAAAAGCTGGAAAATTCAGACTATCCCTTCCTCTCTGTATTAATGGGAAGTTACTTGTTTTTACAGAGGAAATGCTGCTTGGAAGAGGGATGGAAAAGCCCAGCTCTGCAAGTCCTGGGAGTTCAATCACAGGACAAGGCTTCCCTGAGGGCATTCGAGACGAGGAAGAGACAGAAGTTAAGCTTCTGCTTGTCTCCCCCCAAGAACAGAGCTGAAGATATAGGAAACTTCATGGCATATGTCAGGAACCAAGCAGAAATTTAAGTGTTTATACAGAAAAGCAACAGCTTTTAAGAAAAACTGAAAGGAGTGCATCAAAACTGTGTAAAAGCACGTTTCAGAGCATCTTCTCTGCATCAGGGTCAAAGCTGCAATATGGCTTGTACTGTTTGAACTAAAAATTCCCTTACAGGCATCTAAAACTAGCAGGTGATACTTGTTGAGATTAACTACTAAGGTAGATTCTACTTGCAAAGAGTTCAAATTTCACAAGTTAAGGAGCTCCATTTACTTCAGCGGGATTTGCATCACAATTTGATCATAACAGCAAAAGAAAGAAAAAAATAAGGCCATAAATCTTTTTGGATGTTATCCAGCCTCCCTCACCTGTTCTGTTGCTTCCCCTTCACTCTGGTCTCCTTTCAAGTTTTTCCCAGAGGTGAGTTCTTCCCATGTAAAGAGCAGGGAGTCTGTTACTTCACCAAACGGGTTAAAATCTATTAACCAAATCTTACCCTGCAAAGGAACCAAGAAGGATTAAAACAAGCCACAGAATTAAAACAAGAACCAACCAACCAACCTCCCCAAAAAATAAAGAAAAAAATCAGAATACATATATACTTAGATTATTGCAGTATGCTTGGTCTTTAGATAAAAAGATGTCAAAATTGAAACTACCTGGTTTTAAGCACTTAAAATATTCTAAAATCCTTTATCTTACAGAGTTTTATATCACAGCAAGCTATGATGTACTAAATGACTTTTTTTTTTTTAACAGAAGATCAGACAGAGCTCAAATAAACTGAATTTAGCTCTATGCCAGGTACTTTCAGATGGGCTCACAGAAGTTCTGTCTAATCCCATGATCCACCAAGATCCAGAGAGAATGAACAAGGAGTAGGGCATGGCACCAACCAAAAACCACAAAACACAACCAAACCCAAAACACCACCAATCAAACAAAACACCCCAAACTGCCCACACAGGGATTTTGCTTTCCATGAAAAACCACCTCAGCAATGCTGTACCATCCAGCAGTCTACAAAAATTGTCATTCTTGGTCTTACAAGGGACCCTAAAAACAGACAGCAGGGTCTGCAAAATGCTAGTGGAACTCGTGAAAGCTCAGAGATGCTGTACAGACATAGATAAATAAAGAATAATTTAAAGGTATTTTTAAATAGTCATTACTGTGAGCCCACACTAGATTCTACCTCATCTTTAACACCTCTGTGTCCTAACAGCTGTGGTAGTGTGCACAACAGCAGAACTGCTTTACAACTGAAAAATGAAAGCAGAGAGTAAGAAGATGTATTAGAAGTAACAGAAGTGTGTGGGGGAGGGAGAAATAGTTTGTGTTCCTTGAGTCACCTTGAGATACAACCCCAGCACAGGGCCAAGACTCTTCTCTTACCCAAGGAAGTATCAATTATTCTAATAAAACAAACTATCGTAATAAATTATAAGGAAACATGACTGCAGCTGCTAGTAAAAATTTGCAAAACTAGTATTACACCTGGAAGAAATCAGTTCTATCAAACAGGGTAAGAAAAGGTTGCAATAATATAAACAGGGCTGAAGAGTTTTATTGTGTTTATAATAAAGTTCAACTGGAATTGGAAAACAAACCTTAAGGCTGTGTAGCTACTAAACACTCATTTTGCTTGCTCCTCTTTTCCTTCATTTCTGAAGGATCTTCTTTCTTTAAAGATCTTGCCTATCCTAATACAAACAGCAAATACATTCAATTATTTACACTACAGCCATCTGGTTTCTAACTCACAAAAAGGCTTTTGAAGCGTCGGCAGAGAGTAACATGGAGATGCCTCTCCCACCCACGGCCCCTGAGCTATCCCACAGGCACTGACACACTGTGGGACTGCAGATGATGGGAACCTGTAAGACAGAGAGCAGAAATGCTCTGGTGGCTCTGTTATCATCCACAGGCAGCCCCTCGTGCAGGTGGGGAGTCCCAGCAGAGGTGAAACCACTGGTTATGAGTTGCAGGCTGGAGCTCGGCCAGCACCCAGCAGAGAGCTGTGGTTGCACACAGGCTTTCACAGGTGTCTGTCTCCGAGCAGGTCCTTGGGGTACAGCTCTCACAGAGCTCATTTTAAGAGGCCAAAGCACAGAAACATCAGTGCTGAAACCAGACAGCTACAAGAGAAACTGCAAATTGGGGGGACAGATGTGAGTGGTTTCTTATTTGTTTTGGAAGGGTGAGCAAGCCGAGATCTGCGTGGTTAAGTTTAACACCTCTGCACTAATACTGGCACTATCAGAGCAGAGAGCCAATGGGGCAAGCTCTGCTGTCATTTCTCATCTCTGGTCCTCCTCAAAAGGCTGTCACAGAGTCTCATTATAAGCAATGTGTTACTTTTGCTGATGGGGGTGTCTTGTTAGCTCCAAGGCAGCACGAGGAGGAATCTGTGGGTTTAGATTCATTCTATCACTCTAGAAAAACAAGTTAATGAACCAATTTAATCACAGAGAGAAGCAATGTTTGGTAAAGTTCATTCAGCAGTTCAGAGAATCTTTCCTTGGATCAGAAACATTTACACCTAACAGTTCCATATCAAAGTCTTTCCCAGAAATTCCTCTTCACCCCAAATACATCCAGCTCAGCTTTTTCACAGGAACATTAAGATCATTTCTCTAGAGAATAAATGTACCCTGGAAAAAAACTGAAAATTAATTTTGAGACTATTGAAAGCAACATGTTTTTTGTAAGCACCCAGCAGTGTTTCTCCACCCCTGCAGACAGCAGTGCACCATCTACAGCAACAGCTGTTTCCTTGAGATGGTCTTAAATTTGCACTGAGCTTTGCTAGCTGCAAATTGATGAGAAGTGGCAAAACAAATTAAGTATCTCTTTTCAGGGCTCATTAAAAGGAGTGTATATAACCCTGGGTCAGTAACCAAACTGCCTTTTCTTAAGATTAAATTCTCTCTCAATTCTTACATGCAATGTTATGATTTAAATACGGTTTCAGATGACTTGCTCTGTGTATCTAAAAAGCAGTAGTAAGGCTATTTATCTGCTATCTTCTGCCAGCTATTAGTAATCTTTGTCATACAGAAGCCCAGAAATGCAAAAGCCAGGAAAAATTGTTGTATGTAAGTGGAGGGAAAAAAAATCTCCCAACTTGCACTACATGGTGGTTTTCTCTCATCCTAAAAGAAGGAACCAATAGATTTGCCCCACCCTATCAGCTTCGTGCTTTGTTTTACTAAGTCATTAAGCAGCAGGGTGCTGGAAGGAAGTGCCCATGACAAAGCCTGTTGTTTAAAGGAAGTTAAAGAGAGATAAAATGCAAAGTGAACTGTTACATCTCTGTAACTCCAGCTGCACCTCCCTGCACAGTGCCAGCGCTCATTAGGCAGACACAAGCACTGCTCTGCTCCTTAACAAGAGCTGCGAGCCACCAGTGGTGGGGAGCCACTCCCTGCACTGCTGTCTTACCACAGTGACTTTTCTTGAACTCAGTTTGTTATTCTCACCTGGGAGACAGCAAAGAGCAGCAGCAGAGCCGACTCTCAGGCTCTTGGAAACCTCCAATTCAGCGAGCAGGACCTGTGGCAGCCAACTCCAGACAGTCTCTAAAGCAACTAAAGCGAGCATGGGGAGGGGGCTGCTGCCATTCTCAGCCATATCAAACATCAACCTGCTTCTCCAAGCTGACTATTTAGAGTTGAAAGGGTTTGAAACAAGCAGACAGAGAACATTTCTCTCCTTCTGTAGGTGAGGTTGCTGTGCAACCAGCCTGATGAGGAGCACAGGCTCTGGAAATTAATCATGCTCACAATATTCTTTTGCTGCCTGTAACTCACACGCCACGGGAGCGATGAATAACACAGTTACAAACCACAATAGCTCCTGTGAAAGGAGGAGCATCTGACACACAAAGGGCTATCTGGCAGTTTAAAAGACCTGGGGTAGAAGGCTCCGAGAGAACTCTACAAACAGATATATTTTATCTTGACAGATGAAGAAACACTGCTCATTTGAGATCCCACAGGCTGAAACCTTTTACTTAAATAATCTGTCTTCGTGCCTCAGCTATGAGGCAGAGCACCCAGCGGCAGAATCTGGTTCAATGCTCAAGTGCTGCTCCTCATTTTCCCTGACAGCATCATCACGTCTGTTGATCTGAGCCTGGGCAGGTAATTTCCATCACAGTATGGCTGCTCTAGCCCACAGCCTCATTTTAGCTACCGACATTAAAAGTTGGGCTGAGAAACAGTACTGTCGTTGTTTCCCACATGAAACATATTCTTGTTCTGTAAACTGTGGCATGATTTACTATCACACAATTACAAAATAGTTCAGCAACATTCAAAATGAGAATCAGGACTTTTTCCCAATACACCCAACTCAACTCTAATATAAAGACTTCCTCCAATCACATAACTATAAACAAGTCAAACAGCAAGACTCAAACACAGATAACTATAGTATGTAGACATTTATTTTGCATTTCTGGGTTCAGATTTGGAAAAAAAACATAACCTAAACCCTTATTTTTCATGAAGTGATTTTCAAAATCAGGATGTGATTCCCCAAATCAGGTTTTGAGATTTAAGGATACATAATGTGGTTTTCGATGTGGTTGCTTTTAAAACAACATGTGAGCCTTTCAAGTACTATTCACCTGACCAAATATTTCTCTTCACTCACATTAGGAGAAGTCAAGGTGATTAACTCTGATACTGGCACCTGAAGTTCATAGAATTGTTTAGGTTAGAACAGCCCTTTAAGTCCTTTAAGACCATGAAGTCAAATTATCTCTTCCTATCCTAGACTTTCAGATATGAACCATTTTCCAATCCAACAACAATAATCTGAAGAAATTTTAAGGATAAGTTTTGACAATTTCAAATGCTGTAGTGATAAAACACACACGGGGAAAAAAAAAATGAAGGCCAAGGAAGTAATTGTCTTAAAAGAAAATGCCTCAAACCTGTTTGTGTGTTTGAGATATTTAGAACACATCCTTAATGAAAGAGCCATGGAATATCTTGAGCTGGAAGGGACCACAAGGCCACTGAGTCCAACTCCTGGCCCTACACAGGACAGCCCCACAAATCCCACCACGTGCCTGAGAACACCATCCATAATAACAGGCTTTAATTTTCAGTCAGCCCTTAACTGGTTAAGCAGTAGGATTTGATGACAATTGTAGGTCCCTTCCAACTGAAATAGTCTATTCTGCTCTAAATCACTGCAGGACTCTCCACTGCATAACAAAAACTAAGTAGCCTCCTGTAGGCTCACAGAACTGAGAAAGTTGCAGTTGAAGCCAAAGCTCTGAATCAGGACAGACAACTTCTCTGGAAGATATTAACTAAATAATGACATCACTGGAACATACACATTTACATCCCTAATCCTATTATTCTCCTACTGTAGACAGTGTTTAACACAGAAAAAGACCTGTGGACCAGAACAACTTAAAGTAGATTTTGGGGTTTTGCTTGGTATTTTTTTGTTTGGTTGGGGTTTTTGCTTTGGTGGGGTTTTTTTTTTTGGTTGGTTGGTTGTAAGTTTGGTTGGTTTTTTTTTCCAGGACCACTGCTAGGAAGACGAAACTATTACTTGCTTGATCTTTGTAGCAATTCAAGTTTTCACAGAAAAAACAATTATATACAATCTATTGTTCACTTACCCTGCTGTCTCTGTACACATCAAAAACAACTGAAAAGAAGGAAAAAAAGTAAATTGTAAAAGAGATATAATTTCACAGAAGATGCCTAAATCTGAATAGATACTTGTGTACACAGCACAATCTGCAAAGCCAATATGTCTAAAGTACTGCAAGCCAGAATTGGGTACATTTCTAAGAGGGAGCTGAAACGTTTCAAGAACTACTGTTAATGCACTGGGAAATCAGCTGCTGGGTTTCTCCATTTAATGCTGGTTTCTTCTGTTGATTTTTCCCCCAATGAAGAATATTTGATAAACTGTTAGCCCAGAGAGCTTATCTCTGACATTACTGCTGTTTTGTTTACAGGAGAACAGAGACATTTCAGGGACGGATCAAGACTCCATTGTTGGACATTGCACAAACATTTAATAAGAGAAAGTTCCTGCTCCACACACAGTAGGATTTCAGCAGCTAACAGGACAAACAGGTTGTAGGAACAAAGGGGTTGGTGGCAGTGAAATGGCCATATTTGATGTCACCCAGAGCAGACAGCACACCTAATTAATGTCAACAACTCCTTCAAACAAGACCCTTGCCACTCAGTGACTGATTCAAAGCTGCCTTGCCTGCCTCCACTTATTGTTCCTCCCCTTGGCTTAATGAAACACGACTGTATATGCAGCTTTCCAGCAGCTTCTGTTCTGTATGGTTAAACAAACCTTTGAGTTGTCTTTCTACTGAGCTAGGGAAATCAACAGGGAAGCACTCAGGCATAGCCACATGCAAAAGTTGTACCAGTTTAGCAGGAAGAAAGGGAGAAGAAAAAAAAATAGAAAAGCCTCAGCAAACGCTGTATTGTTACTTCTCTCACTAATAAGGGAATATTTCAGCTAAGAGATTTCCCAATACATGTGGATAAACTAAACTCAGGATATGACTGCAGAACACTTGAGTCTCAGGAAGCTGCCTGTCAGGAACAGGGATGTTGACTGATCACATCCATGCATGTAAAGCTTAATCTGACATTTCAAGCTGGCTGGGCTAAGGGCAAACCACAACTCCATAAAGCCAAAGCCAGTCATGTAGGTGGTTTTTACCATGCAGCATAAAAAACCACACAGCTTTTGCACAAGCTCTGCTGCGTCAATGTCAAAGTCACTCCAGGATTAAGTGCTCCACTGTCCCAGGAAGAAAAGCCTCAGTGGCTGAGCCAGCCATCAATGCAAAGGGGGCACAGGAACCACAGGGTCTCTTCTCCAGATGTTCAACTGAACTTAGTGGTTGCACCATATCCTCTCACTGCTCACATCCCAAAAATGCCCCTTGCATCTGAGGGATTCTATAGTGAAGCCTGTCAGCCTAAAGCAAGCCCATGGCAGCCACTGAGGTTAATGGTATTTATTGGGATTCACACAGCTGGAATTCAGACTGATTGCACTCTGGTGACTGGTTCAGGACACTTATAAACACTGAACAAGAAGAAAACCTGAACTTTTCCCTCTCCTTAGGGATCACCTCAGAGCAGGAGTGTCCTGTGAGACTGCAGTGAAACTTCACAGGAACTGCTCTAAACAGAGGGAAAGCCAAGACCAAGCTCTGCAGTATCAACACCTCCAGAGCACTGCTCTTACTGGGCTCTCATCAAAGGTATTTAGAAGGTTCTAACATAATTTAGAAGTATTTATAAAGCATTCATCCATCTGTTATCCTACTGCTCTGACTCTGCAATGCTTCAGCTGCTCTGACTCAACTCTTCCATCTGGAGATGCTACCAGACCAACTGGAAAAAGCAGAGCAAATGGCATCAAAATCCCCAATGAAACAAGAAGTCAGGAAAAAAGCTGTAATACCTTCTCTTTTAAAAGCAAACAAACAAGCAAACCCAGATTTTTATTGTTAACAACACATATGCTACCAGGCAGTGGATCAAGGGAGATGATGGGGGATAAATGCAATGTGGTAAAAAAAAAACAAAAAACCACCCACAAAAATCCAGAAAACATTTTCTGCATGGCATTTCTCTGCAGATGGACCAGCATTCAGTGCCTAAGAATAAAAGGTTAACAAACCTTCATCCCAGAAGGTTGCCCTGAAACCTCCTTTTCCCTCAAGGCAACTCAGATGGCATCTTTTACATAAGATGACATTTCAGACCTTTCTGTTCACCAGACAGCAGTTTCAGAGCCTAAATCTAGGCATCAATTTCCAAAAATAGTGCCCTGAATTCTTATCTATCAGTTGATTACATACCAGCTAAAATTACATTGGAACACAGAGGAAAATTAAAAGGCAGTAATCAGAATGCCAGATCTATATGACTGATCTTACTTCAAAATGTAGGGCTATGGACCTATTAAATTAGTGTACTGATTTGACTGGTCTTCACCAAGCAGCAGTCTATGAGAACTTCTCTGGACTGAAATAAAGAAGCTCTGCAGAGTCAAATTATTAAGAATTTTAATGTAACAGAGACTGGCACTTGAGGTACCTTTTTCAGACAATGAGAGAGGTCAGATCTATTTGACTGCTCTGGTGGCTCAGTAAAACAATTAATAATGTTAAAAGCCCACGTGAAGGTTGAATTTTCAAAGCTTTAGAGATGACAGTAAAATCGCCAGAAAATTCTTATGTTTATGGATTTTACTAAGCTGAGGTTTGGTCCACACCAGACCTAATTTAAATTTCTTCATCACGTTCTTCACCACTATTGATCACCCACCACAATGCAACATTCAGTTCTCACTAAACCATGTTAGAAAACTATTTCAAATCAAATTTGCAAAGGACTTCACACTTAAAGAACCAGACTTGGGCTGTTTAGATGTATCAAGTGCTGTGGCCTTTATTCAAAGGATTCTGCACCTAACCTGGTGTGCATTGATATTCTAGGAGAAATAATTAAAGCTTCTTGAAAAGAAACTCAAAAATCCTTTATTCAAGGAATACATCAATAATTTAGCAGCAAACATCTGACAAAATCTTTATAAACAAGTATTCTTCTCACTACTGAATGCCTTTTGTCAAGGATCTCCTAACCTCACTTTTCTGGTACAAAAATTATTTTCAAGTATAAGGGGAAAAAGCCTTAAAAAACAGAAAAGTTATTATGCCTTCTGAAAGTATCTTTCACTCATTTGTTGTGTTTTCTTGAAGACCTCCAGCCTATTCCTTCAGGGTTTTTTGTTGCCAATGTAATTCCAAACCTTTGCTGCTCCACGTGCAGTAGCCACGAGAGCTTTCAAACTCTCCCAAGCTAAAGAGAACCAAGCTCTGTGAAAGAAACAGGTATGAAGAGAGAGATGCACACCCACAGATACCCTCAAGATACTTACAGTCTTCATCCAAGAATTTATACTGTATGTGTTTCTTGAAAAACTCCTGTATGGATCTACAGATCTCCTCGTGTTGCATAGAGATATGATCGTAGTACTGGGTGTAGTCCCTCTGTGATATACCTGTCAATAATTTCAGTTAATTACAATTATGAAGAGCTCTAGGCATGCAAAAAACCCAACCAGAAAAAAAGCAGTTATCAGACACAGAAGATGGGGTTTTCCCAAGTTTCTGCCATTATCACTGACTTACTGTTTGGCTTTATTCTGCTACATCTAAGGTACTTCCATTAGGAATCTCTTCCTTGAATAGCTCTGTACTACATTTTGTCAACCTCACTTTGTATGAACATGCTTTGACTATTTTAAAGTGAATTTCAGGAGGAAACATTGCCTGTGTTTAAGTTTCCAGCTCTCATCTTTTCCTTTCAGGTTAATTCCCTTTGGTTACTCTGGTCAAAAACCTTGTTCTGCACATCAGATTTAGGCAGCACAATTTGGAACCATGAAATGCCAGGGATGGAGGCTAAGCTTGCATATTAGCAAAGATGACAGATCCTTGGATACCACAGATTCTCACCTAAGTGACTTTTTAAGTGTGGAATAACATGTGCTTGTTTGATAAGGCACTACAGGTGGAACCTTAAACCCCCAAAGCAGTGGGATGCATGCAGGCCAGTACCTCAGTGGTCCCATTTGATCCCTCAAGGGATTTCTTGCCTGTGTAGACAAACCATCCCTCCTACAAGTTCTTAATTTCATACATTTGTCTACAAAACAATGCCTTAAAATTACATCAACAGGATTATACACTTGCATGCATCTTGAGTGACAAGAGTTCTCATACAGGATGTGTCAACATAAAACATTGCAATACCCTGCTTGACAAATGTCAAATCCAAGGCCTGCCCCATCACTGCAGAATGAGTAATTCAGGCTATTTACATTCAAAAAGAGTCAGAATTCCCCAAGGAAGATGTATCAGTGATGTCAGTTTGCTATTTTAACCATAACAAAGCAAAGGGTTTTACTGGTACTCCAAAGATGTGCTCTTTTTTCAAAAGGTCATATAAAAAGTTTATTATATCAGTGGAACTTTGAATTTTTAATACCACTGTAAAGCTTAACTTGAGCCTAAAAAACAAACCAAGAGATGATGGTGTCTCAGGGGATGCAGATGTGTAACTGGAAAATCATTCATTCTACTGCAAGTATCACTCCTTAGTTTGACTGACAGGCTTAATAATTTTAAGAGTATGGGAACATATTGTGAAAAATCTTGGAACTATCTTCAAAAATGCAGTTGGAGTGCTAGCTAAAAAATATCCCATATTGGCAGATCTACTAGATTTCAAAACCTAGTAATGAAATGCACAGAGTGCTTAATTAGCCAGTGTACAAATGCTTTGAGGTATTTGAAAGTAAATATTATTATTTACATATATATTCTATAATAAATCTAATCAAATGTTTTAGAGGTTATTACTGCAATGTGTATCTCTGGCAGTTGTGGTGTTCCAGCATCACAGAACAGCACAGGATTCAGGTCTTCTCCTTTCAAAAAGCTCTTTCAGGAGCCATTAAGCAATACAGACTTAATGGGAAATCTCTGCTATTAGGAAGATAAACTCTGTTACAGAAGGCTGTAATACACTTGCAGTTGGCATAACCAGAGAGAAAATGGGAAGATGAGCTTAGGGACACCAGAAGGAACAGCTAAATAAAAGGGCTTAGGACATGGATTAGCACAGCTCAAATATCTGTGTGCAGCTCCACAGAAAACCCAAATCAGGAAACAAAGAACAGGGAGTGTGTCTCTAAAGGGTCACAGAATGGATGGAGCAACAAATTGCTGACAGCTCCCAACAGGTACAAAAAGGCACAGCCAAAACAAGCCCACAGTGAGACCTACATAGCCAATATCCCTTGGCCTTCCATATCAACACAAGGAACCCTGGACAGACCACTTGTAGATATGGAGCTTGGTGCTTGTGAATATGGAAATATGAGAAGGGCAAAGTGAGCAAACCTGGTTGTATCTTAAAGTTAAAAAAAAAAAAAAAAATCACTTCCTGGATTTTCTCCATCAGTGCTATAACACTCCCTTGTTAGAAGAGTTCAGGCAGAATGATTCAACCTTGTTCAGAACAAATGTGCACTAATCCTGTGCTGTTTGAGTTTCTGTTCATCTCTAAAGATTTCATGGTAGACCACACCAAAACCAAACTCCAGGGTAGTACTTAGCATGAAATTAAACCCCTCAATTCAAGCACCTGTATGTGCACTGGGTATCTCATTTCATGCTATAGTCAGCAGAGAATAGTCAGCACAACCAGAGGAGTAAAACTGAGCTAAATTTACCCTGAATTACCCTAAATTTACCCTACTCAGCTGCCTACAACACATGCTTTAGCACAATCTGCCTGTTCTCCAGCTGCCAGAAGTCTCCCAAAGCACCCACCAGCTCTGTGCATGCTGTGGATGGATACCCTGGCTCTTCAGTGCCACTTGAAATGTTTTACATTTAGGATTCTACACCTGAGTAACAGAACAACAGGTTCTAACTAAGCTACACTGAATTTAACATGAAGTCAAGACACTTCCTATACCTGTCGAGATGTTCCGACCTCCCCAACTTTCTGCATATAATATCCACATGGGGTCATGTGTTTGCAGCACAGCACACAACTGCCTCTGTATTCATTCTGCAAGTTGGAGATGATGCAATTCGCTCCTGAATATAAAAGAATCACTGACAGAGCCTTTGGGTGTAGTTTCTTATTTAACAATTAAATTAAAAATATTCCCACTGTAATGGTGAGCCTGCTGTGCTGTCAGGCTTTCAAATACAATGGAAAGTGAGATGTGGCAAACCACATTTTAAATTACAGAAAGAATAAACCATTAATTTCAGAAACGAGGTGTGAAAAGAAAGAACTCTCTTCAGAGAGAGAGTTAGCTCTCATTCAAGGAATCAGAGAAACTCCTCAAAAATTCATCCAATAATTTTACTTTTAAGAAATTCCTTACCTAAAAGCTTGTTTTCCTTGACAAAGCATCTGAATTCTGCACCAGGGATTAGTTCACACCATTTGCGAAGAACAAGCTGTGGAGGAAAAACAAATGACAAAGCACTGTTTCAGAAAAGTAACAGCATCCTTTTGTCAACAGGTCTGCCTTTTAGAGCTTCAGTTTTACTGTAATGATAAGATGACCACTGATACCAGAAAACAAAACAATCTTAAACTGCAGCTCACATAATCATCTTTGTAAATATTTCAAAATAATTAGATTTAATATTAGTATCAGAGAATCACAGAATGCTTTCAGTTGGATGGCATCTCTAAAGGCCATATATTCTCAACTAGCTTAAAGCAGAAAGGTTCAGACTGGACATAAGAAACCATGAGTACTGACAAGCATTGGAAGAGCTCCCTCACACAGGTTGTGCAGCCTCCACCCACTGAGGTTTTCAAACGAGATTTTATAAAATGTCAAGCAAGACAGTATGGTCTCATTTCTTACCCAACTTTGAGCATGAGGATGGACAAGAGACCTTCTGGGGCCCCTTTCCACCTTAATTATCTTATGCTCTTCCACTTAGTACAGTGTTCATAACAGTGAAATCACTTATGAAACAACTTCCAAGCTATATTAATGATAAAACACGGAAAATAAAAACCCTGCTGTACAACACAACAAATCTGTCATGGAATTGGCAAAAAGTTGCTCCCTAGTCAAAGGAGCTGATGAGCAGAATTAAATTTATCCAAATCAACCTCTATTCTGGTACACACCCAAGCAGAATTCTGTGACGCCTTTGAAGGCGCAAACCAGTTAAAATAAGGACACGGGATAGAAATAGAAAGTAAACTATTATAGTCAATAGGACAGACTGCCTGGGAATTAAAGCATCTCTCTGGCACTTTCTCAATTTCTGCATTTCCTAAGCTCAAATATTCAGAAGGATCCATGTTTTTGAAGGCCCTAGTTACTGTTACTGGATGCTGGAAACTCCCAAACCCTTTAAATTGCAGTAGAAAGCTTCAGTAACCAGGGATGACATTTCTAACTACAGTGTAAATGTGAAACTCTCTGTTCCAACTTTTAGATGTCCTGTATCTTTAAAGCACACTTGATAGTGCTTTAAAATAAAACAAGGTTCATTCACTTTCGAAAAGCCCTTTAAGCCCACAGCATGACGACAAATGTTATATTTACATAAAAGCTATTATTAGAGAGATGACTAGATGTTACCACAAGAGCAGTAGCTCCACATTAGCAGTTTAAAGCATCTCTAGCTGAACATTTTGATCTGGTAACAAACATAGGAAACAAGATGTGACAGACCACTTCAGTTCAGGATGTCCCCAGCCACTGCAGCAAGCCTCACCCTTGGTAATGTGTGATGTTCACAAGCAGCTCACCATCAAGAATATATGACTTTGAGCTACAGAACTTGTCCTTCCTGTCAAAACCTGACCGATATGAGAGGACATTGCAAGGAAGCTTCTCAAGTCTGCACTTTAGTCCACCCAATCTGCAATTAAATGAACTTATGACCTGCAGTGCTGAACCAAACTTCCCTTCATATTGAAGCCAACATGAACAAAACAAACGTAACACATTTCATGGATAGAAATCCAAGCACAAGGTCACCCAGCCTGTGAGCAATTCTTTTAAATTACTTAGAAATCATGCAAGGAGTCCTACCTCGTAGTTCAAGGAAGGATCAGGGGAATCATCAGTACAGTGAATAAATCTGGAAAAGTAAGGCACAGGCTTCAAGATCTACTTTACATGTAAGATTTTAGCCATAGTGAGAAAAATAACCCTAAACTGTGAAACATAAGAACTACTGTCAAATTATTTCCAATACGTACAAAGCAAGTAAATGCAATACATAAGAACAATCGTCCTTTTGACAATTATCATGGGGAGAAAACAGAATCATGACCTCTTTTATTCTAGTGCAATTTGAAGGCCCTTAAATCCAGACAGGGATGTGTCCAAAATGTCAGCGTTTACTCACTGTTGATTTATTTCTGTTTGAATCAACAGCACTGCTCCTTTCCCTTTGCATTGTTATGTTGGCATAACTGAATTCTCAAAAAACCCAATAAACTTGAGCAATCTAATCCAGTTTCACTGTGGCATGTTTTTCCAAGTACTTTTAATGTTTAACTTCCCAAACCACACAACAGAGACACATCATCATGCCTTACAGCAGTTCATTTCCATGAATAAAGGATGCAAAACAGCACTGCTGCTCAGCACTTCTGATTCCATAGCATGGTATCTTTCTAAATTAAGAGCCTTAAGAAATACTCTTACAAATCTCATGGGAGTGGGAATAAACAAAACTATTTCCACAACTGCAAGCAGACGTCAAGGTTTTGTCCCTTGTGAGCAGCTGACTCTGTGGGTCTCCTTTCAGGAACTAGCAAGAATGGAAGCAGTTATAAGCCAAGTCAACTTCTATGTATCTTTTTATCATTTTACAGTAAACCTCGCAATAGATTCTGTAACTTTCAGAAGGTATTCACATAAGAACATGTGTTTTTCTTTCAATTCTACTCCCTGACCTTACTGGCAACAAACTACTCAGAAGCACAGAACTGTGCTAAGGGTCACTGCTGAGCAATAGTCCTAAATGAAATATTTATACGATCTCCTTTTGGCAGTGAAGCTCATTCAGCAACCCAAAAGTCTCCCATAAACATTGCATTTGTAAGACATGGCTGCCCAGCCTTTGGTTTGAAGTGAAGAGCTATCGTAAGAGTTCCTTCTGTATGCTGCCAGCAGAAATAAACTTCACACGTTTTGGTTTAGACTTTAATACCCACAACACACAGAAAAGTAGGGCAATACAGGCAGGCTTTCCAAAATCACAGTGATCAAACACATCATATATAGATCTGTAAGCCTGTGTAAACAGATAACATCCTTCAACTACAGTTGAGATTCCCCGCAATTTAAGATCTGTCAAGGCAACAGAAACAAACCCATGAGAGCTCACAGTTTTGCTAGACTCAAAATGCCTCCCTTACTAGAGTATATGCCTATCGTGCTGAAGAAAATATCCCCCCCACACACAAAGCCAATAATAAACTCTATCTATAAAGGCAGCTGAAGTCCAGCACACAGAGTTTTACAGTCCCTGCACACAAGGACCTGTATTACCTCTCACAGAGTCCGTATTTCAGACTGGGGTACCTGCAATCTGCTTCATTCCAATAACAGTATTTTCCAGCAGTCAAAAAAACCCAGCCTTATAATCAAAATTATTCCCTAACTCAACCCTCAAATATTTTGGGTAGGAGCTATGTGGGGAAGGATGGCTCCTCTTTCCTTGTAAGTCAGAAAATGAAATCAGGTGCCATCCCAAGCCCCACAGACTGTGCAGGTATTGCTGCCAAATCAAGCGAACAGGCAAAATGAAAAATAGAGGCAAAAATACTGCACGACACAGTAAGGGGGTTTTTTTGAGCCTTAATGACAAAGGACTGAGCACAAATGAGGAAAAAAAAATGGGTGAACACAGCACAAGACAAAATAAACTCACGTTTTTGTAATCTAATTTTCCTTCTAAGTATTGTCATGAGTTTTCATTGATAAAAGCCACCTTTGTTTGGGGAGTAAATTTTGGATGACTTGAGGTTGCAATTTTATATTTTTTACCAGCTTATTGTAGCATTTATTGCTGAGACCCATCTGCATTTGTGTATTACAGATGGGTTTTTGATCTCTAGAGGCACAATGCCAAGTGGGGTGTCTTCAACCCACATCCTATTCAAGTTTAGACAAAGAACAATCAGAAAGATGTCAGGATCCCCAAACTGAGACATGCCTGGGCTGTATTTTCTGAGGCCTCTGAAAACTGTCATTTTGACTACTGTGGATAAAGGGATCAAACTCTTTTGCTGTGTTGTGGTCAGCTGCTTTTTTACAGAGTTAAACACAGACATCAAAACCAGAAGGATCAAGATCTCTTTATATGAAGCAGCTCTATGTCAAACTCCAAATGCAAATACTTGACCACAGGACACACTACACAAAGCCATTACTGCAAGTCAGTTTTCAAATCTTTTATAAGATTTGCAAATTTTCCCAGTACCTACCCTGCTAAGAAAGTCATGAACTCATCTGCAAATTACTGAGATAATTACGAACTATTATAAATATGATGAGAATTGTAAAATTTATTCTGTACCTGATACTTCCCTACTATTATCTCATAGTTTATTTTAAAATCTTATTTACAAAATAAGGAGAAGCTTTTAACAGCCTTTGAACTTTATTCCTTGAATATTGAACCTTGCTGGAACTTGGAGGACTAAAAGAAATAGGAAATTCATGCAACACTCAAAAGAAAAGAATCATCTGCTACACTGTAAATTGCTAAGAAAAATGGGGTGAGAGTAAAATCTCAAGAAAAAAAAAATCATCATCAAAGGCTTCATTTGCCACATCCTCTCGTGTGGGACTGCCTACCTTTAAACAGCTTATATTACAGCCTAAACTAAGAGCTCCTGCAAAAAGATATTGGAGTGCCGAGGCACATTCTTCACGATCCAACACTGCCTCCTGTGTCCTGTTAGGAGAACACAAGCTGTTATTCTTCCACATCTCAGAAAAACTTTGACATTTCCCTACAATTTGGAATTCATTATTAAAAGCTTAAAGTCTGGCATCAGAAATGTTGTCAGAATGCAGGGGGCATTATCACATCATTACAATTACTGCTAATATTTCTACCAGTCTCAAGGTGAGTAATCAGTCATGTTTTAACAAAACATAGTCCATCCTAACAATAAGAAAACTGTGTTTTATACCAAAACATCCATCAGAGCTAAACAGAGCTTCTCGTTCAAAGTATTTGTAATCACTTAACAGAAATCCCAGTTAGAAAGGGAGTTTTTATCATGTATACCTAACACTACATTTCTGAAAGCCTGAAATATTACAATCACACCACCCACAAGATTTTTTGTGAACTCAGCTAAGCAAAATACAATGCTGACTTTGAAACAGCATCGACTGCATTAATGAGTGCATTGCTCTGAAGTCTTTGCTAATTAATAAAAAATTAACATGCAGGAAAGTTAAATCGTTAGTCTGAACTTTTCAACCAAAGTGTAAACATCATGAGATAATTCAAACTTTTAAAACAGTCAAAGCAATTTAAGCATGCTCAGTAGTTGGCACTGACTCTGTATTTTTTAATAGTTTGTATTGAAGCATTACATGGTTGAAGTTTACTCAGAGCTTGAGACAGTTGACAGTACATTCCCTGACGTGAGCAATGTTTAGTGGCAGACAGGAATAGGAGAGGAAGAAAAAGGCAAAGAAAGTGGTTTGCCTTAAGTCCCGCATCACTGGCTTAAATTTCTGGACTAATACTCAGATCTACAAATTGCCATTGCAGCATGTTTACCAGATTATGACCCATGAAGCAGATATTTAAGTTCATACAATTGAACAGGAAACCGAACAACAAAAAGGGTATTCAGCATTTCAGCTGTTACTTATGCAGGGCAAGAAACCTCTAGACCATAATGAGTATTACTGACAAAGTAGAAATTTAGTGCACTTCTCCTCCCTCCAAGTACTCCTTCCAAGGGATTTGGATGCATGATGTATGTAATTTTCATTTGTTCAGCATTTCAGGTTCTTATGCCAGCACATTTTTAATTTCTGCTTGCTAAGGACTAGTGAACTGGCAGCTAATCAATAGCATAATTAAGGACGACCACTGTTCTGATTCAGCAATAATCATTGCACTGCCTGGGGACATTTTGTACAAATAACTTTGTAATTTAGAAATACCAAGCAGAGACTGGGCAATAATATACACTTTAATCAAGTATGACACATTCATAAATTACAGAATACACACAGAGACCAAGGTGCATTCCCACAATCATGGAAAAAGCTTTACTTATTTACCACCTTAGTTAAGCTGTGCTATCTCATGCTCTTACCAAAGCCTAAATGGGTTGGAGCAGTGGAGCTTGAGGTGCTGCCTTTCCACAAGAGGTTATTCTCCCACAGCAGGATCAGGAGGAGGCAATGTGCCTGCTTGGGCTGCTCAGTCACTACTGCTCTTGTGTGAACTTCAAGTGAAATCACTGATGGCTGAAGGCAACAGCCACGCTGTGAAGCCTCACACCACAGCCACCCAAATATCTTCACTGCCTCTCCCTCCCACCAAGCCAGTGCTGACTGCAGGGGGTGAAGAGCTCAGGCACTGTCTGTAACTGATGCAAAATTAAAACAGACAGAAAATGCACTGATTTCAGTATCAGTGAAGCTGGTTGAACCAATTCATTCTACCATACAAAGAGTTGCCACATCTAAATCAAGTGGCACTTGCTGAACACTTGCTTGTCTCCCAGACTCACTAGAAGACAAGGAGTTCTGGGAACTTTTTGCTGGACCTCTTTATACATGAGGACAGCACATACAAATGGTATTATGTACCATTCACAAAGAGATGATGCAAACTGTGCAGTTCTTCTCAGACCTAAAAGAACCAGTCCTGAAAGCCATTGCAACAGAAATTTTACTGCTCAAACCTCTGAGCAAGCCATCCTCCAGACACTCCCCCTCTCATTAGGGAAATTCATGAAAAGCACCTCCTTGGGAAGGCACCAAAGGCTTCTGAGAATTCACCAATCTCTGACATGTAAACTAGAGCTTTCTCATCTCCCCCATTCCTTTCATTCTCTGTGACCCCAGAATCATGAATTCTCAATTCTCACAATTGTTTCCCAAGCCCAACATACTTTTCAGACTGTCTTCTCTCTGCAATATCTTCTCCCCTCCTCCTCAGTCTCTTCCCCAGTACCTCATGACATTGCAGGTTAGGCATGATGTAAAACTTAACATCAGAACTGGGCTTACAGCCTTGCTGTCAACAGCCCTTTTTTTATTTCATGTACCAAAAACTGAGGGAAGAGAGTATCATTAAAGTTGCAGGAATAAAAGAGAAGGCAGTTGCACAGCATCAATGCAACTGGTTTCATGCTTTAAAAACAAAATTTTTATCCAAGGCATAATCCACTTGACATGAAACTTATACCTGTTAACCCCCATAAGGCACCTAAAACAATGGCTCTGCATTTGACTGAGTCTCCTAAAAAAATCCAGTAATGTAAATAAGCATTGATTAATTACTGGAAAATAATCTCTCAGATACCAAGCCATGGATTGTCTCTTTTCTTTGAAATTCTGCTTGTCTGGGGGAAAAAAAGTAACCATAGTAACAGAAATATCAACTCCAGTACTCTCATTTTCTTTCAGAAAAATGCTTAATTTTAGAAATGACTGACATAAATCAGTGAGATGCAGGTACTACAGGAGGAAACTGCTCCTATACAATTAAGTACCCCCTTCATGTGAGCAGATAAAAATAAACCCCAAGCACATGATATTTTCATTTTTATCTGTAATTGCTACCTTTAGTCACCTGGAATGTATTCGTTCCAAGAGCTACAAGAACTTGGGTTCAGAACAAGATCTAGAAACATGTGAGCAGAAGTCTCAGGCATCTTCCAGGCAGCCACACAAACCTCAACAGCTTTAAAATATGAAAAGGACATGGTAAAGTCACACTGTATTACCTTTAGAAGTGGCAACAATAAGGAGGGTAGCAACAAAAAACACCAAGAGGGCTGGGAAGGCCAAAAATCCAGAGAATACAACATGACTTGCTCTGGAAAGCTACTCAAAAAAATATGGTCCTAGTCCATAATGTCAAAGCACACTGGTTGCACATGATACTTTAATGTCTTTCTGGTTTGCTTTTGTTTTTTTCTGGCTGTGTATAACCAAGATTGTCTGCTGGAAATCTACTTACGGCTGAGTGAGGTCACGAGTTATGAAGTCTGAACTCTTGAAAAGGAGGAAGATGTCACTGAGAGCTTTGCATTTCAGAGAGCTGTTCATTGCTATCCAGTAGGCATCCTAAGGAAACAAGAGATTATCCTGAAATACTTTTATTAGCAGGAGGGATTGCAAACTTCATGTCTGTCTAAATATTATGCAACACTTGAAATACATGCAGAAAAGTAATTTTTTTATTTCGATGAAAACTTAATTAGAGGTTAAAAGAGACACAATAGTTATTGTTTTTCTTATGAATACTCTGATGAAAGCAGTGCAAATCCATTTGCAAAACTAATTTTTTGCCTTACTGTTTCCAGGAACTTTTCTGGAACGCTTGATTGAACACAAGCATTAATTGTCTTTTGAGAACACAAAACAACAATATTTGGGTGCACTCATCCTTACAGTATAGTTAAAAGTACCTAAAATTAACTAGAGGAAAGTTTATTGGTTTTTTTTTTAAATGGTGGGGCTTTTCATCTTTATCTCAGGCAAAGTTTCCAAGTAGTATCCTGAAGAAGAGCAGGCCCATCACACAACCATCTGTGACCAGGATACAGGTTTTAGATAGGAAAGTCAGTGCTGCCTTGCATCAGCCTCCCTAAAAATGCACCATCACCATCTAGTGATAGACAAGGTATCAGTGAAGTGGTGGATTCTTTAATTTAAGTGAAATCCACCACTTCACTGATATCTTGTGTATCATTTCTTCCTTCATCAGAACCACTAGTCTCTTCTTCTTTCTAGTGCATTGAGATAAAACAAACACAAAACATTCTGTATGACAACATTTGTTACAAGTTTTGGCAGTCAGCATTCTTACCCTTGGAGCACTCCAGTTGAGCTTAGGAAAAATACTGCCACCCAAGGAACTTATTGCTTCCTGAACTTTAGCTGTGAACTCAGGAAATTCTGGCGCCTGAAACAAAGAACAGCAAAAATATCAATTTCAATACAGTTAATAGTAAGATGCAGCCATCTTCTAAATACTATTAAAAATACATATTGCATTAGAAACAAACAAGCCCCAAATCAGTACAAACCCCAGAAACACAGTGTATAATAAAATCCCTTAAATAAATCACATAATCAAATCTGCCATTCTTTCAATCAGAGAAAACTGAAAACATTTCCAGTTCTCACTCTCATTACTAACAAGTACCATGAACTTCAGGAGAAAACCCAAAACTTTGTAACATTCATCATGAAATCTGCAACAGCTGGCAAAAATACAAGTCAAAAACCCAAACCTTAAATCCTTACCTGTTGTTTTATACCAAATGGTAGATTATTTTATACAAGTAAGATCCAGTAATATTTAAACTTCTGAAGAGTGACTTTAGAATTAAAACACACTTTTATCAATTCACAGGCAATTAATTTGAGTGACAGCTGCATATTTAAGCTCTAGCTTTACAAAATATTAGTAATACTTTAATTAATCGGCTCTTAAATTAGGAGTTAAAGTAGCTCCTTAACAATATCTTGATCCAAAATAGAGGACACACTGCAAAGGTTAGACTAGAAAACCTTGCCTTGTAAAGAACACTGAAAATGTAAGATTGAGGTAAAAAAAACCCCAAACTTTTCAGGTTGTTCCAAACTCTACTCTGAATGTGGTGCTGCAGAAAAAAAACAGTTTGCTGACCTTTAAAATAATATGAAAGGATTTCAAGCATATCAAATATTTTTCATGTAATAGGATTTATAGCAAGAAGTATAAAACAACACTGTTTCTGCCTATTTTTAAACTCAACTCAAAGGTAACTTCTAGGCTAAAGCTAATTGATACCTCTTAAACAACAAAACCCTCACAGCCATACAAGTGAATAAAAAAACCTCACACATTCTGGCATCTCCTCACTGCAGCTTCCCCAAATGCAAACGCTTAAAAAAACCTTCTTACATTTTAGTGCAGTGACCTAGGCTGAACTTCAAGCATTCTGAACCTTTCCTTTGTACATTACCTAGTCTCCATGGGAAACTACACTTGGAAAACTAAAAAAACCACTTCTCTAATTTTATTTTTAGACTTTCAGTCAATTCTAGAAACTGTTTCTGCAAGAAGTAAAACTCTTCATCCACTGCATTCTGATCCAAGCTCCTCTTGTTTTGACAGGAATCAGGAGTCCAACTATATATGTAATACCAGCACATATTAAGCCTCCTTGGGAAAATGTTACCACCATGTCATTTGATTAACACAAGGGGATAAATATACACACAAGAGGAAAGTTCCACAACTGCATAAACAAGCTGGACTCTACCGTTTCCTGAATTTTGGATGCCTGGCTTTGTAACCATCAATATTAATGCAAATTATTCTAAAAACAGAATTTTCTGCCCCTCTACTTTCCTCATAAGGAACCTGTAGACTTACCTAGATCCAGTACAGTCATTTGCCCTGCACTCTTCTAACAGGTAAAATACCTCTTAATTATGTATTTCCTTATTTTGCTCTACATTTTAACAAAACCTGATTCAAAACTGTGGTATTTCTTATTTAGCATCATTACCATGAGCTTTGCAAATTATAAGATAGATCCTAAAATCTTTGTTTTAAATAATTTACAGTTTAAGGAATCAAGGTTATCAAAGGTTAAATACTTGAAGATTAATCATTGTGCATAAATTTGAGATGTATTAGTTTTAAACTCTAAGCTATAAATTCTGTGCTATCAGAAGCACCTTTCAAAGCAGGTTGTGATTATATG
Source organism: Petroica traversi (assembly GCA_025920805.1). NCBI lineage: Eukaryota > Metazoa > Chordata > Aves > Passeriformes > Petroicidae > Petroica > Petroica traversi. The sequence continues at coordinate 9,830,568 of JAHLSL010000061.1, forward strand.
GCACCTAATCCAACAGGAGCAATTCCACATCCTGATGAACATCAGGGAGGTTAAAGGACTGAAGAGACAGCATCAGTGGCAGACAAGTGCCATAAGTATTTTAACTCTGACAGTGAAAGGGCAACAGCAAATTAAAAAAAAAAGTTAAAAAGAATTAAGAATGCCTAGTTTGCATCAATTATTATCTTGATTCCATATGCAAGGAAACCATAAAGACAGGAAAAGAAAAAAAAGTTATTAAGAGAGATGTACTTGGAAGAAGTAATGGCACAACAAGAGAAGAGTTGTGAAGATTGAGCTGCAGGGGCTTTGTTTCTTCTGCATCCAGTCTGATTAAGTAATTTGGAGATACTCAAAGTGGTGAAAATGAAAGACAGCTATATTTAGAGCTGTACTTCAGTTCATTTCCTATGGTCTAGCAAGCGTGTGATTGTCAGGGATGAAGAAAAGTGTTTTATTTTAGTTAAATAAAATTAAGCCAGCAAAACTTTTTTTGAGGTTACAGACATCTACACTGCCATCCATCTAAAATGGTCTGAAAAACGTTAAATACAGCAAGAGATATCTCTAACCACCAACAAGTTTGTATCCCAAGGCTGCAGAAAGGAAACTGCTGAAACACCCACATTGGGCTTTTACAGGACCTTACCTTAAGTGTCGTAGTGTTCTCATCATCTGACCACTGTTCAAAATAAGAACAAATCAAAGGTTACCAGTTTCCCAAGGCATTCTTTATATTTTATGAGAACATCAGAATTCATGCAACCTCCTACAACATGTAGATTAAATCATTGCCCCAGACAGCTTAACATCACCATCCTGCAATTATTTTGGCTGTAAAGTAAGACCGGAAAATTACTGTATATTCATCAGAAGTACGACTCTAAAGTATTGATAAAAAGATACCTATATATTTCAATTGTGATTTATATCAGAAACTTGCATATTTCAGAACTCAGTCTTCCCCATATAGAGTTTGTCTCCATCTCCAGCACTTCCATCCTTAGACCCATGATTCATTAGTTTCATTTTTATTTCTTTTACGTCTCCTTATTGTATCTCTGTCACCTTGTACTTACAACATTTTTCAGTGTTTTTCTTCTAGAATGGCCTTTTCAGTTACTATGGCCTCAGGAACTTTCACTGTTTCTTGAAGTAACTACTCCAAATGTACTCCTAATTTTTCAGGACATGAAAAACCATTAAGTTCAATTTCAACGTTCCCCATTCAAGTTCAACATTCATTATTACAAATGTAAATATCAAGAAATAAAAATTAAGAAGTCTTCTGTGAAAGACCATAGAAATATTTCAAACTTTCCTTGATGTCACAGCATAAAAAGCATGTTTCAATGTTTTTCGTGGCAACTACCCCATGATAATTACTTCTGTGAAGGACTCTGCTCACCTATAAATAATGCAGGAAAGGTTATACCTTCATATTTTTCTCAAGAAACTTGACATTGAATTTTACACTGACCTGTATCTCCTCTGCATCATCACTCCCCTCCTGAGCGTGACTTGGCGGATCTTCTCTGAAACAAAAAATAACAGGAAAAAAAAAAAAAATCAAGGACTGGAGTTTTACTTGACCATATCCATTACATTTCCAAAATGTTTTCATCAGAAGATTAAACCTCAAAGCCCTGGCAGAGAAAAATCAGAGCAAGCCAGTACTGAAAAGTGAAGACGAAACATCCTAGCATTAGTCTAGGTCCTACCCTAAACACTTTGCTTCTTTCAAATTAGCAGATCAGTTCTTGTTCTAAAACACCATAACTGAAGCTTTTCAACACCCTATTAATGGCTCTTTTCCAACTTTACTGTACTCTGACACAAACACAAATTGACTTTTTTTTTTTTAAAAAGTTCAATTTAAATTATGCTTTGCCTCCATACTCCCTTTCCAAGTAAAAATTCATAAACCTTGAGTTTCAAATGCTGACCTGTGAATTTCTGGGTCTCAAAAGAAAATGTCCTCACACTCAGCATGCAGAGTGTGGAAGATCCTGTGGAAAGTGGCCAGTGTAGCAAACAGGGCAAGGTCAAATGTACAGCCCTGACAAAAATCAATTCTTAGACAAGCTGAGTCTCTGCAGTCCCTCAATGCACTTCCACAGGATTAAACCATCAACACAGTTTTTGATATCTAGAGGTCAGGCAGGGATGCACTGAAGGTTAGAAGCAATCTTGGCCTTGACTGTGAGAAGACCACATCCACTTGTAGCTAAGAAAGCTCAAGTCAAATAAAAAAATGGTTTCTAAAACGGATTTTAACTGCAAACCTCTTAAAAATGTAATTTAAGTCAATCATACAGCTGTCCATTACTTCATTGAAGACAGCAAAATTGTAGAACACAACTGTTAAGTCAAACTCTCAATTTCAGCTTTTCTAATTAAATTTCAGCTTTTCTAATTAAAATAAAGAGCTGGTGCTAAATACATTGCACAATTCTGCAGAAGCAAGTGACAATACTACTTCTGATCCGAAATGGTTTAAAAAAAATTCTTATTTTCTGGATACCTTTCTCTTTAATAAGAGACAGAATTTTGAAATTACAAATCAAACCCTTTCATCTTTACAAGGCATTTAAACAGCTTCACTTTTTATATAAATTGATACCTGATAAACCAGACCAAGCTCCCTTCCACTCACAGCCTCACTGGTTGCTCTGCAAGGGGCAAACTACCAGTTAGGGAATCATGGAGTGAGGACTGATTTCTGAGTTTGATCATTAACAAGATGCTTGCAGCAACCATTTCACAAGGAAACCACACAGTGAGATCCTACACAGAAAACAAAGAGCAAGGCCTGGGTTCTTACCAACTCTTCCTGCTGTCTATGCAGCTCATTCTTCTCCATCCAAAATCCTGGCACGGGTGTGCACACAGCACATTCAGCTTTGTCACATGCAAGGATTATCCATATGCAAATGGTTATATAAAATGTTACTAATTATTGAGTTTGTATATAGCTTATTTTGTGGAGAATTAAACTCAGGTAATGTCACCTCACCCCTGGACTGGCATGGGACAGGCCAAGCCTGTGAACTGGATCCAACCAGACCCAAGGAACCCCAGGGACTGCTACACTCCACAAAGAAATGTGGAGGAAAAAATGAAAGAACTGTGTCCACTTGGTCTAGAATGAATGGTAGTTCATGGATTTTAGGATCTGCTTCAGGCACCAGCAAATCCAGCTGTACTAACAACAGTCAGCCCATTCACATGCTCATACAATATGAGGTTTACTGCAGTCACATTGGTCAAATTAAAAAACTCATTATGCTCAATACAATATGTATTTATACACACAAAATAGTGCTGTGAACATAAAATGGCATTAATGTTTGGAAGCTGGGGAGAAAACACACTTTACCTTCCAGAAACGACCAGTGTTCCATCATCCAGCAAATATTCTTTCACATTCTCTGGCAGGGGAAGTATAACACTGGAAGAAATGTGAAAATCTCTTTAATACCTTATTATTACTTGTTATAATAAAATCCTAGTTGAATAAAAGAATTTTGTTTTTTCATAGCACATACCTCAATAATGCTATGTTTTATCCTTTAACATTATGGAAGAAAATTCTCTCACCTATCTTAACCCTTGCCCAAAAAACAACACCCATTTTACCTCCAGGGGAGTACAGGACAAAAATTTTAGATTAAATACATGAAAATGCCCCAGTCCTTCAAAGCCCTAAGAAATTCCAAATAAAATTGTGTGCAGCTTGTGAGAAGACAACATATTGCTCAAACTAAAGGATTCCCTTCTGAAATCCAAATCAAAACTTGCCTATACCATCCTAATATTCCAAAAATGCAGGGCTATCACTAAACTTACCAAAATAAATCTGTGTTAAACACTAGGAAACATAAAACATCAAAATCTTTGATTACTAAAAGCATGATTTCAACACTTTTTGATCCAACAGGGCAACTGTCTCTACTTTCCTGAGCAGTTCTTGTAACTACCTTGTGACTTGAGAAGCACCTTAGAACCTGCAGAATATCCTATGGCTTCCAGAAATACACAGAAACACCAAGCTGACCACTTGGGCTGGATCTATTCAGCCACAGTTGAAGTAGGCAAGCAGGGACAGCAGTGTGGACAGCAGGACGTGGATAGTAGGAACAGGGTGGGCATCTCCTGATGTCAGCCTGGAGTCCCAGCAGGAGAGCAGGGGACACAGGGGTACCTGGCCTGTCCAAAACACCCCTTGGGATGTAGGGGCAAGACCCCATCTCCTGGGACTGCAGCTGATGAGCAGAGCCTCGTCCAACCTTTGGCACCCCTTCTTTAGATATTCATACACATTAATGAAGTTTCCTCTCAGACATCTCTTTTTCCTTCCAGCGCCTGAAGGGAACTTATAGGAAAGACGGAGCAAGACTATTTTTATAAGAGCTTGTAGTGAGAGCACACGGGGGAATGGGTTCAATTGAGAGCCAGTTTATATAGATATTGGCAAGAAATTTTTTCCTGTGAGGGTGGTGAGGCCCTGGCACAGGCTGCCCAGAGAAGCTGTGGCTGTCCCATCCCTGGAAGCGTCCAAGGCCAGGCTGGATGGGGCTTGGAGCAACCTGGCCCAGAGAAAGGTAACTCCTTACGTGGCAGGGGATAGAAACCAGGTGATCTTTAAGGTTCCTCCTAACCCAAACCATTCTGTAATCCCCGAGGCTTAACAGGCCCAGTTCCCTCAGCTTTCCCAGTCCCTTAATCATCCTCGTAGCCCTGCACTAGAGCGGTTCCAGGAGCTCCATGTCCCTCCAGCTCTCAGGAGCCCAGAACTGGACCCAGCGCTCCAGGTGAGCCTCACCAGGGCTGAGGGGAGGGGCAGGATCACCTCCGTCGCCCTTCGCCCCACACTCCTCACAGCCGCTCCCTCCCGGCCCCACACTCCTCCCCAGACTCACCCTTCTCCTACAGCCCGCACCGCCTCTCCCAGCCCCCGGTGCCCCTCACCGCGCTCACCTGCGGATGGTGACGGCCTTGAAGAGCGGGTACCACACGGAGAACTGGCAGTGTGCCACCTGCTCCTTCTTCATCCTCCTCCTTTTCCTCCTCCTGCTGCCGCTCAGCCCGGCCGCTCCCGGAAGCTCCCGCTCCGCCCGGAACCTCCCGCGCAGCTCCGGGCGCCGCCCGGCG
>JAHLSL010000061.1:9836121-9862789 GCA_025920805.1 Petroica traversi
CTCAGCGCTGCCCCGCTCGGAGCCTCCCTGAGCGCCGCCTTCGCTCTGCCCTGCCCGAGCCGAGGAGTCGCTGAGTACCGTGCTATCCTTTCGGGTTCTGCTGCCCTCCCTGTGCCCGCCTGTCCCCTGCATGGAGCTGTTTCATAGACCCACTGGATGTTAAGGGGTTGGAAGGGACCTTAAAGATCACCCGGTTCCAATCGCCCCCCCGCCGTGGGCAGGGCCGCCTCCCACGAGACCGGGTTGCTCAAGGGTTTATCCGACCCGGCATCCACAGCTCCCCGGGCAACCTGTTCTGGTGTCTCACCACCCTCACAGTAAAGAATTTCTTCTTAATATCTCACCTGTATTTCCCCTCTTTCAGTCTGTACCCGTTACTCCTTGTTCTGTCATCACAGTTGTGGTGAACAGGCCCTCTCCAGCTTCCCTGTAGCCCCTGCAGACACGGGAAGGTGCTCTGAGGTCTCCACACAGCCTTTTCCAATTTTCTCAGCCTGTCTTGTAGGGGAGGTGCTCCAGTCCCCTTATCAACTCCGTGGCCTCCTCTGGAGTCGCTCCTCAGTTCCGTGTCCTTGCTCTGTTGGGGACACAGCGCTCTGCAGGTGCTCCAGGTGGGCTCTCACCAGGGCAGGGACTGGGGCGGGATCTTTGGGTGCAGCCCAGGACCCCTTGGGAGAGCACATTGTCAGCTCATGTTGAGTTTTTCATCAACCACCATTTCAGTTTGTTTAGTCCCAAGTCAAGCATTAGCAGAGTAGGATGCGGAGTTTTTAAGCCCTGTGGTTGTGCCTGTGGCTGTGTGTCCCCTGCGTGGCGTTGTTTCCATAGGATGTTTCCTCCTGTGCTCTCACATCTGCAGTCTGGGGACGCCTCCCCCAGCTGGGTGACAGCTCAGCTGTTGGGAAGTTTGATAACACCGCCTCTAACTCTCTTCTGCTTGTGTGAGATAATCCTTGTTGTTGTTTGCTCTGCAGTTGTTTGTCCGTATTTTATTTGGCAGTGAGTGGGTCATCCAGGCTTCTAAACACCGTGATAAAAACAAAACATTTCCCCTCTACTTTTATCCCTCCCCTCATGGTACTTCCTACTTAGTTGATTTTGTTTCTAGAATCATAGCACTAAAGTGCAAGTAACAAGGTTAAAGTGCCTAAGAAGTTTTTAATGATGTTTATCTTCAGCCCAGCTATCTCAGAGTGCCGTTGGTTAAATCGGGCATAAAATGTTGCCAGTGTCTCTTTTGCATATTCTTTTAAGAAAACCTGTATTTCATTTAAGTTTGATCTTGAGGTTGTCATGGGATCCCATCCCTGAGTTCAATGAAATCTGGTTGCTGTCAGCTGGAATGTGTATTTGGATCAGAGAATGCCTTGTGAAAAGTGATTTAGAAAAGCTAATCCATCTATATAAGTATTAATATTAAAGTACAGTTCTGATATTTTGGCTTCTCTCTTGAACTGACTCGCAGACCTTGGTGGGCTTAAGATTTTAACTACTGGGAAGGATATTTTGTATCATCTGCATTGACTTTTTTAACTCAAATGAACTCATGTTCATAGGCAGAGGGAATTTTATGAGACAGAAGAACCTTCCTGTCCGAGGGCTGCAAGACAGGGCATGTTCTGAAAGCTAAATAGGCCTTTAGAAACCTTAAAATTTAGTGTTAAATTTAATTTTCAGTTGCAGCTAATTTTGTTTATGAACAAAAGATGTTGCCATCCTTGACAGCATGACTAACGTGAGATGCCAGAATTGCAGCCTTCATTTAACCAAATGGTATTTCAGCTTTCTAGCAGCAGAAATTCTCATTTCTATACTACCAACTGAATCTGGACAAAAATACTGTTTTGGTGGAACTTTTAAAAATATGTGGAGTTACTGCACCCACTTGTGGAGGAGTCCCAAACTACAGAAGCTGGGATAGATCAGCCTTCCCCTCTCTTTGAGGTGTTCACCCATTTCAGCTTCATACCCCTGAAGCTGTTTATTTTTTTGTTGTTGTTTTAAGTAGCAAGTCAGCCCTGAATCTCTCAGGAGAGAGCAAGCTGTTTGAAAATGGATTCTGATGTGAGATGAGGTTGTAATATGCTTTTTTCATGGTCAGTTGTGGTAATCCCTGTTTGAGAAAGATACACTGATATTTGTACAGCAGGATTAATGTGGTCAATGGAACAGGATTTCCTGTGAGGGGAGACTAAAAGAGGAAGACTTAGCCCAATCCAAAGACAACTTTTACAAGGCTGTGGTTCACTCTCTACTCCTTTGATATATTTATATTGACAATGCAAAAAGCTATAATTCTTTCCAAATGTAGGAGGTGAATTTGCTGTAGCTGGGTATGTAAGCTTTATATGTTTCCAAAGACATCACACAGAGCCTCCTTTGACTGTTTCTCCTGGGCTGTGCTTCTTTTGCATATGTTTGGTGGGAAGCTTGGTCTTGTATTTGAGAGTCACAGCATGGGACCATGGCCAGTCTCCAGATAAAACTCTTCATTCCTAGGAGAAGGGAGTCTCAAACATTTTAACAGCTGACTGAACTGAAGTGGGAGAGAAAGTGGAACACAAGCAACTGAACAGTTTTTTCATACAAATAGTGGGAAGGTAGATAATAAAACCATGTAGTTTTGAAAAGGAGCTTCATTGCTTTAAGAGAATATTATAGAACGTATTTTTTAAAGAATTTGGTTTAACAGGTCAGGGTTTCTTTTCAAGACTTACGTTATGTAAAACCAATCTGCATATTTGACCTCTATGACCTACTTAATCCAAAAACACTTTCTTAATATTTAAGAGCCTGCCCTGTGTACAGATCAAGGAAATGGTTTCATGTACTTTAGTTTTTCTCCTCCTGATACATAGAAATACTTAGTCCTACCTGTTCCTTTTAACTCCTTAGTGGAAATAAATGTCAATCCAGTACATAAGAAAGCTGATTGTTGCTCTTTTTGTGTTTCACAAGTGTGCAATAGATGTTACCACAAAAGGATAAAGATGAAGTAAAAAATGAAAGTGCTAAAAATGTGTGTGACAGAGCAGATTTTCACACACTTTGGTGCTGTTCATTGCTAGAGACCACACAGAGCCTTATTAATCCATAGTTGAAGTCATGGAAAGATTCCTTTTGACTTTATGGAAAGTTTAGGACCATCAGTGCTATGGATGATTGACATCTGTAAGATTATCCCATCTCTCCTGGTGTTTAAACTATTTTTTTTTTCACTGGCTTTTGCTTATGATTCATGTTGATTTTCAGGACTTCAGTATTAAGTTAATACCAGAGATGGCTTCCATGGTATAATATATATACTTTCTGTGCTGAAAGTGCCCCATAGTTCCACAGGGTCAGTCTCCAATACATTTTTTTTTTCTGCTGCCTGCTGTGCCTTTAGGCTGGAACTGGATGGAGAGGATAATCTCACCTTCCTGGAGATGCAGGCTGAGGCACTGAGCTGAAGGTGCAGAGCCTTGCTCTGGGTGTTTTTTAATGGAAATGCTGCCTTTTCCATGGTGTTGGGCATGAAATTCCCTGTAAGACTGACATGCCATGGTCACACCAGCCCCACGTGCTGCACAGACTTGCAACATGAGTAGATTTTTGATCTTGTTCTTTAGTGGAAAGACTGAGTCATTTACATGTTTATTTCTGATGTAAGGTATAGGTAGTTTCTAGTTCTGGTCCTTAATAGCAAACAGTTTTTACCACTTAAGTCTTCTTGGTATAAGGTTTTTCCCACTTTCCCAGTGGAGTGCACAGTCCTGTTGTCCAGACACTGTTGACAGAGCATTTCACCCAGGTCAGAACGAAACAGTTTGAAATGGATGAATTGTCTGTATGTGTATTTGACATTTGAATAGTTAAGAAAAGTGTCTTCAGCCAGCATAGCTACCTGACAGCTGATAGGGTTATTAAAACTATGCAAGTCATGGATTTGACCCAAATTTATATTTCTCCTTTGAATTATTTGACTCTGAAATCATTGGGTGGAGCTGAAAACATGAATTGAACTTGCCATCACACGTCCCTGACTGTCTCCAGCAAGCTATATTTGTTAATGTACAGTGCAGAAATGAACCTTTAACTTTACACTGAAGGCAAATATTGATTTTGTTTCATATATATCTGGACTTTGCACAGGAGGGGAAAAGCCTGACATTCCTGAAAATGGCAGCTGAGACATCCACAGAAGTTGCAAAAACTGCTAAACAATTCGTCCTTAAGGAAGAGGTACAGCATGCTTGGGTTTGACATATTTTGTTGTTAAATAACAATTATTTGTGAGTAGGTGAGTGCAGAGTACAAAATGCTAGAGAGGCTGTATGTTCATAAAAACCTATTCAATGGACAAAACACTTCTTCCTGATTGTCAGAGAGTTTAAAACATGTGACATTCCTCTTTATTTAAATAACTGTACAGATTATCAATGAGGAGAGAGAAATCTACAGTGTTGCATTATTTTAAGCTGCTTCTCTTTTTTTTCAGATTTTGCATCTATTTCTTGTATTGTCTCTTCAGGAGGTTTTTCAATGTTCAGAAATAATGCTGGTATCTCTGAGAGACTTTACAAATTGGTGGGTTATGAAACTCAGCAACAGTTTTCTCTTTCAAATGGTTTTCTGCTTCTTTAAGATGATGAACCACTAAGGGTTTCTTTAACATTTAGGATTGCACCACCTTTTATGTTTTCTGAAAGGGTTTGAATGTAGATTTTTGCTATTTCAAAGACATCAGTAAGGAAATAGTAATAATAATATCAGTCCTAAGGAAGGATTCTGGAGGTACTTCATTCTTATTAGAAGCACTTTCACCCTAAACTGCTTATTTTTGTTCCTGTTCCCTTTTAAGTAAACTTTTAAAAGTTAATCTTCGGTGTTAAGGCAGGTTTGGCAGTGTCTTACTCTTGTTATAACACAAATATGGTTTCTTGTATTTGTCCTTCATGGAGTGAACACACTCTTGTAATTTCTTCTGGTTTCAAGGTTTGTTTGGATTATGTCTTTTCTCTTGGGCATTTTTTAAGTATGAATATTTCACAAGCATAAAAGCTTTAATTTTTGTCATCTTTTTGGGTTTTCTATTAAGAGCTGGGTTTTTTACAGGCAGCATTTTCATTTTATCCTCTTTTGGTTTGGTTTTGTATAGGTTTTTGTGGATTTCTTTGTTTGGTTTGTTGTTGTTTGGGGTTTTTTTTAATGTTTCTTAGTTATTCCCTTTTAAAACAATGCACCCTTTGGTATCACTGGAAGTTTAGAATTAGATCTGACATGTTTTGGGTTTTTTTTCGATCATTTTGTGGGCTTAATACAGAGAAGGCTTTACCCTCTTTCTGCCACTGGCTCTTATACCAGAAGTGGTTCTCTAACTGCAGTAACTGTGTGGTCTGATGCTGGAATATCTTCCATGAAAGTGGGAGCTGATCTTCTTTCATACTTCCTTTTTCTGGGAAGGCACATTCAGGCTCTTGTAAGCAGATGTTTTTTGCCCATCAAATTAACTGACAAAGCAATAAAAGCAACTCTCATTTTAAAACAAATTACAACAAAAGAAGCAAACTGCTGGGCTAATAGCCAGGGATTTTTCTTTTTTAAATGAATTACATAAAAGATGAGGAAACATCATGGGGAAAACAAACTCCTTTAGCCCAGAAAAGACATTTGGCCATAGTGTTAAAGCCAAGCACTCACTCAGCAGCTCTCAGAATCCTAAAGGGCCGGTATGTGTCACTGTCACAGCTGCAGAAAACAGCACTTACACAAGGCCACAGTCTGAGAACAGGGCAAGGAAAGTTTCAGGGTAGTTTGGTTTCCAGTCTTGCATTCTCAGGCTTTGGGCTGTGCTCTCTGCTAAGAGGGCACTCGTGAGCACCACTGTAGTTAAAGTCTGTGCAGCCCAGAGACCCTTTTGCAGCTGATATATTACCCCTGCAAAATCCTACTGAAAACTGAGGGCTTTGCAGTACAGAAAATCCCGCTGAATTCATCAAAACTTGGTTATAAAACTCATGCTAAGAAAAGTTACTGTCTTGGGGTTATTTTTTCATTAATATTCAAGAATTTAGAGTAAATGTTTTCTTCCGTATTAACAACAGGAATGCTGTTGCACATTCCTGCATGTGTTGCGATACTGAAATTTTGTCATCAAAAGAATCTAAAAATAGTTGTGTTTTTTCTCTTAAATCTTTAGGATCAATTTTATATTGTATTTAACAAAGAATTCTTTATTTTAGGTAATCGTAGAAAGACAATGGTTGAAGCTTGCAGAAACAACTTACACTGATCCCTTTGGGAAAACCAGGTAATTGCCTCTCTGGTGTTCCAGATTCCCTATTGAATAGACTGGCCCCAGGCTAGAGAACATGAGCATTACAAACCCATCACTCCACACAAGATGAGAGGTATTCATTGTGAGGTTCCTTTAGAGTTCTTGCTGTTCAGAGAAAAGAAATTTACTCCAGCAGATGTACAAGCATTGGGATTGAATTTGGCTCCTAAATCCCCTTGGGCACATTGGACCTGGATTATGTTGCATTTCCAGTTCTTAGGAAAGATGTTACACAGAAGTAAATTCTAGCTGTGCAACTACTATGTGACAATCAGAGAGTCCATCCTGTGGCTTTTCTGAATCTTCCTTAAAGGCTTCTTTTTCCCTGCTGGTGGTCCTGGACAATCATGCATATTATTGACAAATTAATGTTCTCTTGTTGGTTATCATGTCTGTCCAATTCTTTTGTACGCTTTACTTTTGCTGTAGTTATGTAAGTATTAAAACATGGCTTTAGTTCTCTCCCCTTAATGTGTTACATTCTGTTCTGATTGCTTTCTCTGGTGCCTCCCAGTTCATCAGCAGAGTATAATTTTTAAATTATCAAGATTGGATCCTTTGTGTAAGTAAAATTTTCTGTCTTCTTCCCTAAGTAGGCAAAAGAAAATTATGCTATAGATATTTTATAGTGCCAGGGCTAAGGCCAGCTACTTCTTACAAGACCTCCATGTGTGAAGGTACATTTTGCTTTAAATGAAAGCAGTAACGTTGGAAGATGATTCATGTATTTTTTTTGTTCTTTTCTCTGTTTAAACAGAACTTGGGAAACTGTAAAGCGTACTGGCAACAAAAAGGGAGTTACAGCTGATGGTAAGAATTGGTGGCTTTTTCTATTTGCATTGTTTCCCTGAGAAAGTCCTTCTGATAAGCTGACAGTGCAGATTTCAAGCTGATCTGTTTCTGAATGAATGAGGATGTGGAACAGGTGGCTCAGCAGAGCTGGTTATACCCATGAGCTAATGAAATGCTGCCTTAAGTGCTTGTTGAAGAATCAGAACTTGGGCAGTGCTTTCCCAAGATCATTGTGTTCACTTTTAAGTGATGAAGCACTTCCAAAGACATCAGGGGTGCCCTGACAAGGGTAGCTCACACACTGATGTTTGGGTCTGCTCTTAGGGGCCAAGGGGCTCTTTGGGTCATGATTTAGACATGAGAAGAGTGTAGAAGACAGTTCCCTACAGAGGCTTCCAAACAGTCTCTGCAGGCAGGAGAGCCCTTCCCTGAGGCTCAGTCTTGCTTGCTGTGTGTGCCTCCTGCTTGCTGGGGATCTCTGAGGATCTCTCACCATGCATGATATAAAGAGCTTAAATTCATCATTCAAGATTCTGGAGCAGGCATCTAAGCATTCAGTGCTCAGAGTAGCAGTGTGTGGGCCCCTTTCCAGATCTGGCACTAAAATCTCACTTTCTGCTACACTCACATTCCATATCCTTGTATCTCCCATGGCTGCTGTAGGTGTAGCAGTGATAGCAGTGCTACAGAGAACTCTGCACTACGACTGCATTGTCCTGGTGAAACAGTTCAGGCCCCCAATCAATGGCTACTGCTTGGAATTTCCTGCAGGTAAGTGACTAAAACATGGGCCTGAGTCACGTATAGTTCAGTGTGTTTAGATGTGCTTGGACTGTCAATCTTCATATATTTTATAGGTTAGAGTTGATGATCTCCAAGGTCTTTTCCAACCTAGTTGATTGTGTGATCTTAATGAAACTCTATCTGTAAAACCATGCTGAGCTTCATGTGCTATTCCAAAATAGGAATATTTGATAATGAAAAAAACAAAATAAGCTTGTTTTAGCAGATTGGAGAAAATTCCTTCCACTTCTCCTTTCTCAAAGAGTCAAATCATTTGGCTTCTTTCCTTCATGATCCATTTTTAGGGAAGGCAGCATGATTGTGTAGATAATCAGTTAAGGATGTGGGCAGCAGCATAATGAATCCAAGGACTGAAATCCTTCCTAACATTTATCCCTCTGTAAGGACAGAGTAGTGAAGATGTTTTCCCTCTTCCATAACGCTTGATTATATCTCGGGTTGGGTATTGCAGTTAAGTGGGAAGCTTTTAATTGTTTTTGTATATTATGTATCTCCCAGGCCTCATTGAGGAGAACGAGTCAGCAGAAAGTGCTGCACTTCGAGAGCTGAAGGAGGAAACTGGCTACAAGGGGGAAGTCATTGAATGTACTCCAGGTCTTTGCTTTTCTTTATTTTTCCCACCAAAGATGGCTACTCTAAATGTCTGAAATGCTCTGAACCAAAGGGAAAATCCAAGCAGCAAAGCCTGTGCAGATCAGCAGGGTAGCATCTCATGGCTGTATCAGTGAAACTTTGGTCCTTGATGTGAGTCAGTTGCTGAGCTTCTGTCTGAAGTAAAAGTTTGCTGTCTGTAGGGAGGAAATTATTATTAATTATTAATAATTATTATTAATTATTATATAATTAATTAATAATATTAAGGGAGGAAATAATTATTAAAAAAAAAAACCCAATTATTCAAGCTGTGATTTGACATTTTTGTGTAAAGCTCAAAATTGCTGGACTTTTGTGAACAGCTTCTGTGAACTTAGAAAAAAATAGCTGCCTGATTCAGAGGTCACCCTCCTGTCAGCTGTGGGGCAGTGACAGTACTTGTGGAGAGGGGACAGTACTCAGGTTCTCCAGCTGGAAAGAAGAAAGGAGAGAATAATTGAAGTAAATTCAGACATCCTTTGGGACATGATTGTTCCAATCCCATGCTCCCTACATAAGATAAAATGAAGGCAAAATGAGGATCATAAAACAAACTTGAGAAGGTAGGTGAGGCAACTTAGGATTTTGAGGAAATGTCATTGCAGTTGGGACTTTTCTCTCCGTTATTGGGTACAATTGGGATTGGCAGAGGTTGGAGAGAGATGGCAAAATTAGACTCCAACAGAATGAGGAAGTCTATAAGGGATAATTTGCAGAAAATCTTTAGTCTATGGAATGTAAAGAAAATTTGGCTGCAAAAAGAAGTCTTACCAGGGATCTGTAAAATAGATGAGAGTTACAGAAGCATTATTTCTAGGGACATGTGAAAACAAAGATTTTTGCTACTCTTTCAGCACAAATGTCTGCCAAATATATGTTCTCCTCTTGTATCAGATACATTTCTGTGAAAGCTTTTGTTAAAATGTCAAGGTGCCTGACTCCTGCTCTGAAAAATGAACCTCTCCATGTGCTTGTTGGCAGCTCTGTGCTTGGACCCAGGTATGTCAAACAGCACAACACACATCGTGAGCGTCATCATTAACGGAGATGAGGCTGAGAACACGAGGCCAAAGCAAAACCTTGGTGAGTTTTGCATTATTTATTTGAAAATTTTGGTAACAAAACACTGGGTTTAAAACAACTAACTCCACCACTGCATCTCTTCTGTCCTAGCTGATTTGGATGCTGCACATCCTTTCAATCACATCCTGCAGTCTAGATGAGCAGTGTCTTTGCTGAGCTCACTGGGGAGGCCCAGATGTGAACTGTCAGCTGTTGGCACACACAATTAAACCTTTTGGTGCCAAATTTCAGTGAGGGCCATAAACACTTGTGAACCTAGATACTGCTCTCAGCTGTAGCTTCACTCTGGAAGTTATTACAGTGTCACTCACAGTCAGTCAGCCATCAAATGTCTTTTAATTATGAACTCTAGTGTATTTCAATTCTTTAACTTACTACTTCTTTTTTTCACTTGCAGATGATGGAGGTACGTAATGTGACTGTGCTCCCACTGACAATAAGGTCAAGCATGATCTTTGTATGGCAAGTTTTACTTAGAAAAAGTCAGTTAAAACTGGTTTTTATTTGTGCTTGGGTAAGCTCCTGACCCTAATCAAATGTGCCTGAGGTTGACTTTGGCCTAGATGCAAATTCCTGTGGGGCATTATTGCGTCAATTATCTTTCCAAGTATTGCACCTATAGCACCAGTATTTCAGGAAATACAAATTACTGACTCCTCCAGCAGAGGTAGGTCAAGCCCTAAAGACAAGTAATTCAGAGAGACAGGGGAGGGGTAAGCCAGCATAAATTCATCGTGAGCAAACCCTTTGTCTTTGAGATGATTTGGTCTTGAAATGCATCTCAAATCCAGTCCTGTACCAGGAGAAGTCAAACAAGTTTTCATTCTCAAAACAGAGGCTTCTCTTTTTGGGATTCTAATCCTTTATAGCTACCAGCTACACTTTTTTCCCAACTGTTCTTCCAGCTTCTTTCTGCCAAACACATTTTTTAATGAACCCAGTCACTGCCTTCCCCCATTTATTGACCTTTTTTGATAGATGAGGGCTCACAATTTTTGGATGGTGATGAGCATTAAGTCATTTTCTTTCCCCTTCTAAATTCCAAGAAACAGAAAAGAGAGGTAAATTTCTCTACTGTTCACTAATTTAAGGGTGTGTAAATCTTTTTCTTCTCTCCTAGAATTTGTGGAAGTTGTTTCACTTCCAAAGAATGACCTACTGCAAAGGATCAATGGTAAGAGCTTTTGGACACATTAAATGGACTAACATTAAGTTCAAGAATCCCTTCTCTTCTCAGGGCTCCTCATGTCATTTCTCATCCTAGAATACTGTATGTTGAGCAAAAAGCTGCAAAAGTCCTGGCCAGGTATGCGAGTTATAGATAGCAGTAGGTGTTTGCAGTGTCTGGAATGCTACATATCTTCATTTTAGCAAGGACTTATATTTCTGTAAAAGTCAGGTTTTAACAGCATCTCATAATGTTTTCTTTTCTTTTCAGAACTAGTAGCAGAGGAACATCTGGCAGTAGATGCCAGGGTTTATACTTACGCGTTGGCTCTGAAGCGTGCAGCAGAAACACCGCTCCAAGTTCCTTTTATGAAGTTCTAGAACTGGACAATAAGAAATTTAATTCAAAACTATCCACGTCTGATGGCTTAGAAGTACAACTGTTCCTTGTAATCAAGGTCTTTTGCTTTACCTGTAGAGCAAAAAAAGTGTTTGTAGGAATGATTCTGGTATTTTTATTTGGAATTATGTAACTGACCAAAAGCATTTCTTCTAACTGCTCTATCAAGTCTTGACAGAATATCCGTAATAAAAATACTGTTTAATTTTCAGAATGGCTTGTTTCTCACTAGATTCCTCTCTGCACTTACAATTCAGTGTAAGAAAGATGCTTAGATAACCATGGTTGGTGTTGTAACACCATAGTTCCAAAGGAGGCAAAAGAGTGAGTGCAGGTCTCTCTTGCTCTCACAGCACTCGACTCCGAACACCTGGAGAGGGGAGAGCTCAGGGTGATCTGCAACTTCCTCGTGATGGGCAGCAGAGGGGATGGGACTGAGCTCTTCCCTCTGGTGACTGGTGATAGAACCTGAGGGACTGGCCTGAAGTTGTGCCGGGGGCAGTTGGAGTTGGATATTGGGAAAAGGTTCTTCACCCAGAGGGTAGCTGAGCACTGGAACAGCTCCCCGGGGAAGTGATCACTGCACTGAGCCTGACAGAGTTCAGAATGTGTCAACACTCTTGGGCACCTGCTGGGATTCTTGGGGTGTTCTGCACAGGGCCGGGAGTTGGACTCAGTGACTCTTGTGGGTCCCTTCCAACTCAAAAATCTTAGAATTGTAGAATATCCTATGAAGTAATTTTCTGTGACTGGAGCAGAGACAGGAGCACAGGAACATTGTGTGCATGCTCTGTCTGAAGTGACTGAAATGGCAATTTTAAGAACTTCCTATTGTGGTTTAGACCTGAACATGCTCTCCCAGCCCTAACTACTAAACTATGCAGAAAGAGAAAACTGGTTTATTTGGTCTAAGATAATGATTATGACACCACTGTCCACCAGTGCAAACCAGAACTGTGCAGGACCAGCCAGGAGATCCTGCTGAAGGAAACGAGGTCACAGCCTTGCCGTTTTCCCTGTCCCGAGGACACATCCATGAATCCAGGCTGCACCTTCACTCAGTCAAATCACTTCTAGGTACATCTTATCCCAAAGAAACCCAAAGTGCATCTGCACACAGTGGGCTGCTACTAATTATGTGAACAGGTCAGATCTGAGACTTTTAATAAACACACATAAAAATCAGACTTGCCTCTCAAATAGATGAAGATGAGCGTGCATAATTAGTGAGACTTTCTGAAACAGAAAATTGCTTAAGATCTTCTTACTTTCAGAAACAACACAAAGTTACTTTCAAGTTAAGCATGAGAGAAGACAGAAGAAATGTGACATCAAAGGGAAAAAGCAATTGATTACAGCAGAGCAGAAAAGCTCAATGAGTTTAAGGGGAGGAATTTTGAGATTTGTTTTTTAATTGCAGCTGCTAAAAATTAATCATAATTATATTCTAGAAAGAAAAAAAAAAATAGAGGAAGAAATGGAGCCTTCCAGACCTCTCTCCCTATCAAGGCATCTTAGAAATTACCAAGAACTGCACATGAATTACATCTGGCACAGACAGGACACGGGAGAGAGTTTAATTAAATAAGTTTATTGTCTAACGCTTACAGTCGTTACATCGCCGCTGTAAAGTGCGACAAATTTTCAGCAGGAACTCCCCGTTCCCCCTTTTCCCTCCTATGAACTGCTTTAGGAACCAGGCCTCGTTCTTCAGACTCACAAAAGCAAAGTGGACATGAAGTTTCAAGTGGCACAGTTTTCACAAGTACATGGTTGAACAGAACTTCTGGGCCGGGCAGAGTGACACTGCCCTGGCAGAGTGACAGCGGCTGCCAGGCTGTCCCACAGGGGCTGCCCCAGCCCAGCAGCTCCACTGCTGGAGATGAGCATCCCCAGGGGGAGATGAGCATCCCCAGGGGGAGATGAGCATCAGCGCCAGTAAAACGTCTGCTTGCCCCCTCAGAGCTCAGAGAAAGGTGTGGCTGGAGGCACCACAAAGGAATAAGGAGTGCTGAGTTCAGTGGTGGGGAAATGCGAGTTAAAAAAGTACAAAAAATTAATGTAAAATACAGATACAAATAAATTCTGTCAGGAATACTGGCACGTGGCAATCTGAACTCAGGTATCTTTTTCTCCTATTAGGGACAGGGAAATTAACATTTTACTGCTGTGTGCAAAGACCTTTACCGCTCTCAAACTGATACATTTGACCATCTCACTGAAGTGTCTGAACAGCAAGGTAGATGAATTGTTTCCAGCATTACAGGCAACACTAGATAATACTTAAACAAGATAATGTAAACTTTATTCTTAAGGCAGCTGGTACTAATGCTGCACATAGGCATCGCTCAATGCCCATTACAGTAATGGGACACGTAGCACTTGAAAACAAGTAAAAAGAAAATAGCATTATTGGACTAAATGAGGCATGTTGTCAAAATACTTTCCCTTTCACACAAATCATGAAATATTTGGACATCTAGAAAAATAATGCACCTACTCCTCCAACCTCAGCCTGTTCTTTTACAAATATTTCAAAATACTGATAAATAATAGTGACTGCAAGCAGAATGCCAGTGCCAGAGCCAATGGCTCCTAGAAAGTCAGCCAGTACAGAAAGGGCACCGATGCACAAACCACCAAATGCAGCTGCTGTAGGGATGTATCTGCAAGAAAGAAAAAACAGGAAAGACAAAGGTAAAAATCAAGGTATCTTTCTTTTACAAACATAGAAGAGATTCAACTCAAATTCTTTCATCAAGCCCCTTTAAAAAAAGACACTATAGGGAAATCATTAATCTGCTGCTATAATTTCTTTTGCCTAACTAGGAAAGGCAACAGCTGAACGGGAAGAATCTTCCCTTTTTCAGTGAAAACAGGTATCAATTTTTTCCGAGAATCTCTGCTCTGGTTGACACTTCCCCAGCACTCTTCACCATCCAGCTGGAAGTCAGCATTTCCTTACCTGTTAAGCTCATGAACCATTGAAGTATCCCTGTGGCCTCTCATCACCATTTGCTGTTCTTTGAGTTGCTTGGCAACCTGCAAAAAACGTTATTTTATGAAACTGCTGCAGTATTTCACAGTCACTTGATGTTTACTGGAATAACAATTGATCAGTCAGTAGCTGGTCAGTTCTAAACCAGAAGACTGTTTAAAAACAATTAAGGTAGAACACCTACATCTTTTGCTGATGAGCCGGACACCTCGATCCAAGTCTTGGAGAAGAATGCACAGGATCCCAACATAAATATTATATAAACTATTACATGGACAGGATCCTCAAATATTGCACCCATGGATTCTGGAGGGGACAAGTAGTAGCACAGGCCACCAACGGGGTAAGAGCGAGCAGGGCCACCTCCACTGACATCCTGAGAGGGGAAGAAAAAGGCAATTATTTATTTCTCACAAACTTCCCACATTCCTATCCTGTATTTATAGAGGAATTCCTTTTTAAAGCTTGAAACAGCTTTTATATACAAATGTTAAAAATTTAAGTATTCCAGTTGGTTAAATATCAAGGTTTGACATCGAAGTAAAAAGGCAAGTAATTCTATGCAGCTAAAATAAAATACTTACTGCCCACTGTCCCAGTAAATTCACCAAGAAGTTGCCACTGAAACGAACAGACAACATCTGGGAAATGACGTAGAGGTTTGACACTAAGGCAGACTGCAGAATGATGGGAATGTTGGAGGTATAGAACAGCTTGATGGGGTAGCTGCTGTACTGCCCACGGTACCGTGCAGACTTGATGGGTAGATCCACTCGGAATCCCTGTGGGAAGAACACAAATGCACCAGTGCTCACTGAGACACCAGGCATCCCCAGAATGCCCAAAGCTACTCCTGACCATGCATTTCTTGCTGGATAAACATGGAGTGCAAGGTCTGAGACAGCAGAGCCCAAAGGCTTTCTGCCACAGTCTGGACTACAAATTTTAGGGATTTTTAAGTGTTACTGCTTGGTTGAATTACATTCTTTTCACATAAACATTGTTTGTCATCTGCTAACTGGTACTCCTGTAAAACACATTCTATAGATTAGGGAGTGATAAAAGCCTGTAATGGCTTCTAACTGCACTAGCCAGTTACCAGCAGGCTCTTGAGTAGTAAGCCCAGTTTTTTGGGGTAGGATCCTTTCTGAGTAGACCCAAGAAAAGCCACAGGGACTTGAAAACCTAGTATTTTTTTTTTTCTCTGTCGCCAGCACTCAAATGCAACAACTTAAAAAAAGTTTTTAAAATCACATTTTAGTAACCCCCTCTCAAAAATCTCCATATGGATCCTCTAGTGTCCATTTTAGTAGACACCTAGATTTTAAAAGAAACACTTTGATTTTTTAAAAGAAACACTAATTAAATTTTCAAGAAAATGAGGGAAAAACCAATAAGCTATGCAGTCTTCTAGAAGAAACCTGTCATACACACCCCAAAGAAGCAAAGTTTTCCAGCTCTGTCTAAAAGTATTCCTTCCAGTCAGTGATGAATATTAAGAATATTATTGGTATGATGCATCCATTGCAGTACCAGAATCCATTTTATTAAAAATATTCTCATAGTGTGTATGGCATTTAATGAAATGTGAGATTACACACTGAGTGCAAGTAGGCCTGGCTTTACTGTCACAGGTAATTGTTACTGAAATAACAGCACTGGAATGAAAGGAGTTCCTTACTTAAAACTAAGTTACTTCAGTTACTCTGGTTTAAACCTTCCTGTATTTTCCCAATGACTGCAGTGTCCAGGGTCCACGTGCACTTCCACCTCTGCAGAGCTGCTGAGGGGAGTTTTACCTGGAAATAGATGACTACAGCAAACACAAACACTGTGGCAATCAGGTTCATGAGGTTGGGCAGATTCTGTCGGTAAAAAGCCTCCCGCAAAGCCCGCACTTTGTCAGTTCGTGTGGCCAGGAGATGGAATAATGCAATCACAGCACCCTCAAACTCTGTTCCTGCATGAAGCAAGGAAGTGAAAGAAAGGTTAATCTCCAAATTAAAGACATTTTTTAAAAAGTAACTTTCTTGGGGAAATTTTAAGTATGACACACAGAAAATCTGATACAATAGGACATAGATCCTTTTATAACAAGTATGTCACAATATAGGACTCTTTTTTAGCTAATGGAAAGTAGAATGATCTAAAACAAGATTATTCCCAGTTAGAAAAACAAAAAAACCCAACCCATCAAAGTCATACACATGAAACGATACTCTCTTCCTTTCTTTTCTGGGAGCAGGAGGATGTTTGGAAGGAAGAAATAATAAACCAGGTGAAAAATAGTTTTTAGAAGAACAGTAATAAAAATGCAACAGAACTACTAAGAATTAAATTCAAATGAAATCAAACTAAAAACATGGCTCAGAATTTCAAATGAATACAGTAAACGAGTTAACTTCTTGATGCTGTATCTTAAGGTGGTATTTCAGGGGTCTCAGAACAACCAGATGTTGTCAAAGACTGGCTGAGGAATAAAGAGACTACAGGCCCTCTGAAGTAATTCAGAGGCACCAACTACAGAAGTATCCTATAGCCACAAACAACAGCTGGATCACAAACAACTCTTCTGACTGTACAGCATTTCCTATCTTCTCTATTTCCATGGACTAGTGATGCTAAAACAAGACTATTTCCGTTTGGAAATCCAAATATTTTCATTCAAGAGACTTCAAGTCCCATTTTAACTGCTGCACTTCAAATCAGCAAAGGCAAACTTGTATTAATCTCCATGTAAGTCAGACATTTTCATCTTCAATGTTAACTGGACAACTGACTTCAGAAGTCAATCACCACACATTAAAATGTTTTTTTTAAATGCCACCCAAAAAACATGTGATAGTTTATGTACAGTATTCACCCACTGAAACATGTTGTGACTGACTGTAACAGCACACGTACCTCTGCCAGTGTTGATGGTAGTGGGGCTGAAAGCTTTCCAGACAATGGTTTCACAGATATTGGTAGCAATAAACAGGGAAATACCAGACCCCAGTCCATAACCTTTCTGTAGCAACTCATCTAGCAGCAACACAATCAAACCAGCCACAAACAGCTGTGAGAAAAGAAACAAAACTGAGCAGAAACAAGAATAAATCAAGTCAAGAGTTGTGTATTAATTCCCTGTTTCAATATTTTCATCACACTGGAGAGTGATCATTCATCTAAATATCATTTATGCAGTGTTTCTGCCCTCTCATGTACCAAGGGCTGCACATCTCACCTAGGAATGAGCTCAGTGCCTTTTTTCAAGGCAGAAAACAGATTACTCAGTAAAAACCATTTTTCTAAAAAAAATTATTAAGTTTTTGCATTAACTGTTTTGTTCTGCTGCAGAATCTCTCAAATCAGCAGCTGTGCCATTTAGTGAGAATTCCTCCACAGCACTGAACAGCAGACACTGTTTCCAAATTTTCACTGTTTCCTGAATTTTCAATTAAGCACCACTCCTACCTGAAATACTTTTGGTATTAACTATCCCAGCATTCTTCTCCTTTATGGAATATATAGAATTTCTCATATCTAGACAGATATAAATGATGATGCTTTACAGTATTAAAAATCAATATGTTCGAGTCCCCCAGACAAAGATTTTTTCTCCCAACTAAACTGTCCCTAACCACTCTCAGTTACACAGAAAATAGCTCATTACAAACCTGAATTATAATAAGAAGACAAATTCCAGCACCCATTTCAGCAGGATCTCCATACATTCCAGTCATAACATACACAATGGCTTGCCCAATGGTAATAATCATCCCAAATACTAAAACAAGAGAGAAAGGAAATTCTTTAAAAAAATCTGCTGAAGTTACCTTGCAAAGAAATCTCATATCTAATATCACTTAGACAGGCTGCTTTCCCAAGAATAAAAATACCCTCAGTAATTTCAATTGGAACAGTGCTTACATTTCTGAGCTCCATTGAACAAGGCTCTGTCTTTTGGAGTATCCCCAACTTCAATGATCTTTGCTCCTGCCAGCAGCTGCATGATCAAACCTGACGTCACAATGGGTGAGATACCCAATTCCATCAAAGTACCTAAAAAAGAAGAAAAATTAAAACAATTGCCATTCAAGCATCTCCCCTAAAGCATTAGATCTCTTGAAAGCTTCCTGACATATAAAGAATATTTCTAATAATGCTTCCAATATGTGTATTTCTGTACAGGTATGACAGAACAAACACATTTATGGCCTCACAAAAGGCTGCTGTGTAAAAAAAAAAACCTGGTAATTTTGAAGGCAGCATGGAAAACCCATGCAGCTTTTAATTACAAGCATTTTTGTGGAACCATGCTAACACTAAAGGGCAACGCTTACAGAAGTTTAGCTTTTTTGGCATATCCTCAAGGAACCTTTCCCTGGACAGCATCTTGTCCTTGGTTGTTTATGCTGTCAGTGCTTTCATGTCACATTTTCCTAATGTTTAATTTTGCAGACTACAAAAATATGCTGCAGATCCACTGCTTCTGAGAACATTGCCCTCAGAATCACTGGCTCTAGTTGAACATTTAGGATTAATTAGTTCTTAACAAAACAAAGACTGTCATGAAGCTGCTCTTACTCTGCCAACTCATTGGCAGAGTGTCACTGAGGAACCAAGTCCCAAATGTATGCAATTCAAAGAGAGACAGAATTAAAGTAATTATTAAATCTGGTTCTTTCATACTTGTATCCTGGAGTTTACATGTTAAATATTGCATCACCTCTCACAGGAATCTCTATTCCTCCAGCAGCTAGAAAATTAGGATGTCAAAAACTTTAGCATTCACCTCACATCCTGCAATGACTTCTAGTCAGTTGACTTAAGTGAAAATTCACTTTCTCACTCCTACTTTTTATTGCTTTTAGTCACCCTAGTTTTTCTTGGCATTGTTACTATTCTGTTTGGGTAGTGGACAGGATATTTAGTATCATACACTGCTAGGGACGCACCAAATTCTGCAAATTCTGCAGGAGAGTTTGAAGCAGAGAACGTTTTTACCTTACTATCCTCACTGATGTAACAAAATTGGCTATTCCTAAGTAAGGAGCACCTTCACATTAGAGGGTTCCAGTGATTTTCTTACTTCCAGCCAATTTTCCAAGCTACAGATGAGATCAGTGTCTTCATTTAGAGTCAGGCATGACTGGTCACCCATCTTAAGTTTCAGACTTCTAGCATTAGTTTGAATCTTATACTTTTGGTTGTGTTCCACTTTACTCTTCTAAAATACGTTACTTTGGTTTTGCTAAACTTTATGCCTAAACAGCTCTGCCTTTAGCTTTCCCTCCTAGAAAGTTACTCACCCATAACATTGCCAAACTATTATGAAGTGTAACTGACTGGCACAGGTGAGGCATTTCCTAACCAACACCCTCGTACTACACATTAGTGCAGCTCCTAACTGGAAAGCTGGCCCATATATTATTTAGAAAGAGACTGCTCTGAAACCCTGAATGGAATCATCCCAAAACTCGTGAATCAATATTAATCTCATCTGCATCTCAAAGAAATCCCATTCCTAAGATTAAGCACTCCTCAAGTACTGTTTTAATTGCATCTGTGTTAAGAACTTTACAAAGTGTTCCAACCTGACATCTGGGTGGTGTGGAATTTAGCAGCCAACTGTTTTTCTCCTGGGCTGTTTATTCCAATAGAAAACAGAGAAAGGAGTGAGTACCAACCTCTGTTTGATGCAAGAATGACTCGCATCCAATAGAAGGGGTCTGCAGAATCTGATGACATGATTCCAAACAAAGGGATCTGTCAAAGTGCACAACAGCATTAAGCAGATACACACAATTAGCATGCATTAATACAAAAACCTTACTGTGTAATGATTCAACTGTTACATTGTTAAATTTTATTTTTTAAAAGTAAACCAGAGGTACTGACGCTATCTCTTTTAATCCTCCAATTGGGGCATAAATCAGAAGACTAAACTAAGACCATTCCACAGGAAAAAGCAGAAACCCCTAGAAAGAAGTTTAATTATTGAAACTCTAGGGACAGAAAGATGTTTTGAAATACAATCCCACATATAATTGTCAATGCTAGACAAGTTCATACAACACTTCCAATATTCTGTATGTCAATTTTGATGGATTTTGAGCTCTTTAAAACTCTTCCTAATCATCAAAACAGTAGACTAGGAATCCAGGCAAACTTAGAGATCAATTTCTGAAAACTCTAGTCTGCACTATTTGTTTTCCTTATTCAACTACTATAGTCTCTCATACAGATGCAAAATTCTAACTATGCATACATCCCGCTGCTAGAAAACCCAGATAAATTACATGTTCTTCCAGCTCTAGTATCATTCCCACTTCCTCATTCCAAAAATAGGCAGGTACAAGAGCTGGGTTTTAGCCTTTAAACAGACCTTCAGAGCTGAAAACAAAAGCTGATTGCTCTGTAGTCTGGAATGGCTTCATTAATAACCATAAGCTAAAACCCCTGATTCTGAAATGCATGGTTCATTTAAAATCTTCCAAGAGGTCTATATATTCTAAAGAATGTGTATCAAGTAATACATGTATTCTCATTTCCTTCAGTATCAGGTATTCTTTAAAGAAAAACAAGAAAAGCCTCCACTGTTTACAAGCCAAGCACAGGTTCTAGGGACGCCTACAACTATGAGTAATTAAGATCACATAAATGTTTACAAAGACAGGCATTTTGGAGGGGTTAAAGCTAACAACTTTACCAGGATATTCACAAAAAACCAGTTCTAAATGTCAACTAAAATACTTCACAAAAACATTTTCCTGCAATTTTTAAAATCCATCAGTTTATTGAAAAGGAATTTGGTAAAAAGTAACTTCAATATAGTTTTCACACTTGTGAGTGCTAAAATTGAAATGTAGCTATGAACAGAAGGTAAACAATGCCTTGGATTGCTCAGTTTGTTTATGCTGCTCAATAAATAATTACCTTGGCCATTTACCCTGCAGCCACCATCATTTGATAGGACTTTTGTAACAAGAAAAAAACATTATGTATTTCTGACTAAATAGAAAGGATTAGTTTCTAAAAAACAATAAAGACTATTTCAGGTTTTTTCAACTAAACTTTAAATATTTAAACATAAAAATAAAAGCTGAAAGTGGTAGGTAAACCTGAAACAAGAACACCTCACGCTTTCAGGGTACTTTGTATGTACAGAGGACACATTTTCTGACCACAAAAATTGATACCTACCTGGCAGCACACTAAGAAAATGAAGAGTGTGATGGCAGTCCATAGTACCTTCTCCCTGAACTGGATCTGCAGAACAGAGTGGAGACACAAATTTGTTCACTGTATGTAGAACTTCCACTGCACTCTTACATCAGTACTAAATGCTGTCATCATTCAGAATTCAATGCAGCTGAATTGCAGAAAGCATCACTCCTCACTGGAATTTATTTTTAATGTGACTTGAGGTTTTATAGAGAGAGACAAGGTAACTTATGTGTGACTAGCAGACATTCAGTCATTAGAATATATTTTATCTACAGTATTCTAATTCAGTGGGTATTTACAGAAGAGCAACAGCATGGGTAAAATCACAGACTTACCAAAGCAAACATGAAAGATTAATGCAAAAACCTTATCTTCAATGCTTAGTGCTCTAAGCTTCAATAAAAGTTTTGTAAGGCCTGAAGTTATTAAATTAAAGCACTATAAAGTTTTTAGAGGGATTGAACTGTTATGAAGATAAGAGATAAAATCCAGATGAACCATGAGTTTTCAACAGAAATTCATAATATTTAGAATTAAGTTCTTTAAAGGGTGTTAGCGGAAGCTTTAAATTCATTAAGTTCATGGACACAGACCACAAAATTATTTTTAAATATTCTTTGTTTTCCTCCAAAACATTTTTATTGATGTAGGTTATATATTATTTTTAAAAGAATGCCAGACTAATGATCACTAGTCATTAATTCATTGAAGAGAATCTCAGAGGCACAACATTTGAGGCACCTGTGATTAGTGCCAGGTGCAAGAGAAGATTCACAAGATTTAAGTTTGAGTCAGAGGATTACTCAAAGCATGAGACCCGAAACAAATGCACTTGAAGAGAGCAGAGAGAGCTGAGATGCAGGGTTATGTTCAAGTTCCCACCTCTCCTCCAGGGACTGTAAACCTGAGGGTTAAGTGTTTTCACTGCAGACAAGTGTGGAGCAGCTACTAAAACATGACATGAACTAAGACATAAGAGAGATACAGCAGCAATGGTAGGAGCTCTCTGCCTCCAACCACTGAATCTGCCTGTGGAGAAGTAACAAGAAAAAGGATTAGTGCCTGGTTTGATAGGTACTGAACACCCCCACAAATGAGAAACTACAAACCAGTGCAGCAGCAGCAGCAGCACAGGTCCTCAAGCAAAACAAAACCTAGAATGTAGTCTCCATCTTTCTAAGTGAAACTCACGCAAAATAATCCAAGTAATTTAATTTATTTCCTGCTACTGCCTCACTTTTAAAAGAGGACAGATGCTAAAAATACTTACAGCACAGAGTTATAAAAAGAAAAACAGTGACAGCAACAAATAAATGCAAACAATACCTTGTGTTAGACTATGCAGTGCTGACACACTTTAAGTCTGAACTCCACAATTCAGATTCTAAGCAGACTTCTAAATCCAAAAAAGCTTAATGAAATTATCTCCACAGCCTCACAGTCAACTTGGCCTCAGAGGCATTGGTGAAGGTGTACAACTGCTCTGATTCTTGTTGTAACTGTGGTGAATATAAGCATTTGAGCAATTCTGTATCACCCAAATCACAGTTATTCACAAGGAAAACAGTCTCTGTGAGTCAAGACGACAGAAAAGAAAAAGGAGTCATCCAAATCCATATGCCAGGAACAGCAAAATACAGTGATACCAAAATATTCCGGCCCAAATGCTAACAAGCACAGGGACAGTAAATTTCACCATCTGATCTGATTCAATTGGACATTTTCTTCCTTTGACATTTTTCTTAAATCATGTGAAAATGAAGGGACTTGAGCATTATCATCTTGGTGCTCTGAACAATGTGTTCTACTTCACAAATCTGTGCACGAGGGAAATATGAGCCCATTCTACTAACTACAAAAGTAGCAATCACTTTTGCTGATCAAATTGTCCAAAACACAAAAGCAACACTCCCTAGAGATAGAAGAAACCACTTTCCTCATGAACAAGAATGGCAAAATGATTCAGTGAGAACCCAAATGAATCAAAACGTCATCTTCACTTAACAATCAATATACATTTAATGAAAATGAATCTTTTTTTCTATTTGGTTATCTAAATTGCTTGTCCTGGCCTTAAACCAATCCACTAAAACCATTACTGGTCATATCTGCCCGTGACAGCTTGCAAGAAAACAATAAATTACAGAGAATTAGAGTTACATGGAATGACCTAAATCACTTGATGAACTTCACAGAAACAAGGAAAGTGACTGAAAATGGTCAAAGGGCTCTTCAGCCTAGGAAAGAGGTTCCCAATTATATTTTCACTTTAAATTTGTACAAAGCTGGCAACTGGCAGCCATTGTCTAGACAGCAACCTAAATAGCAGTAAAGACAAAGTGACCCAAATAGACAGGACAGGAATCTTGGCACCTCTCTGGGCATCCTTCATCTGCTGATGGACAACAAGGACAGATCAAGCCCCTCTTCCTCTCTGGCAAGTAACACCTGCAGTGAGCTTTACAGAAGCATCAGCATCTGTAGGTTTCTGTCAGCTTTCTCTTCTCACTAATCTCACAAGACACAAATGGGATGGCTGTAACCAGCTAATCACAGATGCGCTACAAATCAGCACCAAAAGATTGCACCAAGGTTCCCCAGTGAAGAAACAAAAATGGGCACCTGCCACCCAGACCTGCTGCATCCAAGCCTCAGCATGAGGTCTGGCTCTGGAGATTCCTGCTCTGAAAACATCTTTGTCTGACCTAAATAATTTGTTTAGAAATCTGTTCCAAGGCTGAAAGATGCTGGAAAGCAACTAGGTAAGACAGATAGAGCAAAGAGCCAGGGGGTAAATCCCAGTCTTTTTAAAAAATCAATTCCAGAGGACCATAATCATAATTTTTTACGGTATCTTCTCCATTCAATCCAGCAGGCTTATCTATGATCACTGGCACAAACACCTCTGAATCCAGTCCTAACCTTTAGGAACCTCTGGGATTTTCTCGGATGGTCTCATATCCCCAATTAAGCACTTCCTTTTAAAAATATAAAAACCAACATTTAGCTCTTAATGAATTTTCATGCAAGTTAAGACAATATTAAATCAATTTGCTACTCTAATTAGATTGTTTGTCACCTGGACAATATGTGCTTGCTTGAGTTTTGAAGATAAAAAAGGTGTTTGGTTGGGTTTGTTTGGTTTTGGTTTTTTTTGGACAAGGCAGGTCTCTTTCTGATCTGTAAAAATTACCCATTTTTAACCTAGAAAATGTGCCAAGAAATCAGAGGAGTTTCAAGGGCTAAAGGACTAGAGCGATCAGCTGTAAATGAACTGAGTTCATTGATTTCAGATCAAAGAGAAATGACATATCCAGAAGGTGAACAGGCAGCAATTACCTGAACAGTACCACAGATCACTCTCCCACTTCAGCAAGGTTAATCACAGCTGGGTGTAGGAGATACTTTGTGGAAGAGGACAATTACATTGGTATTTCCAGATCTACAGAATAATCCTTTTCCAAGTAATATACAAGCCAGCTCAGAGCCAATAGTAGGATCCACAGGAAAACAAAGCCTGAAGACCCTATCCTAGTATATTAAAATAGATCACATGGAGCTGAAACTAAATAAACTTTGTCTAGAATTGAGATTTTGTTTTGAGCTAGCATAATTACTAAGGGAACAACTTACCAGAAGGGTGCTCAGAATTCACCATCACAGTAATGTTTTAACTTAACAGGGGTTCACCCTGCTCCAAAGAATATGAACCACCTTAGGGCCCACTGTCTGTATCTGTATTGGAGCCTGGACTAGAATATCACAGTATTCCCTCCTGTGTGAACTAATAAAAGTAAGAACATAACGTGGCACTCACTTTTCTTTCCGGTTTCTGGATTTCAGGTAACACTGCACAGAATGGCTTAATAACTTCTAAAAATTTTACTGTTCAAAAAAAACAAAAACACATACACACACAAAAGAAGACAGAAAAAATATTAATGAACATTTATGAATTTATAAAACTTCACAGAACTTTATTTAGCTTCCAAAACTGCCTGAAAATTAATACCCTCTTCTCAAAACAGCTGAAAACAGGACTAAAATACAAAGTAGAATTCTAGCTCTAACCAGATTGGGCCATTCTTTTTTCCACAGCTGGAATAATTTTAGAAGTGGTGCTGTATGTATCACCAGAAGTGAACTGAATTGTATTCCATCTAAAAATAAATGACCTAGTATCAGTCAGTCTGTGCTAGTTAAACACAGGACGATACTGACATCAAAAGGTATCCATGCAGAGATTAGAATCTTGTGCTTACTGAAGTATTTAGCTGAAAAAATAATCCAATTGCTAAAATATGTTTAGAAATTTTAATTTAAATGGGTAGAACACTTATTCTGACTTGAACTTCAGGGGATTTTATTTTAGCTTTTAATACATCTCCCTTCACAGTTTCCCCTTTAAAAACACAGAAAAGCTCAACAGTTTGAGCTCTTTTTTTTGGAAAAAAATGAAATCAATTTCGAGAAAAAAAAACCAAAATCAAGTATATGTGCCTGGTGGGGAATTTGCCCTCCAAAACTTGGGCATTATTTCCAGCCCGACACACTGGGACAGCCATAAAAAACCATCATCAGTTACTTTTCAAAGACAATGCATTTATTGCACTGCAGAACGCATTTATTACACTGTAAGTAACATTTTGGTTGTAGTGCCATGTTTACATTTACAGCCTGATGGGATATATCTCTATTTATCCCAAGCCCTCACACAGCTCGTTGGAAAGGGGTTCCACAGAGGGAACAAGATATCAGAGCATCACGGAATGGGTCAGCTTGGAAGGGACCACAGTGGCTCATCTGCTCCATCCTCCCTGCTCCAGCAGGGCCATCCCAGAGCACAGGGCACAGATTGTGTCCAGACAGTTCTGGAATATCTCCAGAGAGGGAGACTCCACAGTCTCTCTGGACAATCTGTTCTAGTGCCTGGTCACTGCACAGGACAGAAATTTTTCCTCACGTTCAGGTGGAACTTCCCGTGCATCAGTTTCTGCCCGCTGCCTCTTGTCCTACTGGGTGGCACCACGGAGAAGAGCCTGGTCGATCCTCTTGACACCCTCCCTACAGACCCTTATACACACGCATGTATGTGTATAGAGGGTATATATACTAGATATATATAAATATAGCCTATATAGCGTATATATATATATAGTAGGGCCCTAGTGGACCGGGGCACCCCACACGAAGCAGCGCCCGGCCTCACGCTGCGCCCGACAGCACCGAGCCTGAGCGGGGAGCGGTGCC
Organism: Petroica traversi; assembly: GCA_025920805.1. Lineage (NCBI taxonomy): Eukaryota > Metazoa > Chordata > Aves > Passeriformes > Petroicidae > Petroica > Petroica traversi. Next base: position 9,862,780 of record JAHLSL010000061.1, read on the forward strand.
CGGCACCCCT
>JAHLSL010000061.1:9863189-9884710 GCA_025920805.1 Petroica traversi
CTGCACCGCCACCCCTCACCGTCACCCCGCACCGCCGCCCCTCACCGAGCCTGGCCTCGTGGGCTTCGGCCTTTCTGTGGTGTTGGCACAGCAGTGCCAGGCGAAAAGCACAGGCTGAGCGGTTTGGTACCGCAGTGTTTTATTAACAGCCCAAATCGTATTCACAGATGGACGTGATCATTTCACAGGGTGAAAGGACATTGGGCCATTGGAGCTTGCCCAAAGAAGAGCACAGAGCTGGGAAATGATCTCAAGTACAAGTCCCATGAGGAGCAGCTGAGGGAGCTGGGTTTGCTCATCCTGGAGAAAAGGGGGCTCGGGCTGACCTTATCACCCTCTACAAGTCCCTGGGAGGAGGTGTAGCCAGGTGGGGGTCAGGCTCTGCTCCTTGGATGAGAGGACACCGCCTCAAGTTGCACCAGGGGAGGTTTAGGAATTTCTTCACAGAAAGGACGATTAGACATTGGAAAGGGCTGCCCAGGGAGGTGGTGGACTGATTGTCCCTGTTTAAGGAGAGCCTGGACATAGCACTGAGTGCATGGTCTGGTTGACAAGGTGGTGATCTGTCACAGGTTGGACACAATGAAGGTCTTTTCCAACCTAATTGATTCTGTGATTCTGTGAAGTGAACCTGACAACCTATTCCAATATCGTCCCACAATCACCAAAACAGGCATCACACCTACAGAGCTCTCAGTTACAACAACCAGTGGTCTATAAAATTAGGATTATCAGAATTTACTGCAAAATTTAGATATGACAATTAAAAATAGTATTTATTCTTTCTGAATAACTGATCCAATGCACATTCTTGAATTCTTCCAGTATTAAGCTAAGTTACCAAGAGAGAACATGAAATGTGTGAAGCATTAGGGCTCCTCCAAAACTTTGAACCTATATTTTGGATTGCAGGCTGCATTCCCTAAGAAATCCTCTTAACCAAGAGGATTTGCTACAATACCTAAGCAACCTTTTTTAATAGCTTCTCTTACCTGAAATCACTTAGAAGATTTTTTTCTTCCAGTTTTATATAGTCATAATTTAATAAATACTAATAAGCAACTCCATAACAATTACGTTCACCTAGAGTTCTTGGACAGTCTGACAAATGCCCATAATTAATGGGCCTGTCAGTTTACTTGTAGATTACAATCTCCAAATAACAGCTGGGTTAGTAGCTAAGCTTCAGGAAGTTTCTTGTAATCACCCTTTGTTCAGATGTTTAGCCATACTTATCTTGGAAGTTCATTAAAATACAGGTTTTGTTAGCAAACCCTCCTGTCTCTAAGTCATTGGCCACTGTTTTGATGACTGATAAAAGCTTCAGGAGGTTTCTTCAGTCCATACTGACACAGATGCACCACTTAGGTGTGCTGAACAATGTTTCTGTGCCACCTTCTTCACTGACAGAAGCAAAAAAATGTAGTATTGTTTCCTCTGCTTATTCAAAATACTACTGTGTTCAAAGTTTTCATCTTCAAAGTTCAGGCTTTATTTTTAAATCTAAACTAACATCACTGTTACTGAAATACTTGTTATAGTATGTTTGGTATGTTTTCTTTCTGTCACTGAGTGTTTCTGCTGCCTTTAGTGAACTGTTCAACCAAACAGCTCATTCCTTCAATGTCTTTACTTTTTTTCCTTCGAGTCTTGTACTTCTCTGAAAATTCTGACTCTCTACAATGCACAAATGCTGTAGCTCTGTCTTTCTTAGCTTCTTACTATCTAACAGCACATAAAGGCTCACTCCTCCTTGTGCAGAATTTCCTGCCTAAGGACTGGGACCTGCTCTGATACCCACTCACCCAACCTCTGTAGCATCTCAGGCACATGGTGTGACTCCTGGGGTGTCCTGTGCAGGGCCAGGAGTTGGACTCAATGATCCTTTTGGGTCCCTTCCAACTTAGGATATTCTATAGTTCTGTGATTCTAATTTCTGCTTCTCTTTTCCCCAAAGCAAAAGCACTCCAGCACTGTGTAGTCCCAGCCTGCATGCAGAGAAGAGCAAGGCACACAGATGGAAACAGCCTTGGGTGCCTCCAGAACTGCTGGGAGAAAGAGGGTGAGCCCAAAGTCAGCAGGTGCTTCGCCTGGCTCCTGGGAGCTGTAAGCATCATGCAAGAGCAGCTGGCTGAGGAAAGCTGTGCTCAAGCTCTCCCTTCCCCAGGATCCCTGGGGAGCCCTGGGCTGGGGGCACTGAGCCGAGCTGCACTACAGAAATAGCTTTGTCTCCCACTAGGAGGATCAAACAGGGTCAGAACACTTGAGCATCCTTTACTTGGTTGGATAACCAGACCTGCAGAGCCTGTGGGGGAATGGTGCATATCAAGGTCAGGTTTGAGCCACGTTAAACTCAAAACACAGGGTCTGTTTTTCCCTTGTGTGCACCGTCATAGTGAAAAAGCTGTGGGTTTATGTAATCACCAGTGTGCAGTCAAGGCTGGTGATTGTGCTCTACAACTTCCTTGGCTACAGCTGCAGCCAAAGCAACATTACTCTTCAGCCTCCTTTTTCTAGCTATCAGCAGAAATTTAAAGCAGAATATGCCTTGATTAGATAAAGCTGTTCAGGATGTGCAGGAAGTTATGCAGTTTGCTAAAGCAAAGTGGGAGAAACATGATTTCTTGTTTCTGTGATGGATGTGCTAAAGCAGTGAGGTGAAACATCACAGAACAGAACAGAGGTTACAGAGTTACTTCTGGGTCATGTGGTGTCAGTGAATGAATGAATACGTGAACTAACTAGGATGAAATAGTAAAGCAGGCTTCAGAGATGATTTTGGGAGCTGTCTCTCCAAGTGAACACACATCCTGCCTTTGATCTGCCCTTTCTCACCTACTATGAATTTCCATCTGCAAGTGCTGCATCTGGTTAAAACCCACTTGTTTCTTTTCAGAAATGTCCCTGGCTCTCACTAATTACTTAAGCATTGCTTGCACAGGTCACTGAGAAGAGCAAGGAGGTGCCAACTTGACCCTGAAACCAGGAAAGGAAAAATGCTGAGTGAAATCCTGTGATGGGGGAATGCTGCTATGGGGCAGTCAACACAGGGGTCAGCCTGGGATGCCTGTCTTCCATTTGGCTTCACTGCTCTCTTTAATAATGTTTTGGTTCTTTATTCTTTGTTTCCCAATAAAGACTGTTTTCTTTCCTTTCTCCAGATGACAGCTGTGCTGAAACCATCCCTTGGAATTTCTCACCCTCTGGCTGAGAAAAACAGTTGTGCCTGAAGCCTTCAGGAGCCATCCTGCATGGTTCCCCCAATGGGAATTCTGCTTTAAGAACTTACGGACTGAGAAGGGCACCAACAGCCACAACAGATTGCATTCCTGGCCCTCCAGGAAAGAAAAAAAGAGATAATCCACAACATTCTGCTATAGAAATGGCTCATTCCCAGGCATGGGGAAGCATTTATTTGATCAAGCAGCACTAACACTTCTGTGGGAATAGAAGAAACAGAACCTGTTTCCACACACACACCATCCCAGGAAACTGTCAAGTGCAAATATGCAGCATGATATAAGGTATTCCACAGTCATCTCACCAATCTGTCTCCTGGACTGGATTTTTAACTTTATGAAGACATTTTGTAGAAAATTGTATAAGAGAACAAGAAGTATCAGGAGTAACAGGCACTTCTCATTGTTAGGTATCCCCCAACATGAAAAAATAGCTTCATAATTACCAAACTTATTCCACCTTTTTTTTTTTTTCCTTTTTCCATTTTGGAGAACTAAGAGTCTTAAGGATCTGGCTTTGTTCTTCTTCATGGGAGGAGGCACTAAACATGACTGCATCAGGAGCAGTCCATCCACTGAAAGCTTAGATAAATGTGCGGGTCAGAACATCTTCCTGCTGCTTGGTGTGGAGGGTTCCAATGCCGACTGCTGGGGCTGGTAGAGGAGGTCTGCTCACAAGACGGAGCTGAAATTTGAGTTGTGGGGAAACAATTAATGAAGGACAGAATCACATCTTGAGGTCCTGATGCCGCGCTGATATTTGCCAGATACTGGGCAGTCCCAGCTGGAAGTAATGCAGGAAGTTATCTCCCATGTCCCAAAGACCATGAGTCCAAGGACATTATGGTGCATCATCTGCCAGAGCAAATGGCACCTTTGCATTCTCCTCCTACTCCCCTGCCTGGGAGCTTTCATTACCCTGTCTATTTTGACTGAATACCATGTAAAATAAAGCTCTAGTCCTGCTCTTCACCAATGGTGCTATAAAGAGCAGAAGTAGCTAAAATTAGAACACGTTTGGTTTAGGCATTAGGTTTTTGTTGTAAGCACCATAGAATTTTGCATTCAAGGAGAACCTCAAACTTCGTTTTAAAGACTAAAACACCCAGGGACATCTTACCTTAAGTCCCAGCTGCTTTTCAAACCGTGGAGACACAAAGGACCACGGACCCATGTTCTGTGGCTCTTCCTGACTCCAGATGAAGACTAAAGGAAGGACAAGGGTACATAACAAACATGCATATTTATCTTTTCAGCAGAGAAAAGAAAACAGGTTTTTTTTGTTTTTGTAGCACATCTATTTTTCTGTCTTGACACTACCTTTGAAATGAAGGCATGCCAGACTCAATTCCCTCGCAGGTCACAACTGAATTCACACCCAAAGTATGTCCACCCTTAGGGTATACTGTGTGTACATTCTGCTTTTCTACTGATGTTTTCAAAAGCTACTGAAAGGACTGGATTGCAAAGACCAAAGCAAAAAATATTTCAAATGGTTTGTTCTAATTTTCAGTGCTGCTTCTTGGAAGCTAACAATAGCAGAGAAAAGAGTTCTTTTAGCACAAGCAATAAACATTTCTGAAACATCCCACTCCAGAAACACTTGGATGTATGATGAGGAGAACAAAGAGGAAAAAGCCACTACAGCTCTTCATTTGAAAAGGCAGGCAACAGATTTAGTTCAGTACTTCAAAGAGTCTAGAAATACAAAGGTAGTATGAAGACTGGCTGACCTTTTGCTTTGCTGTATTTGCTCAACTCTTGCTGTAGAGCTTCCAGGGGGAAAGGACAGAGCTCTTCAAGTCTCAGAATAGCAGTGCTGTGCTGCTTCTCTCCCAGTGTTTCTCTTTGCTTCACCAGAGCGTAGTAATGCTTTCCAGAACACAGCACCACTTGGGTGACACTAAAAAAAAAAAAGAATGTTTCCAAGTTTAGTGTTATGTAGAACAGCTTCACACTTCCAACCAAAACAATCAGTCAAACTTCAAGGACCACTTTATGAAGCTAAATTGCTTCCCTAGACCATGTTTTCTCTTCTTTGCCTTCCCTTCCCTCCCACTCCCCTCCAACAGTTGGCAAACCAACCTTTGGGCACAGTATGCCAGAGGTCCTATTTCTTCAGTAATTCTGGGAAAGTTACTTTACCATGGAATCAACCTCTCTTAGCTTTGACTATCTAAAAATTAAACACACAGTCAAAGCTAGTCATCTCTGCACTTTCTGTAGAAAATAAACCAGAGGGAGACAAGTCCCTCCAGAGAACAATTCTCTGCCATGCCAAAGCAGGACTGCCTGCTGGAGAGACACTACACCCTCTTGCAATCACAGAGGTCTCAGCTGCCTCATTTTACTGCAAAAAGCAATGAGATAAACTACAGCCTCTGTACCTCACCATCCCACTGAAAAAACCCAAAATGTTAAGGAACTGCCAGCCTTTTGATTGGGGGTCAGGAAGAAAAGAGGAAGGATGCTCAGATGTGGGTACTACTGGGGCAAAGAGCAGATAAGGGGAAAAAATTTATGGTTGAATTGGTCATTGTGAACAGGATTCACTGTCTTATCTGAAAGGAGAGAGATGTACACACACTTTATTATTGCCCCACCTCATCAGTTCAGGCATTCCAGCCCCAGAACAAAAATTCTGGGTTCAGTTTTGGGCCACGCATGAAAAGAAAGAAATTGCAGAGCTGGAGCCTGTCCGGAGAAGGGAACAGAGCTGGGGAAGGGGCTGGAGCACAAGTCCTGAGAGAAGCAGCTGAGAGAGCTGGGAGGGCTCAGCCTGGGGAAAAGGAGGCTCAGGAGGTGCCTTTTCATTCTCTACAACTCCCTGACAGGTTGTAGCCAGGTGGAAGTTCATCTCTTCTCTCAGGTAACACAACAGGACAAGAGGAAACAGCCTCAAGCTGCATCAAGGGAGGTTTAGAATGGATGTTAGGAAATGGATGTTTCTTCACTGAAAGGGTCACGCACTCGAATAGGCCTCCCAGGGCAGTGGTGGAGTTACCATCCTGGAGGCATTTAAATGTCTTGATGTGACACTTGGGACATGGTTTAGTGGTGGACTAGGCAGTGCTGGGCTAATACTGGACTTGATGATCTTAAGTGTCTCTTCTGACCTAAACAAATCCAGGATTCTGTGATTCATGTCACAGCTGCTCCACTGACTGTCAGCTAATGGACACAGTGCAGGATAGGACCCATCAGGTTGGTAACTACAGTCACAAATTCCCTGTGAGGCCAAGGGCTGACAGCCTGAACACTGCACTGTTTTGCAGACAGATGTGGTAACTACCAACAATTAGCAGAGGAAAAGAAGAGGAAATAAAACTAACCGCAGTCGCCCACTATAAAATGTTTTTCCCTCAAAGTCACCTCTTCCATATCACCTCAAAGTTGAGCTGTTGGGTAGGAAAAAGGGACAGGACATCTCCTGAGTTTCTCCTCTAAGAAAGCAGAGCTACCTTTTAGGATCTACTGAGGAGTCACCAATGACAGGCTTGAATGTTGTCCCTGGGGCCATTTCTTCAAAACTTGATACAGCAGCCTACATGGGGGAAGAATTGGAAGTTACCAAATCTTGCTGCTTTTCCCTCAGGCCAGAGTCAGAAAGAATACTCAGATAGGGTTTTGGTACGTACAAAATGCACTGTCTTCCCTCTCCCTCATATTCCCATTCCCAGTGAAAAGTGGGATAATAAGCTTCTCAAGAACACCATCAGACCAGGAATGAACCCTACTTCTAGCTCACCTCCACCCAGCTTTAGTCCTCAGCCTATTTGGCCCCAAACAGGCAAAATTCCACCGATTTGACCTCAAAACAGCAATCAGAGAAGACACAGGAAGAAGAAAGAGGGGAAGAGAACACAAAAGAAGAGAAGAAAAAAAAAAAGAAGGAAGGATATGTTCAGCTTACTGGGAGCCTGAGTAACACTTTGGGAGAAGCAACAATGAGAGGTTTCCTGAAGTTTCGGACCATTTGCCGCCGGAGTAAATGGAAATACTGTGCTGGGGTGGTGGGATGCACGACTGACATGTTGACCTGGTCGCCATCAACTCCCTCTTCTGAGCTGTCACACATCTGTACAGGGGGAACAGCAACACCTTGTCACAGGCAAGCTGTGAGACCAATATGCAAAAAGAATTCAGGCACATGAGGCACACTGACCCATACAGGATCAGATTAGCAAACACCCAAATTCAGACACTGTTTCTCTGAGGAACAACTTCAGAGAAGAACTGGGTTTAGCATTTAACTGGTAAGATTGTATCTGAACTGCCTTCTTGGACCACATTGCAACGGGGCACCAGGAGTCCCTATTTTGTACTTTTGCAGCACAGCTCCCAGGCACTGACTGCCAGTGCTGTGCTGGGGACGTGTGACCCTGAGGGTGTGGTGGGTACCTGTAAGAACCGTTCCATCCGGCAGGACGAGTGCTCAGGGCCCGCACCATCGTAGCCATGGGGAAGAAGAATTACTATCCCACTCTGCAGAAGCCATTTGGCCTCACCTAGAAACACAGAATGAGGAGGAAGGATGATTTTCACAGAACACAAAGCTGCAGAACACACTGCTTTGCACAAACTACTCAGGAAAAAAAAAAGAGCTAATTTCTACACCATTAAATAGAAGCCTGAAACATGCTGCTGGCATTGTGCCCTGAGGTTCACTACAGTGAAACAACACATGTAAGGTGAACTGAAATAATCATGTAGATCTGGATTCTCAGAAGACTTAAGTCTCCACATGGGAGTATATGACACAGTGAAATTTTAAAACTTCACCTCTGCAGGTGTGATCCCAGCAGCATCCTGTGAGCCAGTCCTGGCTAACACAGCAGTGCTTGTTCCCCTGAGGTCTGCCAAACCTCCTGCACTATATAAGAGATTACAGTCAAATCCAGAAGGTAATTCATCCCAGCTTCAAATACATGTGGGTGGGATAAGAATGCCTCTGAATTTCCATCTATGACTACAGAGGTTTTATATCTGAGCACTCAGAAAATGTGTGAGAGTCAGACTTTGTAAGGTGTTGTTGTGGGGGTTTTTGTTTGTTTGCTTGTTTTAAATAATCACTATTTTCCTTCTCTGTTGCTTCAGGAATTTTTTGATGCTTCATGAAGGAAAGGTACAGCCTATAAATCTAGCAACCATATATTGCACAGTAAAATAAATGTGGAGGAAGAAAGACCATTAGTATAATTAATTTTCCTATTGTAATGACTGTACTCTCCCAAGGAGTCTTTCATTTCAGATGTACTATCTTCAGAGAAAAGCTGCACAGAAGTCAGGACCACCCAAGCAAGCTCATAGGACTCCTTGAGACAACAGAATTCTTTGCACAACATGTTGCCCTTTTACTTGAAAGAGGAAGGACTGTCTAAAAATGTGCGTAATACAAATTATTGATTCTTAAATATGTTAATTCCTTGTACACTCACCTCCAGAGATGAAAGTGTCAAATATTATCTGGGCTCCATTAAAGAAGTCTCCAAACTGAGCTTCCCAAATCGGCAGTAACTTAGGGCTCTCAATACTCATTCCATATTCAAAACCAAGCACAGCTTCTTCAGACAAGGGACTGTTACTCACCTAACAAAAAGGAATTGTTGGGAGGAATGGGTGAGGAAGAAGACAACCAAGGGTTAAGAAGCGTTGGAACCAGGCAATCAGTGCTAGGCATGCTGAGGATAGACACTCCTAAAAGCAATTGACAGGCACTGATTTTTTGTTTTTGAATGAAGGCACTGAGGGGAAAAGATCAATACCTGATCTCTGAAGGAAAAGCAAATACCCTTGTTAAAGTTGTAATTGGTAAGCACAAAGAATAGGGGTGCCCTGACAGTTTTTATGTCCTTGTATCTGGGGTTTGCCAGAACATACTACCTACATATGGCTCAGCAGCTTTAAAGAATAAGTTGTTTCAGCACAGTTTGAAGAAGGTGGTCTTGTGGGCCACAGAACCTACCTCTAGGAAACCCTTCTGGTCTGGGGACATGTGATTCAGAGGAATGTAGGTATCATCTGTCTCTTGGCAAACCAACATTGCGTGTCGTTGGCTAAAGGTTCCTCTGCCAACATCTTGTCCACTTAGTCTGATATTAAACCCTTGCCAAGCAACAAACAAAACATCAAATCAGCAAGTCATGTAAAAAGAAAACATACAGGAAATAATTCTATCTCTTGTTAGATCTCTTTTTGGATTTCCCCTCATCAGCAACATCAAATCTGAGATGCAATTCTTAACCAGCAACAGCTTCAGCTCACAAGCACACAGATGCTCTGACATTATTTTGGGTAAAATGGCTCAATTTACTGAAGCAAACTGCAAAAAAATGTGCATTCTGTATCATATGTAAATTGAGATTTGAATTCAGGCTAGAGAGGAGGGAGAAGAAATAGCATAAAGCACGCAAAGTACTTGGGAACCCCGCTGATGTCAGCTGCAGTGCTCACATGCTCAGCTCTTTGCACAAATGTTTTTGAGGAGTGGGAGAGAGCTACAGTTCTTTGAAGATATTTAAGACTCAATCTACAAATATTAGTGACATATAGGATTTATATATACCTCCTCTTAGACCATGCAAATCGTCAAATTTATACATCATAGTAATCTTTTTACTTAGATACACCTAAGGAATCTAATGTTATCCTTTACTGACATTAAAGCAAAAAAATATTTTACTGTCTCCTGCCTAGTTGCCTTACCTTGACTCAGCAGAGAACCAAATGCTAAAGTTTCAGCTGTTGCCCAGTCCAGCTTTTTTCCTTCCTCCATTTTTTGAACTCTTGACTAAAAAAGCAAAGAACAAGAAAAATATACTGTTTCATCTTTTTCCATCTGTAACTCTTTTGGTGACACAGACTAATATTAGAAGCCATGAAAAAACTACACACTATGGAGAAAAATACTATATTCCAGCCAGCTTAAGTTGAATTGGAATACAGTCTTATTTCAGCATATCCTGCCTGAGGACCACAGAACCATGGATGATCCACGTGTTCACCTCCCAGTCAACAAACTGTGGACTGATGAATTAATCCTAGTCTAAAAATATTAAAAATCTTAGCACAGCATAGAGTGTAGTCTTGACAGACTTCTGGTCTGACTGGTTAGCAGTGATGAAAGATACCAGGTGTAAGTACATCAGTCTCCAGAACTCTTCCCTGTTCTGGCCTGCAGAACTGCAGACAAATGACTGCACTGAGCTGTAGAGTTCTTGCCTTGGGCTGGGAAGACAAAAACATCAGTCTTTTGAAATATTCAACTCACAGCCTCTCTCTGGCTGCCAAGCAGACACCTGCACACACTCATCATCCATCAAAGGGAAACATTTGCAAACCTCAAACCGATCCAAACCAAACACCAACTTAGGAGCTATCAAACCCTGACTATCAAACTTGGCCACACATTGTCTTCTGTTTATATATCTATTCATAAAAATCTCACTACTGGCTTTAGAAACTGTGTACACTATTGCCAGGTTCCTGACTCATTCCCTCACAAAGTACTCATTCTAATTACCAACTATATAAATGTTAGTCAGTTATCATAATTGTTTCTTTCAATTTGTAAGAATAATAAACTGTATTTTCTATAAGCTTTCTTCTTCATTAGAATAAAATATCGTTGAAATAACAAACTAAAGTATATGGTCAGACCTGGGGTAAGAAGTCTTTCTTCAAAACTGGAGGACAAATGGCATCATTTCAGCCTTGAAACAGAGTGAGCTGTTTTTCCTAGAGAACACCATGCTAATCTCTAACTGGCAACCCTGCTGTACTCAGACTCTTCCCTGTAACAGGTTGTACCTTTGAGCCATGGGATCAGAAGTATCATGAAGCTCTACTCACCTGTGCATAGGTCTTCAGGAGATGACTGTGCATCTGGAGCTCTTCAGGCACCTCCACGGACTTGACTCCAATGAACTGCAGGAGTGGCACAGGCATCCCCGTGTCCCAGGTGGTGATTTTGGCAGAAGGCTCCACCAAACCTTTCCAGTGGGCCTGCAAGTTGGTGGGAGGTGGGCTGTACGAAGTCATGTTGGCAAGGTGATCATTCAGCTTGGAATAGTACGTGGACTTTATCTCAGACACTTCAGCCTCAGTCATGAGCCCAGCAGCCATGAGGTGCTCTGCGTACGTGTCTGGGATGCTCTTACGGGATCTGCCAGGGAGGGAATCAAACCCCACAGATATTAAGCCTAAAAACAGTGTCACAGGAGAACAGGGAAATACCATCTTAATGCAGTCAGGTACCATAGAAAACTAATGTAAATGGTGTCCTGGTGCATTATGCTTATTTGCACGAAGTTCGCTTTCCTGGCATTTTCAGAAAGATAATAGTTCTCTTAGAGATGTGTTTCATAGTCCTTTATTAAAAAAGTAAAAGACAAAGTGCTATAGTTGGCAGTTACAGGTAAAAAAAAGGTAAAAAACCCCTCTGTGCTACCATGCATATTTTCTTCAGGGAAATTCACAGTAGGATATCTGCATTGGAGAGAATCAAGGCAACCATTTCATAAATACTTCACCTAAAATACCAGAATTCACTGGGAAGTTAATTTTTGTGTGTTTTTCTTTGGGGATAAGGATGAAATCTGAATACATTTAAATGCTTACAAAGATGAGTTCCCACTGGAAGCAGCAGGACCAAGCAAAGACAAACATCAAGCTAGCTTCCTGCCCATTCTCCCACATCATCCATGCTTCCCCTTGGCACACCGAAGGCTACTTTACCCTCTGATTACCAGTGGTCACAAATTTGAAATCCAAGAGCTATGTTCAAGACTTTTTTCTCCAAAAAACATCAAGCCACACATTCAAGAGCCAACAATAATTATTACCCTCATTAACATCTTATTATTAGACTCACACCACAGTCAAGTGCTGCTGACAGTGTAGCTGCTCTTACACAAAGACCTGAGGATATGTCAAAGGATTTCACACAAGACTTCTGTTGCAGCAGCAGGACTTGAGGTGATGCATATTTTGATGGTGTAACCCTTACCTGATGATTTTGTACATGCTGGGGTTGGTGAAGAAGGGCTCATCAAGCTCATTGTGGCCCCACTGCCTGTAGCACAGCAAGTCCACGATGACATCCCTGCGGAACTGGCGCTGGTACTCCACAGCCAATCGTGTGGCACGGACAACTTCCTCAGGATCATCCCCGTTCACATGGATAACTGCACAACCAACGATTTTACCTGCCCAGGGATTCAAAACACAACAGCAATCACACCCAAGTCTTCCAAAGCAAGCAGACACACACCTGCTCTGCTGAAATTACAGACAACCTATGTGGAGTAAGTATAATAAAAACAAATCCAAAAAAGACGCTCTTTGTGATGACAGCTGGGGTAAGGAGAGGAGTCTTGCCTGAGAGGATGGGCAATTAGCCCAACCTGTTGTATTTGTCAGTTTGAGCACAACTTCTTTACAAGCACTTTATTCCCAGAGGACTTTTTATACACAGTTCCTGCATCATATTAATCTGGTAGTGCACAGGGACTGGGAGAGAACGACTTGATTGCTTCTCCTTCAAACAAAAATTGAGTTTTATTTCCTTCTTTTCTTAAGTTATCACTACTATGAATTCATACAGGCCAAAAGCAACTTCCTCCCTTATTATTATCATTCTGCCCACTGCTTCTCCAGGCACAGAAATCTCTTCATTAAAGAAAATACTGCAAAATTTCATTATCTTAAATATCATTATCTAAAACATTTTCTCCTGTATGATAATTTGGCTGCAAGCAACAGTGCTTCTTTCATATTTATCTGTCCAAATTCTGGGAAACTAAGATACTTCAGCCATTCCTGGCTTGTGTCAAGTTTCTCTCCCTAGCAAAATACTAAAGCTCAGCTACATAACAGCCCCTCCTCACTGACAGGTAAGAAGAAAGGAAAACTAAGGATGGAGGCAAAAAAAACCCAAACCCAAAAAAAAACAATCCATAATTCAAAACCAGCCCAAGGATAACAGTAATACCATATGCTATCTACCGTATCAGATTTAGTGAATGTACCTGTTTGGTTTGATGAAACCATAAGACAAACTCTTGATGTTAGGTCAAAAGCATTCAGAAGTCTATTTTTACTTATAGGAGACATATACAAGATAATCAACTACTACATCTCTGACGATCAGTCCAAAACAAAGCTTCTAGTTCAGGCATAGAAAGGTCTTGAGCTTGATCTTTAAACTGAAAGCTCAACAGGTTCACATGACAACAAATAAAACAGCAAAAATGGAGGATTATGTGACCTATAAATCTTGCTCAGAAAACACACAGGGATGATTTTTATGAAATTTAACAAGATATATATAAATAAATCTGTTATATACTCCAGATGTGATACCTTTTTAAAAGCTGTCAATAATATGACAGAAACTAAATGAGATACAAAGACTTCACAGCAATCTTGCAATTATTTTATCACATCCTGTAAAAATGTGACAAGATTTTCCCTTGATATTTAGTCTTTGCCTTAAAGCAGATAGGGGAGGGCATATTTTTAGCATCTGAATTGATGCTAGTAGGAGGGAATAATCAATAATAATTTTAATTCCTACTCTACCATGAAACTGGAGTTATATTAATCTCTCCCTAGAGCTGACAGGCAGTTGCTATAAAAAGTCCATTGCATATCTTACACTGGAGTTAAAAATCCTTTCTGACACAACAGGGCAATCTTCCTTGTGATTCAACCCTACATACCAATGTCACTGCAGTACAGAGATGATCTTCCTCGCTCTGGAGGAGTGGTATAGCCCAGCTGGTTATTAACAATCAAATGGATGCTCCCACCAACTCTGAAATGTGGCAGATTAGAGAGGGTCAGTGTTTCAGGAACAATCCCTTGCCCAGAGAAAGCAGCATCGCCATGAACCTACATCAGGGAAAAAGATGGAAAAGTCTCATTAGGAAACATTGGAGGAACAGCAAAATCAAAACCATAACTCATTAAGCAAGACCTTCTAAACTGGGTACATGGAATAAATACAGTTGCAGCTGGACTTGCTACTTAATCCCTCTCAGAATACTGTTTCCATGACTTGAGAGTTTATGTAGCCTTATCTTAACACAAGGTCATAGCAGCCAACATATGTACACAACTGCCTGATGTAATTCCTACCTGGAACTGACCCATAACCTTCTAAAACTGACCCACCAGTGTCCAGGTGACTGCAAGTTTCCTGGCTATGGCAAAGCTGCAGCAATCAGAGGCAAGTCACTGACTCCCTAACCTAGGGAGCCACTCCCCACAGCATCCACTACACCTTTGCTGAAGTTGAATGCTGTGAACTGGGACTTATGCCCATTTCCACCCTACCAAACAGACAAGGTCAGAAAAACAACTAGAAAATTAACTGAATGGAAGCACTCAAAGCCACAAACTTTCAGAAGGAAATAAAACCTAAGTTCTTAGCTAAGCAATAGCAAATAAATGTTGCAAATAAAAAAAGAGTTTGGAAGGGGAAGGGAGAATACTGTGATATCCAACCCAAGTTTCCAAAAAAGGCTGGAGATACTGGAGTAATATCATCTAGCATTTCAGTGTTTTGAAATTGGAGACAGTTCTCCACTGATGAATATGACCATAGCTTCCTCAGAATGCTTCAGATTCAATCATTTGCAGATCAAAGTCACTATGCAGATTGATGCACTTTCTTATTGATACCAGATGACAGTTCTGCTTTCTAGCTATGGAATAGTGGTTTCAAGCCGTAAGAGACTTCTGCAAGTACACAAAGATAATAGAGGTGCAATCAACCAGTGAAACAGCAGCACTGGGTTTTATACCATTCAAATACATATTTTCAAGAGGTATCAGAGCAAAACAAAGGTAACTACTAGAAGAGAGATAAGCAGTGTCCCCATTCTATCCCTTACCATGCTACACTTGTTCCTGAAGTCTTGGGTTTTCACTTTTCCCTCCTGGGTTCTTCTGCTGCCTAAGAAGGCTACATATCTCGGTGATAGCATTTGAGTGAAGACCCTAAAATATCTGAGAAAACTTTATGGCCTTTAGCACATCCCAAAGCACTAGAGCCTAAAGACAGTGTGACTATCCAACTACATAAGACTGTTCATAAGCATCTCAAACCCCAGATGATTCAATTCCTGTTGTGCAGGTAGGATTTTACTCATTCTACCAAAAAGATGGAGGCAGTTCTTGCTATGGCACGTTTTCCTCTGCGCTGTATTAGCAAAAAGCAAGGTCATAATCAACTTTAATTCACCAAGCAATGAGTCTGAGAGTGTAATTTATTTCTGAGAAATCTTATTCCCAGATCTCAGTTCAAATCATGAACATCAGTAGTTACCTGATGTCCAGGAAGTGGAGTTAAGGTATGTAAGAAGGTGAAAAATAAACCACCAAAGATGAACAATTAAATACGTCAGAGATGTCCATGGTAGTTAACCAAGAAGAGGTTTATAATCCTTTTAAATTCTGAGCACACTGAAGTTCTAGAGAAGACCTTCAGACCCTGGACAAGGAAGCACACCACTGACAGTGGCACCTTAACTGATCTTTACTCATTCTCCCCTCAAGCTCTGGTACTGAGGCTTGTGGAAGAAGAGAAGAAATGCCAGTATGAACCTCAATTCAGTGTGTCTACACTTACATTTCTCAAGAGAAAGCACTGTAAAAACAGAATGTTCAAAGATAAACTTTGAAACCGAGATTCTGAAACACAAGGTTCCTGCTTTCATCTCTTTCCTGTAAATTTCCTGAATGAGAGCAGTTAACAGTTACAACTAAAACTTTGTTTTCAATCTAACTCTTGAACATCTTAAAGACACAATCACAAGGACTGAAGTTCAGGTTACATGATACATTTTCTTCCCTTTAGGAATACTTTGAATCAGTTTACTAACATGGAAGCATTTAGTACAGAATCAAATGTTTCTCTTTACTATGCAATCCTCCATACCACTTACCCCCACAAATCCTAAAAACTTAATTTTTTCTTGGATAGGGAAGGTCCATTTATGCTGAAGAATCTTAATTTAGAGTTGTAGTACTGTCATTACAATTACAACATGGTGAAGATCTACCATTATAAGAAAGAAACAACAGTATCTTCTCAAACTAAGACCTACCTGCACTGAAAGATGGAGACATACTGGGCCACAAAAGTTGCCAGCACTTGCGTGCTCTAAAGCCTTTTTTTTATAAAAAACTAAGAACCCAAACTTGCCCAGAATATTTCGTTTTCTCATTTCTGCTTTTTCACAATATCGACACCCTTTCAGAAGAAAGCAGAACATTTTTTAACTGAAGTATGTTTTAACTTCTACATGTAACTTCCTCCATGTTTGTTATACTTTACAGAACATTTACACCCATACATTAACTCAGTTTTGTTTGATATTTCTATGTACACTCCAGTTCACATTCTAGTCCAGCAAGTCTTACAAAGATCAATTAAAAATTGTGAGCAAAATACCTGCAGGCAAATAGCTTTGTCCCCAGGCTGTGCAGAGCTCTCTGGGGAGTAATCCCCATCCAGCAGAGTTTGTTGCCTTGCTCGTGTCTTGCCCACAGCCACTGGGTTGATGGCTTCTAAATGTGAGGGGTTGGGGAGCAAGGTGACGTGCACAGGTCTGTGGGAGCCAAAGTCCAGATCCACAGAAGATGTCAGGTGGGAGAGAACATCCCCAATGGCTGCTGAACTCTCTGGGAACTCACTCAAACCACGCATCTTGCGGAACATGAGCTGCGTGGAAACAGATTTTGTTAAAACCCTTTTCTGATTCACTGACATGTTGAAAGAAAAACACTCTCCTACTCCTGAAATTGCAAGGATGCTTCTAAGTAACAGCACATAAAACCCATCATTAGAGTTCTTTTAACAGTCTCCTGCAGACAGTTCACTGAAGTGTTGGTAGGAAGGGAGAACACTCTCACACAGGTAACATTTTATTGCTCCAGCATTTACAACACAGCAAATTTTCAGAGGCTCATTTTACTGCAAACAAACCAGGCCGCTGCCCCTGAGATTATAAATCTCTTACCTCAGGAGGGAGCTGGAGTAAGCCCGCGAGCAGATTCAGCCTCCCCCGGTGCGGCATTCCAATGACGATATCCGTGACCCCGCTGTACGCGCACATCTTGAACAGCTCGTGGAAGAAGCCCATCATGCTCTCGGCTCCCTCGCCACCGTATCGCTTCACCGTGGCAAACTTGGTGGCCAAGAAGTGATCAAACTCCTGTTCAAACCAGGACAACTTCAGTATTAGGCTATTTTAAGCAGCAGTCTTCTGTTTATAAAATTGAAATGTAATTTATGTTTATATCCTTGAGGCATACAATCTAAACTAAGCCCTGGAAAGACTCAGCTCGCTCTCCTCCCACACAGTCTGAGACCAGAAGCTATGATGACTATGAAAAATCAGCTCTTATCTCCTCCTAAACATAAAAATATTGGATTGAGGACCAAACTTTCTCTTTCTGACATGGAAGGTGCTTCAAGAAGAACCCTAACACCAGACTAATTTACAAATTTCTTGGTAGTTTATCTGTAGATGGAAATTAAGGACTGGTGTTCTTTTACAGAATAAACCGTAACTTTTCAGAGATACAAAGTGCTAGCAAAGCAGTGTTTCACTTTGGTTTGGATTGGGCACAAGCCTTAGTACATAGGTAAAATGCTTGAGACAAGAAGAAGAAATGAATCTGTATTTACTTCACTTTCTTTTCACTTCATTCACCTCCTTCTAGAAAGCTCTGATAAGGGACCAAGTTTCAGAAGCACTGGAAATTTCTTTCATTTTGACAACTGAAGACAGAAACTAAACAAATCTGTACCTGAGAAGGGAAGACTAAGCCACACCCAAAGATCTGAGCCAACTGCTAGATGAGCAACATTCAGTTCTAAGGAATAATGTACACAAAACTAATTACATATAAATGCATTTCTTTTCTGTCAGGGTTAAATTCTATATTCTTAGTATAGTTCTGGTCATATTGAAATCAAAGCAGGGCACATCAGGGTCCCAATATCAACCGCCTGTGTCACCATCGAATTCCTCTAACTGCCAAAGAGGCAACAAAAAACACAAAATCGGCCATATATTTCTGTTTAGTCATTGGTAAATATTACATTTAACACTCCTTCCACTTGGAAAACTGGAAACTGGGACACTTTTCTAGATCCTGCTCTTCTACCTTTCAATCCTTCTGGATAACATGGGAAGAAAAGGGGAAAAAATTAAAACTTTTCACAGTACAGAAGTATTGGAATAAATGTTTTCTATACATTTCGAAAGTGCATAAATATTTCACTTGCTTGCAGAGGCACTGAATAAAGGTTCCTTGCTGAAAAGCACCATATTTGCCAGTGCTATATGATAACACCTCAGTCCAACTCTGATTTGTTCTTTCAAAACCTTGAGGGACAGCATGCTTTAAGGACAGTAAAACAGATCAGCATGAAGGTGAGAGGAAAACACAGAACAGCTAAGCCAGAGCACAAGATTTCACAGAGCTCTGCTCAACCTTGTGTTCCCATCAGTAACATTTAGTATCAGCTGTCAGATCGTTAATCTAAGAGTATCTCGCTTTTGAAGACTGATTATTCATGGGTTTATAGTGTCATTATTTCAATAATGGCTGTTAGGTAAATTCAGCAACAAACTCCAATGAGATTCCTGCATTGCTCTGCTTCAGGCAAAACCTTGAACTTCCTCCTGCACAGTGTCAAGCCTTTCAGGACAGTGATTGATCTTTTTCTGCATGAATCATGTCCAGAATTGTAAAGGATCCATGACAGCTCCATGACTATTACAATCCAGTGACAGGGAACAAAGTACCTGGGACTCCAGCATCAGTTTGCACAAGTGCTTTTTCTCTTCAGGTGTAAATGCTTCTTGCTTTAGCTCTTCAAACCTTTTAGCAAACCATTCTCTCTCCTCCAAAGTTGGAAGCTGGCTTGTTTCTATGGAAATATGCCCGCAGTATATGTGGTCAAGGTAAGCCATCACATCCTCTACAGAAGCCTCCTCTTTTCCCATGTTTATAAGTCCTGGTGGGAAATAAATGCTATTAGTCACTTTGGGGGGAGGAGGGGGAAGCACTAAGGCCTGTTTTGGAGAAAATAAAGCAATGAGAGAGAACCTCCTCCTTTGTTTAAGGCCGCAGCAAGACTCTAAGAGAGCCAAGAAAAGACAATTCTTGACTTCTGCCCCTGTACTTTCAAATCTTTACTACAGGGTTAAGTATTACGGTAAATCATAGAATGTTACAGTAACACAAGGAATTAATGTTTAACCTCAGTAGCTGTAAGAACAAGTACACATTTTCATGGTTTCTGAAGATGCTAGAAGGCAGCCTGTCACTGCACTATGATTTCTGCAACAAACATATGTATGCTGAAGTTGACAGTTTTCTGTCAAACAGTTTTCATTACTGATTGAGTGACCACTCAATATCTGACTCATCCACAGAGGCCACAGCCTCTCAATTAATCAACCAGTAACAGAATTTGCTGTGATAAGGCTGAGGACTCACCTGTGGTAACAAGAGGACCCTGAAGAACTTCAGCCAGCCGCTGGATTTCAGGTACCATGTTCATAACAGCTCGGCCAGCAAACAGGGGGTTTATTTTGGCTGCTTTGTGGCCATGTTCAGCATAGGCAGTTATTAAACGAGCAAGAGCATGGTCAACTAAAACCAAAAAGAAAGCAGAACAGTATCACACATACGCCCAGATTAAATCCACTTACAGCACCAATTCAGGAATGTTTTGTCTGCTGGCAACCAATGTTGTAGCTGGAAAGAGCTTTCCTATACAGTTGTTTCCACCTTAATACCCTGCAACAGCTCCCATCAGCAAACTGCTAAATCTGCTCACCCATCCAATTTCCAAGCAAGTACAGTTTCCCTCATAGGTTAGGGTCCTGTAAACATATGCAAAGCAACTTCATTTTGCTTTAATGCTCTTTACAACAGTTATGTCCAAGTCAAAAACAGCACATTATCAGCATATAAAGTCTTATTTCCTAAGCCAACTCAATCCTATCACTTATGCTTCCTTGTTCCTTGCTGGAATGACAGAGGATTCGGTCTTAACAATAATTCAGATCCCATGACTTCAAAAAAAAAAAAAAAACAAAGTCTGTCTGCAGGACCCAAGAGCATGTGCTGAGCCAAACGTAGTAAAAATTATCAACATGGGCAGAATTTGTCTAGCTGAGAGGTCACACACATATTACTGTCACTGAGCATAGCCACAAACCAGGCTGAAAAACTGCAAACGATAAAACATACCGCAAGCACAATCTGCTACAAATTAATTATATAAACCAGCTTATAAAGCATTCCTAATGGAGGGGTTTTTCATCCTGGTAAGAATGCAGCACAGACAGTAGTCAGGTCTGAAGGCTTTTGTTTTCTACAACAATGCAATTCTCAGACCATATCACAAAGTTATTTCTCTGACATTTGTACTTCTATTGCCGACACTCTGCTCCAGTCATTACAATCACAGTCGGCCCATTCAAAGCAGGTCCTTTTCTCTGCTGAGTTCTACAACACACCCCAGACAGAAGGCGAACATCGCCCACAGTGCTCAGCTAGGAGGTCATTTAAGAGCAATTTTTAAAATGTTACATAAAAAAATGTTAATCATTAACAACGAGGCTACTTTGTGCCAGGCCTTGGAGCTACAAACTGTTTTCACTCCTGCTTCTGGGCAAAGGGTTTAATTCCTACCAGAGACTCCAGAGAAAAGGTAACACAAGGACCACGCTCCTACCTTGGAAAGTTTTCCGCTTGAAATCACATTTCTGCACTATAAAATTGAGCTAGAAGCAACTCAGCTATTGCTACAGGACAGAGTTACCTGTATTTATTAATGGAATCCTAGTATATTAAGGGGCTGGAAGAGACCTTAAAGACCATCCGGTCCCCACCCCCCTGCTTTGGGCAGGGACACCTCCCACTAAACCAGGCTGCTCAAAGCTTCATCCGATCTGGCTTTGAACACTGTCAGGGCTGGGGCATCCACAGCCTCCCTGGGCAACCTGTTCAGTGTCTCACCACCCTCAGTCCGGCTACTTCAGGGGCCACGATATAAAAGGAAAATGACAGGCGCGTAGCAGAAGTACTTCTGTGAGCAGCGGAACTCTCCGAGAGCGAGCCATGGCTGAGGAAACTTCAGCAATCGGGGCTCTCACAGCGCGGGGCCAGGCACCCAGGCTTGCAGAACCCACAGCCAAGAGCTGTCGGAGCGGGTCCGCGCCGCGCTCCGCCCCGCCGGGAACAGCACAG
>JAHLSL010000061.1:9889710-9970848 GCA_025920805.1 Petroica traversi
GTGGGGGGCTCGGCCCGTGGGGAGCTCAGGGCCGGCTCAGCCCGGGGGTTGCTTGGAGGCAGCGGCCGCACCGCCTCCTCCTGCCCTCGGGCGTTTGGTGTCGGCACAAACGAGCTGGCAGAGCCATCGGAAAGGTTTGGGAGATAAGGAGCTGTACACGTAGCAGGTAGTGAGGAGTATTGTGACATACCTGTTCTGGGATACAGAACAGAAACTTGCTGTAAAACGAGATTTTTGGGGGGTTTTTGGGCACCAGTGTTCACTGGGGAAAATGGATAATACTGCCTTGTGGTCAAAACTGTAATGTGCCCAATTATGCTCTATCCCTTTTCTTTTTATCTCATCTTCTCTGGTTTGCTTTTATACAAGCAAACACCAGTTACATCTTTAAAACAGAATTCTGAGTTCCTAAATTCAGTAACAGCTTGAATACCGTAATGATTGTGGTAAATGACCATGTTGTTAAAAGTTTCATGTGTAGCTGACTATTTTGTTCCGAGTATTGGAATTGTGACATGCTGTTCCAGCATTTCTTTAGACATAGGCAACCCTTTCCCTCTTTGGTTAAGCACTGATTTCATAATAATATTGTTTGAAGGTCAGTGTTTTTGGAACTTAAGTAGTTCTGAGATCTTGAGATCTGAAATCTTCTAGTTGTAGACATGCTTTAGGGAGCCAAATTTGTTACTACTTGTTTAAGCAATGTTGATTTGATTTCCATAAATCAGTGTCAGAGACATTCCTCCGTTGGTGCTGTTGCCAGTTGCTGCCAGAGGCCAAGTCATGAATTGGTTCCCCATTGGTAAGTTGTCACTACCCAGATGGGAGTACTGATATGTAAATTTTTGCAAACAATTTTTTTCTTCAGAAGCCCTGGAAAAGCACCTTGAATTGTAATACAGAGTTTCTTCTGGGTGGGATAGAGAGTATATTAATCTGTCCTTTTATTGTTTGGGAGATGGCAGAGGGAATGTGCAATGCTTATAAAAAAACATATCTTCTTTATTGTGAAGTCTTATTTATAAATATATTTCAAAAATAGTTAAACTTAACTCTGTATGAGGTGGGAATGCAAATGTTTCATTATCCACTGTGAGTGGATGCAGGGAATTGATGAATCTAGCATGTTTTCATCATCCAGAGTAAAGTGCTGGAAAGGCAAAAGTAGGGATAGCCATTGGTAATCAATAACAATAAAAACAAAGTGATGGCTCTTCAGAAGGCATCACATGCAATAGTTTCCTATCAGTCCCACCTATGTGTGTATTTAGCTTGAAGCTAGTAAATATGTGAAAATTACTTTTGGGTTTAAGAAATTAATTTAGCCTGAAGTAAATAAGACCTGGGTGGTTCTACCTGCCTCTCATGGTCCTGCTTGGCCTACCTGACCCTGATAAGAGTCAGCAGAATGCCCTTCATTCTAGGCTGTAGTACCAGGAGTTAGCCATAAGGCTGAAGAAGTTGAGTCTTCCCCCTCTGTTCCATGCTTACCACATCCAGGTGGGGGTTCTCTGTTCCCAAGAAAGGCATTGACACTGAAGTAAGTCTTTTGGAAGATCACCAAGAGCACAGGGAGGCTGGAGGATGTGATACTTGAAGTGAAACAGAGGGAACTGGGTTCTTGATCTGTAATAAGAGAGGGGGAAATCTTGTTACTCCCTTGAAACAACCTAATGGGAGAGCCTAGAGAAGATGAAGCTCGGTTCTCCTCAAAGCTGTACTGACAGGATGAAAAGAAAGGAGCACAGTATGGGGCATGGCAATTTCCAGGTTGGTATTAGGAAAAGCTTTTTCTCAGTGTGCCCAGAGGGGACCATTGCTTCTTTCTTTTTGGAGATACTAAAGCCTTAGCCAAGCCTCTGATCTTGGAGCAGGGACTGAACTAGGTGCTCGTCACAGATTCCTCCTAATCAAAATTGTCCCGTGATTTTAGCCTTTTGTGTTCAATATGTGTTACTTTTTGTGTCCTTAGCCAAATGAAACCAAAGCTTAGAGGGCTGGAAACCTCAAAGAGGGTAAAGCTCCTACAAAATGTTGGTTGAGTAGAAGGAGATAGGAACTGTAGCCTTCATTAGATCTTTAATAATTGTTGCCTTTCTGGTATGATTTCCGTTTGCTCTGCTGGCAGGGAGGTTGGTGCGAACGGCTTAGTCAGCACTGCTCGCTCTTCAGCTGCTGCTTGTGCTGAGTGCTGGAGATGCTGGGGAAATCTGGGGAGGGGTGAGCAAAGAAGGAAGCAAACTGATGCCTTTTCACAGTGGGGGTAATCAAGTGTTGGAGCAGGTTGGCTGGAGGGGTTGTGCAATTTCTTTCCTTGTCAATTTTCAGGACTGGAACCTGAACAGTCCTGTCTGAGCTCAGTGCTGACCCTGCTTTGAGCAGGAAATTGAGTTACTTGAGGTCCCATCTAACCTGCATTATCCTATGATCCTAAGTAGTGGTAGTGGAAGGGAGAGTATTCTTAGATGTGTAGAAAGGTCAATGAGGTGCAGGTGCAGGCTGATGTATCAAGCATGTACTTATTTTTAAGTTGGAGGTACTTTGTTTTTATCAGTCTTGAATTATTTTTTTTCAGATGAATTTGTTTATGTTCAAGATCTTATATTCTTTGGGTTTTAGAAACTTCAGGATGCTTTTATTTCACAATTCATGCTGTAAACAACTTTGCAGAACAACATGCTTACAAAATGATTATTTTTTACCTGTCAGGTCCATTCCTTAGTTAAAGAAAACTTCAACTTTTATTCTGATGAGTCATGCATTTGTGAATTAAGTGAATATGGGTGTGCTGTGAAAAAATGACTAAAATATCAACAGCTATTTAAAAGTACTTATTTTCCTGTGGTTCTGCAGGTTTGCCTGGGTAACACGATGCCAGCTGAGCGCAAAAAGCCAGCAAATATGGAAGAAAAAGAATCTCAGTTAAATAATAAAGAAAAGGAATTTAGTGAAAGGCGACCAGTGAGCACGAGGGAGAAGCCAAAAGAAGATGTCAAGGTTGGCATGAAGAGAGAGACTTTAAAGGTTCCTGAAGATAAAAAGAAAAAAATGGAGGAGGATAAAAGAAAGAAGGAAGACAAGGAGCGGAAGAAGAAAGAAGATGATAAAGTAAAGGCAGAAGAGGAGCAAAAGAAGAAAGAAGAAGAAGAAAAAAAGAAACTTGAAGAAGAGGAGAAAAAGAAACAAGAGGAGGAAGAGAAAAAGAAACAAGAAGAAGAAGCTGCTCAACTGAAGTAAGTTGTCTTTTAATGGTTTAATTGTGCCAAGTGCTGGAGTTCTTCCATCAGGATTGTGGTCACAGTTATAGAAGGTGAACTGTTTGAGTTATTTTTAGTAAGTTGCATTTAGTGTTACCAATTTTATGTGGCTGTCTGATTGAGCGTTATGACTTCTAAGTTTTGAGTTTTCACTTGTAACCTGTTACTTTGGCCTCTTTTATGGGGGTTTGATAGTGTTCTGTGTGTGATGACCATGGAAAGCACAATTATTCTTGAGTGAATGTTGTGATTTAACCCCAGCCAACATCAGCCCCACACAGCCACTCCCTCCCCTCAACAGAATGGGGGAGAGAATCAGAGGAGTAAAAGTGAGAAATCTCGTGAGTTGACATAAAGACAGTTCATTGGGTAAAGCAGAAGCTGTGCAAGCAAGCAAACCAAAACAAGGAATTCATTCCCCACTTCCCAGCAATCCCAGGACAGCAGGGCTCCCTCAAATGTATCAGTGACTTGGGAAGACAAATGTCATCACTCCTGTCATCCCTCCCCTTCCTTCTTCCCTCAGATTTGTGTGTTGACCATGATGTCATGTGGACTGGGATATCCCTTGAGTCCCTGTGGTCAGCTGTCCTGGCTGTCCCCTCCCGGCTCCTTGTGCACCCCAGACTCCTCATTGGTGGAGTGGGGTGAGGTGAGGAGCAGACTGTGTGTAAGCACAGGCCAGCAGCAGTCAAAACACCCCTTGTTACCAGCACTGATTCCAGCACAAGTCCAGAACACAGCCCCGTACAGGATATTCTGAAGAAAATTAACTGTCCCAGCCCAAACCAGAACAATAAAGAAGCAGAGTTGCATTTAAGATGAAGTGTTACTGTCAAAAAATTGGGAATACAGACTCTTAACAAGACTACAGACCATACTTAACAGGAGCAAATCTGCTCTGAGAAATGACTATTTCTTTTAATCAGTAACAGACAGTTGATACCTGGATGACAAGCTCAGAATGTAACCTGGCAATTTAATATGTGATACTACCAAAACTGTGTTTCTTAGTATGTTATCCAACATTACTAAATTGTTGAAGGTGGCATCTTTAGACCAGTAAAGCTGAGATTCTGCCCATTCTTAGATCTGAAATATTTCGCTCTAATATTGAGGCAATGTCATAGCTGAATTCTGGGACAGATATATTTCACCTATTTAAATTTTTCTGTGTAATTTTAATAATCTGGGAATAAAAGATTTTCCTTAACTGTGTAGTCCAGTAACCTGTTGAAAGGCTGTTGGCCTTTTCTGTCAGAACTTCATCTCCATCTGTAGTAAATGGAGTTTTATGTTTATATTTTCTGTTGGGATTAATATGTTCTGCATTGAAATATTTGAGAAATTCTGTTTTGTGACAAGTAGTACTTGCCCTTTGCAACACAAAAATTAAACAGTTTCTGGAGCAGATGTTTTAGTTTTCTAGGATTAACTTGGTAAATATTTAAGAAAAGAGTAAGGGGAAATTGTGTTAGAGCTGCTGAAGGTTTTCCAACTGTGACCTTTTTTCCTTTGAACTGATATCCTGAGAGTAAGACTCCCTAACAAAAATGATAATATTAATTTTTATGTCTCACAGGGAGAAAGAGGAAGCGCATCAGCTCCATCAGGAGGCTTGGGAGCGCCATCAGGCAAGAAAAGAGCTCCGCAGCAAAAACCAGAACGCACCCGAGAGTCGCCCTGAGGAAAACTTCTTCAGCAGACTGGACTCCAGTCTGAAGAAGAACACGGCTTTTGTTAAAAAGCTAAAAACCATTACAGAGCAACAAAGGGACTCTTTGTCTCATGACTTTAATAGCCTGAATTTAAGCAAATACATTGCAGAAGCAGTAGCTTCTATTGTGGAGGCCAAACTGAAAATATCAGATGTGAACTGCGCTGTGCACTTGTGTTCCCTCTTTCACCAGCGATACGCTGATTTTGCTCCTTCGTTACTGCAGGCTTGGAAAAAACATTTTGAAGCAAGGAAAGAAGAGAAGACTCCCAACATTACCAAGTTAAGAACTGATTTGCGTTTCATTGCAGAATTGACAATAGTTGGGATTTTCACTGACAAGGAAGGTTTGTCTTTAATCTATGAGCAGCTTAAAAATATTATTAACGCTGATCGAGAGTCCCACACTCACGTTTCTGTGGTTATCAGCTTTTGTCGGCACTGTGGAGATGACATTGCTGGTTTGGTACCAAGGAAAGTAAAAACTGTTGCAGAGAAGTTTAACTTGAGCTTTCCTCCTAGTGAGATAATTAGCCCAGAGAAACAACAGCCCTTCCAGAATTTGTTGAAGGAATACTTTACATCTTTGACCAAACACCTGAAAAGGGACCACAGGGAGCTACAAAATATTGAAAGACAAAACAGGTGACAATTGAATGTTGCTTTTTACTTATGAATAAAAAATAGATTATGTATGAAATGCCTAGATTTGTTGCAGTATTTATAAACAAAGTCTGTTAGCAGTGTGTAGAAAATAAATGTGTTCTGCAGTGTTTCTTAAAAAAGTTCTGAATTTACTCTGAATGCTTTAAAAGCGTAGACCAAACAGACTCTTTGAATATCTTTCAAAGAAAAGGAAGGTTGACCTTTAGCTGTAATTCTCTTTACTCTGTTTGGTGCTGTTTCCTTATCAGCATGAGAGCAGTGCTGCTTTCCCAGCTGGTACTGTCCTTTTCCAGTTGGCACAATCTGATTTCTCCCTTTCCACCCACATGTATCTAACGAAGCATATGCCACAATTGCTTTGGCATGTTTACTTTTTTTAGTGTACCAGCATGAAGGAAAAAATAGGTTAAATTAACAAAGTATCTGTTACACTCCAAGGTGGGTAAATATAT
Source organism: Petroica traversi (assembly GCA_025920805.1). Classification (NCBI taxonomy): domain Eukaryota; kingdom Metazoa; phylum Chordata; class Aves; order Passeriformes; family Petroicidae; genus Petroica; species Petroica traversi. The sequence continues at coordinate 9,895,803 of JAHLSL010000061.1, forward strand.
ACTAAATAAATGTATTAAAATGTTGAAGGGCATAGACAATTTGATAAAAGTCTTCTTAAATATCTATATGTAATACTAATATTGCAGGCATGAATACACAGACCTTGAGATCTGAATAATTTTATTTCAGCTGTGTTTACATTGTTTAGTAGTTATTATCTTTCAAGCATCTTCGATTCTCATTACTGGAGCCAGCCTAAACCCAAATGCTGTTTTTAAAACAGTCATTCTTAATTCCTTCTGGAAGCATTCCAGTCAGTTCAGTTCGAAATGAACTGGTTACTGTGTATAGACACATATTTCAGCTAAAAGGCTGGACGTCCATCCAGAGCCAAATGTATGCTTGGAATGCATTAAATTTTTATGTTTCCAAAGCCAGGATCCATTGTGCTGATGGGTTTTGTGCTGCAGATCTATCTGGTCTCAGCCAAGTGTTGAATTTCATAGGATCATAAACTGACTTGTGAGATACCGTTATTTCTACAAGTTCCTTACTAGTTCAAAGTGCATTACTGACCTAGGTGTAATTTTTTCAAAATGAATGAATATGAACTTTTATACTTTCACAATTATCACTGGTTCTGGGCACATTGATTCTGGCTGGTCTTTCAACTGAGTGGGTGTTAAAAAGTCTGTATGATAGAAGACAGAGTAAAAAAAAATTTCTGAGAGGTATAAAATATATTAAGAAACTAAGAAGAAGAAAGAATGTAAGTTATCTGGGAGAGAGAAATACACTTCAATATTTACTTGTACAACTGGATAAAATAACTGGCTGAATTATCCCTGTGAACTTGGGTGCAAAGCTTTGTTTTGGGGAAGGAATTTGAAGAGCTATCATTTATCCCTGGATTAAGCAAACTCTTTTATTTCTCCCTCTGAACTTTGAGGTGTTTATTTTAACTCCTTAATAAAAGTTGAGGGATAAGTTTTGTTAAATAGGACATCAAAAAACTCTCCTACCAAATTTTATTTGTTTACAACACCTGTAACAGATTCTTAGCATTTGCCTGCTATGGAAGTGCAAGGCATGAGGAGGGCAAGACTGAAATTTGCCGAGTAAGAAGTTTATGAGGACTATAGAAATCTTCCTAAACCGTGGATTCTGGAATAGTGATTGTGCTGTTGGTTCTTTACTTGCTTTTGAAATTGTTTTTTTTTTTTTTTGTGGGTGGCAGTTTTTGGGTGTTTTTGTTTGGTTGGGTTGGGTTTGTTTTAAAAAAACCCCACAATAAGCCTATTGGATAAAGCAGTTCTGCTTTGTGTATTAAAAATCTGATCCATTTTGCTGTAGTTTTTATTCACACTGTTACTCCACCATCAATTAAGTGAATAGGGAGTGAACTGTTCCCTTTTGTGCATAAGCTGTGTCATATGTTTAGGTTATGACATTTTGTCAGGTAAATAACTCATCAATTTATCTCTGTCAGGAGACTGACCATGAAATAATTTAGGCTGTACAATTTGGTTGAATTAATTGAAAATTACTATGCTAAATTAACAGTTCTTTATTGTGTGGTTACCTGTGGAATCCTGTAGGTAAATATAAAGCAAACTCAAGCATTGCTAGTGAAGTGAGTAATTAGGAAAAGTACTTTGAGTTATGCTTTGACTTTAATATAGACATAACATAGAACCTGGTGGTCATTTGGTTACACAGCTGAGGGCACAACAAAACTAGTCAGGCTGTGTCATTGGATGGAACAACTTGTTTTCCAAATTCTAGGGAGAATTTTCAAAAAGAAGTGTTAGCTATGGAAGAAACTTCTTTTGTCTAAATTAAGGATGTTTTTAAGATGTGCTGAACTTGCCTTGTGCTTTGAAGAGACATAAAGTAAGACAAGTACTGTGTGCTGTACTTGATTTCAGAGATGAACTGTGCTTTTTAAAGTTTACTTCATTTGCTTTAGCTTCTTTGAATTTGTTAACACTTCTTGGAAGTGAAATTGAGAACTGAAAGTCTTGTACTATTGTTACAGCACTTTGCTTTTTTTGTTTTTTAATAATAGCCCAGAACTTCAATGCTCATGCTTATAAAGCTGCTGGTGTATTTTAAGTTTAAAATAGGTATGCAGTGGACAGCAGTCTCCATGGAAAAGCTATGAATTGACACTTAATGTGTTTCCTGAATCTTAACTGAGCTACTGCACTTCATAAATAGTCACTGGTTATTTAATTCGCTAATTTTTCTTTGCTGTAGTTTGCAGAGCAGGCAATACATGTTAAATAAGTATGTTTTGTCAGAGAAGTAGAACTTTTGCCAGCATTAGTCTTCTTGTCCTCTAGCCAGACACCTGTGTCCACTTCTGGCTCTGAAGGCATGACAGATTTTGTTGCTCACTCTGTGAATGTATACAAAGAAAAGTTTTGTTTTACAATTAACCTGGAACAAGAGACTGATATCCCTCAACTTACATCGCCTAAACTATTTCAGAATTTTTATGCCACAAAATACTTGTGTCTTTTGGCAAGGCAGTGCCTGTTTAGCTGTTGCATAATTAAAGCTTAATGGTAATGGCATCCAACAGATGACAATGTAATGATACAGCCTGCTTTGGGAATTGTGGCATTTGCACTTTTTTTCAGACTTCTGATGCTTTCATCTCAGTGCAGGGTGCCTGGTCAGTGCTTCCAGCACTTGTAAGCAGTGATTGGGTTCCTTCAAAAGCAAGTTACTTTTGACAACATATTTCAATTTTAAAAAATATTATTTAAAACAAGTATGAATAGTTTTGTAAAAGAAAATAAAGAGCACCTGAAGAAACAAATGTGGCTGCTCACAATTTGGCCCAACAGCCTTGAAATAACTTGGTTTGTTGGAAAGTCATTGGGCTGCTTGCAAGTTTTTTGACCCTCTCGGTGATAATAGCTCATGTAATAATTCAAACAATATGGAAATGGATTGTTACAGGTGCAAAACAACTTTTATGCAGCTTTAATCTAAGCTGAATGTTTTATTTTAAATATGCAAGTTGTTTTAGTACTGTTACAGCCTAATTGTGACAAAGAGGGTCTTTTTCTTTGGACGTGGAAGCTGGAGCTTCTGTGGCTATACTGTCTTCAGTGGGATTGAAGCTAGGAATTCAGTACAGTGTGTAAAAATAGTAGTGTTACTTAAATGTTTGCTATTGCAGTCTAAACTAGAATGGTCACAGTTCCCTCAGAGAGGGCAAGTTAGCTTTGCTCAGAGAAATTCATAATGGTTCAGCACAGCTCAAATGTGTTTTAAGGAGAAAGGTGGTCTTACTGTAAGTTTGGTTTTTGTAGACGCATTCTCCACTCCAAAGGAGAGCTGAGTGAAGATCGACACAAGCAATATGAGGAGTTTGCAATGTCGTATCAGAAGCTGTTGGCAAATTCTCAGTCTCTGGCTGATCTTTTGGATGAGAACATGCCAGACCTCCCCCAAGAGAAACCAACACCTGAGGGTAAGCCAGATTCTAAAGCAAGTCAACAGAACACTGGACTTGGATATGGTGGAAAAACTAACCAAACCTTCTTACTAAGGTGTTCTGTCTGCTGGTTTCATCTAATTCAGCCTTTCCCCCGAAGGATATCAGCTAATGAATAATAAATTTATTTTTTTAAATCAATTATGCCTAGTATGTTACCATCACTATTGTTGTATGTTCTGTTTAGTTCTGGTAACCTAAGTAATACCTCTTTAGGTTTGTTTCAGGAGATAGAGTAATAAATGGAAAATTAAAAATGTTTTTAACCTGACCCTTTCCTTTATTATTATGCAATTTTTAGTATTTAAAAACTGTTAGAGTTTTAAAAGCTGATACTGTTAAAAATACATTTGCAGTCCATTTTGGGTCATGATGTTATGGGCAGGAACATATTGTTAAGCCAGATAAGTCACTAGGTGTGGCTTGCTGGCCTCCTGAGAAGTGCAACTGTCAATGCCTTTAAATCTAAACTTTGAGATTTGTTGAGATGTTATTGAAATAGTGAGTATCTTTTGAGATTTTGGACTTTAAAAAGCTGTTTTTCTGGAGTGCCTCTAAATTTTACATTTATTCTTTTTAAACTTTGTTCTTAAAACTCAGTGGGGTACTGTTCATCATACTCAGTGATTACTTCTAATGCTAATGTTATGAAAGTCTGCTATAACTTCCCTTTGTAATACCACATAATGTGCTGCTTAGTTTAACTTGATTTAACTTCCTCTGATTTTATCTGTATTTTCAGTCAAAATGACATTTACAATTTTAAGATAATTTCTTGATATGTCCAATACTGAGATTGAATTGTTAAAACACTTTAAAGCATGCATTGCAATATTTAGGTGAAAACAGGTAGTAATAAATAGTTTAACACTTTCCTAAAATGACTCTTAATCTCTAAGGTACCTCACCGTATAAGATGGTAAACTTGTGTAAATAACTTTCTTATGGTTTCCCTCTTTTTGCAGAACATGGACCTGGTATTGATATTTTCACACCAGGAAAGCCTGGAGAATATGACCTGGAGGGGGGTATTTGGGAAGATGAAGATGCTAGAAACTTCTATGAGAATCTCATTGACTTGAAGGCTTTTGTGCCAGCAATTTTGTTTAAAGATAATGAAAAATATTCACAGAACAAGGATTCCAGCAAAGATGAATCAAGAGGTAGGATGCCTAGATGAGTATTTTCTTTAGCATCTCTTGTCCAAAAGATAAACAAACTTGATGGAAGTAATGAGTCTTTAGTGAAATACTTTGTGGTAATCAGGGCTGTACACCATTGTGGATGAATTTTTAGGCAATAAACCAGGTAGGGTAGTGATCATATATGGTTATTAAGGAAGGAAAAAACTAAATGCATTTTAATATTGTTAGGATTGTAAATTTCAAGTAATTGGAGGTTAACCAGTGTAAGTAAATACAAACTTTTCTGTAAGAAATGGGAAGAGTTTTCCCTTTTTTGCAGATGTTAGTGTTTGGGGTTTTATTCACTGTTACTTTCTTATTAAATTATTAATGGTAGGTGACTTGGTCAGCATAAAAATTCACTAGATTAAAAGGCCTGGGTGGTTCCTCACTTCTGACAAAGCCCTCAGTTCCCAACCAGGTGTGTGCAGACTTCAGGTACAAAGGGATAAAAAGTCACCATCCCTGGCTCAAAGTGTAACAGAAGATGAATGTTTGGATAATTCTGAAATTTCCCTGTAAGGATCTTTAGATATTGGAGCAGCTTGGCCAGGGAGACTGGAATCTGTCTTAATATTTTAGAACAACTAGAAAAATACCTGAGAAATCTGGTGTGAACAGTGTTCATCCACTTTGCCCAAAAGGTTGAGCTGGGGATATCACAAAAGTCCATTCCTGATTAATTTTGTCTGGGATTCTAAACATTTTACTTGTTTGTGAGTCTGTATTTCCATATGGTGTGTGCACTGTTTAGAAGCTATGAACTTTGCTTTGAAAAATTTTAGAATTTTAATAAAGTTATCTGCCTTGAAATTTATTTTTCTTAAATGAAGCATAGTCTGCAAATGTGAGTGGAAAGAGGCCTGAAAGAACAGTAAAATTTTGTAGGTAATAATCTCTTGGAGAATGCTCAATGTTGGACCAGTGTGGTCCAAGAAAAATATTAACTCTTCTTTTCTGAATCTTTAGCAGATTCAGATATTGTATTCAAGGAAACTAATAATCTTTATTTGACCTGTTATATATAGCATGTTATTTCATCAACACCTTCCTCTTGTTCTGCTCTTTCGTTTTTTTTTCTTCATCTTTGTAAAACATTTTCCATTAAGACACTTAAGAGATGTCGGTTTAGTAGCAATAATCTTCCTGTATTCTAATCATGACTGTGTATATTTAACAATTTATTAATATTAATTTGGTATCTCTATTTGACTTGTAATAGATTCGAAAGATGCGAAAGATAATAAGGAAGCAGCTGGGAACGAGGATCTGGAATTGGAGCTGGAGAACCTGGACATTAATGATGATGCACTGGAGTTGGACTGTGGAGATGAGGCAGAAGATCTTACAAAGAAGCTTCTTGATGAGCAAGGTAAAAAGAATTTGTTTTAAGAATTCTTTTTCTTCCTGATTTTCTTTTTTTTTTCACTTGATTGTAGATTTGTGGAGTGTGTTCATGGTTATTTATTTATTAAACTAGTAACTAGAAAATGCTAGGATTGTGATAAATGTTTTTTTAACAAGTCGTTCAGATACAAGAAAATTATTTTAAAGGTGTTTATGTAGTGAAAGTTACCAATTCCTTCATACAGCTTTTAAAAGTAAGCAAATGTCAAGGCAGTTGCCTGAAAAGTGACTACAAAGAGGAATGAATACTTAACAACAAAACATTAAAAATGCACTGTTTGGGAAATGTGTTCATAAATTATTTTGTGTCATAGCTTAAAGATGTCTGCTTCTTGTTTATTTCCCTCTGTTAGAGCAAGAGGATGAAGAAGCCAGTACTGGATCTCATTTAAAACTCATAGTAGATGCTTTTCTTCAGCAGCTTCCAAATTGTGTCAACAGAGATCTCATAGACAAGGTACAGTCATAGTTTAAAGTTTTTGCACTCTTAAAAGCCATAATGCTAGATCAGATAGATAGGAAATCTTTGACAGTAGCTGAATTAATTTTTAATCAGTCTATATTTCTCTCAGTGGACATGTTTTCTAACTATCTCAGTTCCAGCCAAAACTGAAGATTTTTCGTTATGGTTATTTTTAAAGGAGTTGCAAGAAGTGTGAATAGGTCTGTAAAAGTCATGTTTAAAAACATTTTCTTTTGCTTTCATTAAAACCTACTGTATTAAAGTGAAGTATTGCATTAACTTTCCCCTTTATAGGCAGCAATGGATTTTTGCATGAATATGAATACAAAAGCCAACAGAAGAAAACTGGTACGAGCACTTTTCATAGTTCCTAGGCAAAGGTAAGAACTGAAGGGGAAGAAGCTGGATCCACCCTTTGTTGTTTAGTTTCGCATGAGCGTGTATGTTTTAAAACTAGTGTACATTCCAAGTTGCCTTTATTTCTGGAGTAGCTTATACTGAAGCACCAAAGACCAATGATCCACACCACGGTATTTTGCCAAAATTACGGTTTTTAATAAGGAATTTATTTTCTTTCCTGATACTTGGTGTTTATAGCAGATCTATTTTCATTACCTTTTTTTTAACTCCGAGAAAAACAGCAAAACATACGTTCTACCTGAAATGGAGGATTTATTTCATTCAGGACAACTTGCACTTTTTGTGTTAGAGCACAGTATAGCTTGGAAGGAGGATTTCTTGTGATATGTTAATTCTGATGCAGTACATGGTCATTATAATAGCCTTGTGTCTTCTGCAACAGCCAGTTCTAGGCCAGCTACTTTGAGCCTGGCCTCTTTTGTCTGTGTACATCTGCCTGTGTAGCGCTCCTGCTGTTTCTCCTTGTCTCTGTGCAAGCAGATTTCCTGCACTCACAGGAAGAGCCCTGCTTCCAGAAATGGTTGCAAATATTCAAATAAAAACACTGAATTCATTGGAGGAATAATATATTTCTCTGTCTCTGGTAAAGTGGAACCTTAAAAATAGGTGAAATTATGAAGAAGTTGCTTTTCTTGCTTCACCTTGGCCAGTTTCTCATGATAAGCTCTTTTGATTCTGAATTTAATTTAAAGTGATCATGATCATCTTGGAATTCTTGTTAAGCGTTTACGCTGCTTTGATTCCGTTACCTTTTAACACTGGAGGGAAAAACAAAACTTGAGTCTCTGTTATGTTTCAACACATGTGTAGACTGGCTTTGAATAAACAGACTTTGGTGCTTTGTTTTCCTTAATTTTAATCAGGGCTTGCCCTGTGTTTTCAACCTTAATTCAACCCTTTTCTGCATCCCATCTGTAATAAGCATCTGCTGTGCTAATAACCCTGTTTTCTTGCTGTGTGCAAACCAATGGTTTGTGTGCTGACTGAGTCATTAACCTGACTCCACAGTGAATCAGTGCACATAATCTTTCATTCTTTCGTGTATTCTTGCCTCTAAAAATTGTGGGTTTTACACCTCAGTATTTGGAGACTTTGATAGAGGCCTGAATGTGCCTGATGAATGAATTAATGACAGACTAGGCAGGCAACTGATGATTTTCTGTGTTGGATGTAACAAGGTGCTCTTCAGCCCCAGTTTAGGTTGCAGAGGAAGTAACATTTCTGTTTATCAGCCTGCTGATAATCATGAAATGCATCAAAGCACCATGTGAGAAGAATTTATTTTTCACAGCTTGGAACATCTACAGCAATGTAAATCAGCAGGACCACTTAGACTTTAGTCTTCAGCTCTGCTGTAGTAGTGAACTTTTCATATTTGCAAAACGGAAGTGGCTTTTTGGCTGTGACCATACAGTAATGTTTGTACCACTGCTTTGTTTTGTTTCCTGGTGCTGTAGATTCCAGATTGCTGAAATTGATCATTAATTCTTGAAATCTCTTTGAAAATCTTTTATTCTCTTTGCATAATCTGCTAAATTTTACTAGGTTCCAATGATCTGGAGGAACTTGTAGATGTGCACAGCAAAAGGAGGTACTTTCAAACAGGAACTGCATGATATGGCTTGTAAACTCAGCAGTGTGATTTCATAGATAGCAGGGAAGCAAAAGTTAAATTCCTGGTATAGTGTACTGTTAAAAGATGTGTCTGTGATCAGGCTGTATTCTCACAGTTAAGAAGGTCCTAGAAACAAACATAGTTTCCACATTGTAATTGTTTTGTCATCTTGGCAGTGGTAATTCCATTGCCCTACAGGTTTGTATTAAAAGTAATAATAGTTTAAAAAATATTAACTCTTCTGATAGAGCTCAACGGTGCAGGATAGATGGTAGAGTTGCCTCAAGGAGCTGCTGCTTTCAAGGTAGTTCTGGTCTCCAGTAGCTGGAGCTAAGACTGAAGGGAATAGCTCAGCTGATGATCTTACTGTTGGTATTTAATTACAAATATGAATTATTCCTAATATTAAGAAGTATTCACATTTGATGTACAATTATTTTTTAACTCCTTTTCCTGCTGTGACTAATGAATACTCAAGCTTCTATTTGTAAGATCTTAAGTTCAGCTGTGTTTATGTGCCTGCATTGGTGGCCCCATCTCTGGGCTACACAGTTGGATATACAGGATGTTGACTGAGCTGCTTGTTCTGAACGCGAGCAGTTGGAATGTAAATACCAGCTGAACTGCCCATAGATGCAAACAATTTGAAAGGGCAACCTATCCCAATACTTAGGTAAACTATTGCTGCATTTGGTAAAAGCAGTTTTGCTTTGTGTCTTCAAATCAACATTCATAATCCTTTCTGATGCAGAAAATTCTGTATATTCTGTAACACATTGCTTCAAGGCTTTGTGTACCGTGCATTAATGATGATTTTGCTCTGTGTATCTCTTCACTGAGCCATAATGATATGGCTTTACCTTCCATTATTGTTGTTCCATGCTTGTTTTCCTAATCCAGGGATTTTTGCAATATCTCTCCAGGATATTGTGGGAGAAGGAAGCTTGTTATGGCCGTGTTTCTGGGGAGCTTTTTTTTGGGAAAGCTTCAGAGGAACAGTGTCCTTGAGGCTGCAGATAAAGCAGTATGTGTTCCAAAAGCATTTAGGTTCCAAGGATATCAGCTTATGCTGTCTAAGTTTAGCTGCTTTATTTGCAGCCATAATGAGGTATTTCAGTAACAGAATATGTTCGGTTTCTTCTCCTGAGATCAGTTTTGGGAAATGTTGAAGGCACGACAGTTTTACCAAGAAATTGTAAAAATGGTTTTGTGTTTGAAGCGTGACACAGACACTGTGAAATCAAAGGCATTACGAAATGTTGCCAGGGAGCTTTCTTGCTATTGCTAGTGTTGGATAGATCAGGACAAATCAAGATTCTTCAAGATAGAAACTTAATTTGACTAAAAAGGCCGTTTCTTCCTCAGCTCACTGTAGATCAGTGTTAGAATACAGCATCTTTGCCGTACTCTGAATACTGATGAATGGATCACATTTACATTTTCAGCTGTGATTTGAACCTCCAACCCAACAGAACAGAAGGCCTTTTAAAAAGATTTTTCAATGCCAGTATACGAGTGGCTTTCACATTTGCATTGAAGGATTGATTTAAAACTAAATATTAGCCTTTTAATCCAGGACTGCAGACAGTGATTTAACCCATACTGCTCACAGCTTTAGGATTTTTGTGAGTTCTTTTCTGTCTAACTGAATTTTATCTTCCTGTACACAGAATTATTTAGGTTTTAGTGTTATTATTGGTTGTTTTTATTTCACAAGTTAGCTGCATCTGAAGTGTTAAATAGTTGTGCACATTTTAACTCAAAAGCTGCAAGCCTCCTGTATATTCACCATCAGATTTTCATCCTGAGACTTCCCTGTAGCAAAGTCCTTTTTGTTCAGTTGAACTTCCCAGTGTTTCAGTAGCCTGTTTCAGCTGGGGATAAAATTGAGGGATGTGCTTGAAATCAAGGAGTTTTATGTCCAACAAAGAAATAAAAACCAAAAGTGGTAAAACTCCAATTCCACAGCATCTTTCTCTTCCCTCTGAGCAGTGTGGGAGGCACTTGGTACCTGTTCAGGCCCTGTGGATGCACTGCTTTTATCCATTATGATTATGCTTGGGAGGCAGGACTTCTGTCTCCATTGCATCATTCTTTAGCTGTCCTGTAGAATCACAGAAATTGGGATGCACAAAATTCCCCCTTCACTCTTCCTTGACATAAAATTTTATATGCATCCATTTTAGAGATTGCAGTTAGGACCTTGAGAAGTTTTTGAATGGGTTGTTCTTTGGTTGGTTTTGTTTGTTTGGGGTTTTTTAATAAATTGGTTGAAGAAAGAAATTCTCTTATATATTTTACTGATAGGCAGCTCGTGTGAGCCTGAGATCCACTAGATTTCAGTCCTTGGTATGGGGTCTAAGTGGCAATGGTAAAAGTGGTGTTTTTTCCTGTGATGATGACTATTCAGAGTGCTTAACATGGACTTCACAGAGTGACTGATTCATCCCTGATGCCAGATCTTGCTTCATAATGCAGAGGAGCAGGAAGAAAAGCAATACTGTGGGGTTCGGGGGGATTAGTGAAGTTCTTCCCCCCCTCCCAAGAGAAGGAAGTGCTTTTGGAGGGAACAAAACACTTCAGGTACCAGTAGATGGTGCCACTGTTACTGGAATGTCTGCACTGCTGAACATGAATTTTTGTCTCCCCTGAGAGAGAGCTAACTCAATCTCTGATTGCCAATTTCAGTGTAATTAACCCAAGGCTTTTCCTTATTATATTTCACCTATTTAGAAATACCCAGTCTTAGTATGCCTCCCCATGAAGAACCCTTTTGTGTCCTGCAAGGGAATAACATCAATGTGCTCTAAGACTTTAATTTTCCCCCAGGTATACTCAGTTTACAGAGATGAAATGATTAGCTCTCAGCAGGCAGATACTTGTTGAGACCAGAATAAAACTTTCTGGTATTTGTCTTAAAAGAGTTACCATACAGAAATCCCCTCAGTTAAATACACTCTCTTAGTTCAGCCACAGTCCTCTCTTAGTTTAGCTTTTGTGGGTGTGTGAAGTAGTGAGACTTTCACTTCTCTCAAAGTTAATGGCTAAATGCTTAATAACATGATAGTAATTTGCTGTGGGTAGTCAGCCTTGACTGTGTGTTCCAACAGGCTTGAAAAATGTAAATACTGCTTCAGTTATTGATTAACAAAAGAGATAAAAACTGTTAAATAGGTAACTGAGGTACCCACAATGTTTCACCAGGAGCCTTGTGTGTTATCAGGAGGCTGCCTGGTTATGCTTTTTAGGAGAGTATATTCTGATGCTTCTAATCCACAATTTAAACACATAATTGTCTCTTTTTCTCTAAGTGGATATTAAATACCTTGGAAAGAGGCTCCCGTGACACAGAAGCAGAAAGGAGAAAGGGGGCAGTTGTGATTGCTTTGTTTGGGGGCTTTTTGTCTTGATGCTTTGTGCGAGGACAAGCTCTGTGTATCAGCTGTGCTTTTGGAATTTTTGTCAGCATATTTTTCTTTTCCTTTCCTGAGCAGAAGGGAAAACCGTAATCCTTCATAAAATGTAAACTCAAGATGCATTTTTTCCCTTACGGCAATTTCTCACTAGAAGCATGCAAATTTAGGATGTTCCTCTCTACTTACTTTGGCTTGTTCTAGAGTTCATCTGTTTACTGCATTAACTTAACATTCTGAAAATAAACTGAAAATGCTTCCTTCAGCTTTTTAAATGGTATTATGAGGCCTCAGAGTGCAGTTGGTTTCTCTGCATTTAAAACTGATATGTATATAGCTTCTTTGCATAAATGTGCAAAGGAAATGGGTGTGAAGGCATGTAATTAAGGAAAGAGAAAAGAAGACTTGGAAATACTACCATATTACCATTTGTGGGAATGCTAGCAGAGTTTTGGGGAAAAACACACATATCTGCTCAGCTTTGTTTTATGAAATGACCACTACATTCATTTAGAAGTTTCCCACCTTAAAAGTAAAGATATTCTTACCTTCCTTGTTATGTCTGCTGCTTCTCAGAAAAATGCTGTCTGTAAGAACCGTTTTTTTGCATGTTGAGATGGAACTGAATTTTTTTTCTGTTTGGTAGTTTATTAAAGGTCAAGTTCTGTAGTTGATGGTATTTGGCATTTTACCTGTGGCAGGAGTTAAACAGGAAATTAACGATGAAGTATTCCAGCAGGATATGATGGTTTACTTTCTTGTATTATTTTTAAATGATACTGCAATCTACAGTGGGCCAAAAAAAATTGCATTAATGTAGTTCTGTCAGCGTATTGATTCTTTTCACAAGTAAAATGGTAACCGGATTGGTGCACATAAATACATTTTTGTCTATAAATCCTCTCCTTTATTTGCAGATTGGATTTGCTACCATTTTATGCAAGACTGGTTGCCACATTGCATCCCTGCATGTCTGATGTGGCAGAGGATCTCTGTTCCATGCTGAAAGGGGATTTCAGGTTCCATGTATGTTTTTGTGATTTAGTTCTTTACATTTAGATTAACCATTCTCATAAGTCATCCTTTGAGGAAAAAAAAACACCATTTTACATTGTGTAAATACTAATTCTAAAATTCAGTGAATATTTTTCTGTCAGCTCAGCAGTTCTAGAAAAAAGAAGTTTTTGCAAATTTCCATATATGGTTGCATATTTGTATAAATGGACTGTACAACAGTTACAACAGAAGTTACAAAAAATTAGAAACTGTGTTCTGTGTTAAGAGATGTACGAATGTCTTGTTTATTATGTTTAGACATAGATATATATTTGTGTTTTGTTCCTAAATTTATGCTGAATGTCACTAATTTTAAAAGAAAAAGAAAAGTCTGAACTTTACTAAATCTGGCTTGAAAAGCCATCAATGTTTAGTATTTCCTTGAGGACAGAACAAGTGGCCCTATTCCTGTAGACTTCTTATTAATTCTGAAAAGATAGAATCTAGAATCCTTTATCCCTACTTCACTGTGGGAAAGGAGGAGGATCTGTGGCTGTAGGTATTTTAGAGGAATTAATTGTTTTGGGGCTGGGGAGATGGGGAAAAGAATTCAAAGTCTTCTGAAGAAACAACGTTTTAGGGAGAGTTTTAGGAAACTCAGTGGGAAGTAAAGGTGGAGCTTGAGGAACCAAACTGATACCAAACACTGCTGAATTCCCAAGTGTGTCTTGTGCATGTTCAGATCAAAGTAATCTAGAAGATGTGGGTATTTTTGAGGGCCAACAATCAATTTTTTGTTGTTTTTTAGGTAAGAAAAAAGGACCAGATCAACATTGAAACAAAGAATAAAACTGTGAGATTTATTGGTGAGCTTACCAAGTTTAAGATGTTCTCCAAAAACGATACTCTCCACTGTTTAAAGGTTGGTGTTGTGATAGTCCCATAGTCCTGTGTGTGCTGGTAATGTGTCCCCACCCTACTCCCCTTCATTTACCTGCTGCTGATATTGCCTGAATTCATTGTGTGAGATGTTTTAACCCTGGTGTCTGTGGGTGCTGTGTATGAGGAGACTTTTATAGCTGCTGTACAATTTACAATGTTTTACCTCTTATAATGGGAGGAATATATTAAAATAAACTCCTACATTTGGATATAGCCAAACTGCCAATAATTTTTCATTGTTAGTATGGCAGACATTGTTACTTATTAATCTGCTGCACATTGCAAAACATTCATTATGTTGACTTCAGTTAATGTTTTTGTGGAGAAAATAGCAGTAAAGGAGAGGGACTGGAGGCAAAAAACCTTTCAGTGATGCAAGGAGAGGCTTTTATGCCATTTTAACAGATGCTTTTGTTTGTTGAGGAACCAAACATCTTTGGAAAGAATTAATCTCCAGGCACATCATCTCACTTGCATGCTGATAAACATTCAAACTTTGATGGCAAGTCCCAAATTAAAAATAGGTTTTAAAAAATAAAAGTGCCTTTAATAAAAGATGCTTGAGACTCATAGCTTAAGATCACTTTGAGTGTGATTAGTTTCTGTTCATTGATTTGTTAGATATCAAAGCTGAATTTCCAAAAAAATCATAGTCACTCATCATTTCCCTTATCTATAAAATACTGTAAAATGCAAAGCTGCATTAATTAGAGTTACTACTTTAAACAGTGCAGTTGGGTGTGCTCTGAGGTTACTGTGCCCACAGAGTACAGTATTATTGGGTAGTTTGGGTGGGGTTTTTGTGCCAGTTTTTCAAAGCTTCCTGTTCTTCTGAAGCCTAAATTTGGGGTCTATAGACTGTTCTTATAAGAATTTTAAAATGAGATTAATCTTTTGAATGTTCATAGAATGGTTTGGGTTGAAAAGGACCTTAAAGATCATCTGGTTCCAACCCCTTGCCTTGGGCAGGGGCACCTTCCTCCTAGACCTGGTTGCTCAGAACTCCATCCAACCTGGCCTTGAGCATTTCCAGGGATGAGGCATCACAACTTCTCTGGGCAGCCTGTGCCAGGGCCTCACCAATCTTAACATCTGATCGGTGAAATCCATTTGCATTTATTCCGTGAAGAATTTAGAACACTGTGGTAGTGTCCAGTCTGGTAGATATAACTTGATGTTTTCTGCGGCTGAAAAAGATGTTTAACAAGCTTTGCTTTTGTATAAATACATACCAGATGCTTCTGTCAGACTTCTCTCATCACCATATTGAAATGGCATGTACCTTGCTGGAAACCTGTGGAAGATTCCTCTTCAGATCACCAGAATCTCACTTAAGAACCAGTGTTCTTTTGGTAAGAGAAAACTTGTCTTATGGGGGAGGGTGTCATGTCCTGACTTAAAGCAATTACTTCTTTTTGAAACTATTCTTGAGAACTCCAGTCAACCTAAAAATCTCTTCCTGAAAGTAATGTAAAAAAAAAAATAAATTCCTTTTCTGAAGTAAAAAACGACTTCTTTTGTACTACTAGTAATTCAGAGAAAAGGCAAAACCCCAGAGGATGAAGTTCAAATAATATTGTAGCTGTACCTGAATGTGCCTGAAATACTGTTTGAGGGGAAAAAATAGTAGTGAATAGAACCAGACATGATTTCAACTGGAGGTGGAGACACTTGTGAAAGAGGTGATTTCTATTCCCTGTATAATGATCTGGCTTCTAAACGTGAAGAAAAAATTCATGAAGACACTAAGAGAAGGAGTTTTAGAAATAGAGATTGGGAATTAAAGTAAGATGAGAATTGGGATCTGTAAGTCTGGATAAGTACTAGCAAAGATTTAAAAATAACAAGGACTGAATTATGTATTTACTGACTCGGGAGACAATCCTCAAACTGTGTGTCCAAGGCAAGAGACCGAGTCAGACATGGTTGAAGAAGACCTTCAAAGATAGATTCACTTTCTCTTCTCGTGCTCCAGTGAATGGAGAAGCAGTTGCATAATTGTTATACAATTTCTTTTCCACAAAATACTGGTTTTTTCTGAACCTCTTTGAATGTCAGAACATCTGTTGAGGTGGTGCAGTCCTGAGAGGAAAGAGATGGGCAGATGAACTGCCAGTCCAGTGGCTCTTGCTTTTGTACTGTGTATCTTGAAAGGTTGAATCTCAATTTTCTAAAGATTTGCCAGCTGATGTGTTGTATTGTAAAATATTTTCCTTTCCATAATAATGTATTTTTTCCCTTGAAAACCCTCTTCCATTTTAAAAGACATTTTACTTGTTTATATCACTTTTTGGTAGTTAATAAAAATTTTAGAAGTCAGGAAAAATTAGGTACTTACAATAGAGCAGTAACTGACTGCTTCTAGTGTTACGCACTACAAAAATGCTGGTTGTTAGCTGAATTGTTGGGATCTCCAGGATGAATGCTAAGCATGGCTTAACTGTGAAGTGCAAGACAAACCACAAACACTGTTTGAATTACTGAGGCTTAAAGCCTCACAAAATTTTGGAATAAGTAATTTTTTCCTGTGCATTGAGGAACCAGGAGAGATGGAAGATGGCAAATAAGTTTGGAATATCTACTTATTAAGATGCAAAATAGGCTAAATAGATTTATATTCTGCATCCACCTTAACAGCTGCATCTTCTAACATTACCCTAAAAATGTACAGAGATTAATTTTGACTTAAATAGTCTTATACAAATTGGATCATA
This sequence comes from Petroica traversi, assembly GCA_025920805.1. Taxonomy (NCBI): domain Eukaryota; kingdom Metazoa; phylum Chordata; class Aves; order Passeriformes; family Petroicidae; genus Petroica; species Petroica traversi. Next base: position 9,912,409 of record JAHLSL010000061.1, read on the forward strand.
GTCTTATGGTACAAGTTAGTGTGAACTGTGGAAAAGAGTCCTTCCAAAGCAAGCTGATTACAATCGTGTGGTAAAAATCTAAGCAGTTGTAAAGCTGATCTGCTCAGTGACTCTTATGGGTGGAATTAAGGCCTGTTGATCCTCTAAATAATTATTGGTCTTAATCTTTACTGCTGACGATGTGTTTTGTAATAAGATTCCAAGTGGGCTGCATGTCTCCTTTTAAAGACAATGTTTCTTTGTCCTGGTGTGGAAGAAAGTCATAGTTAAGAATGGATTTTAAAAGTAATTAAGGGAAAATCTGTTATTGAGAAATAAAGTGTTCTATAAGAGCACCACTAATTTAGTGGCACTAAGTGGCTTATTCTAGGGAAACATTTATTGATCATATCCTGGTTTTGTGGAACTACTTCATGTTTTGCAAATTATTTAGAGATTCTTCTTTTATTAGGACAATGTTTATTTCTGGTAATTGTCTTCTGGGCAAATCTTTCAGTGTCCTTTATGTAATTTAAAATGTTAATGTAAACCTAGATTGCCTTTAGGATTGGTCTGTTGATAAATGGATTCATTGAACTGGAGCTTTGAAAGGAAGATCAGCTTCATCTTGATCTGTGTTTCTGTAACAATTAAGTTAATACGTCAAATTCTTGTATTATACTGTTGAGGTCTTGGTAAAAGGATATTTGAAATTTTGATATTAAAAGCTTCCTGAGGCATTTTTAGTCATTTAACTTAGACAATTGTCTAAAGCTTTAGGGCCAGATCCCTTGTGTTGATAAATATACAGAATTTAGGCTACACAGTGGCTGCCTTCTTGGTAGGAAGGAACTTTTATAAGTGGCGTTGAAACTGTGGGAGATGTTGTTTGTGCAAGCAGAGGCTATGGCTAAGTGAATGCAGTTTATGTAGAACTGTGTTAATTCATTTTAACAATACTGTGCTTCCCAGAAATTAAAAATTTTCATTTTGAGCTGTTGGAGTGAGTAGCAGGGTGGAGCAGTGCAAGCGATGAAGGGAGGGAGGAGCTGAACAGTTTCAGTATCTTACTGGAATCTGGTGTTTAAATGTCAGTCATGCTGAAATGCTTTCCTAAATTGGAGTTTCATGATGCTTAAACTTTGATTAGTTACTTCTTCTTTCTTTTTTTTTTTCCTAATAGTCACCAGATTTTCTTTTGAAATGCATCTGCAATATATGCTATGTGCAGAGAGATTTTTCTACTCATCAAGAAGATAAACCCAAGCAGTTTTAATATTTTAATCTGGTTACTTTAATGTGTTTGTGGTCTGTTTTTATCAAAGGAAAAACAGAAACCTAATTTTCAAATGTAATGCTTTACCTGTGCAGTTCTTCATTTTAGCCCTGTAAAACGAAGACCCAAAGTAGGTGATGAGCTTAAAGCACTTCAGACTACAGATCTTGCTTTTTTCTTCTGAATTGTGTTAGACAGTGTGGTGTTAAAGCAGTTCTCTTTCCTGTCCGATGCCTTAACTGGAAAATGACTGAAACGCAGTTTCTTGAAATGGTGAAGATTTTTAATAGAGTAGAGATTAAGACTAATGCAGTCTGCTTACAGTTAGAATACACACTCAGTACTACTCAAAACCCAATAAATTTCAGTGATGTTGAGACTTCAGGTAGTGCACATTGTCTCTTCTGGGAAGAAACCTTTTAATTATAAACTCTTATTTACAGCATAATGTACAAATTCTTCTAACAGGAAAATATACAAATTATATAGGTTTAGGGGCTTTAAATGTTATTTGCAAGCCTTTCTGCCATTTTCTCTTCTGCTTCACTTTGCTCCTCTTGATTTTTGAGTTTATGATATAAACATGATAAATACCTTTAAGGCAGCAAAGGTGTATTTTCCTCTTGATCTTTCTAGAAAAGGTGAAAAATTTTCAAAGGTAATATTAACATATATGACATGGTAAGTTGGGAATTTTCTACTCTAAGTGCTTTTTTCCCCACATAAAACAATTTATGTGCTCAGTTGTTAAGTGCTGTGCATCTGTTAGGTGCCTGTAGGAAAATGTGCTGCTACTGACAGAAATTTCCCATTTGGAAAGGAATAGTCTCTGGGAATCAAAGGAAAGACCATTTGTGTTGTGGAAAAGGTTAAGAATGAAATGCCTTAGGGTTGGTGTCAGATGAAGACCTTCCTGATGACAGATGACTAAAATCCAGGAGGAAAATGACATTATTTGTTGGGTTACTGTGTTACACAAAGCTACTCTTCCTCATTGAATTAGCAGCTGAAACTCAGGGTTAAGGAGCTGTTTGAGTACACTGACATTTCAGTTGAACTGAATCACTGCCTTGTAAAAGAAATTTTAAATTATTCAGGTTTACTGGAAAGGCCACCAGCATGAAAAATACTGCTTTCTCACCAATAAGCAAAGGAAGTTTAAACTCTTGGTTGGTTTGCTGGACTGCATGAATAGATACACTAACATTTGTGTGTGGGGATAAAACAGTACTTACATGTTAATTTTGTTTATCTGTTTGAAGTTGTAAATTACTGTGTAGTCAACCCCTAGTAAATAAGAATATTTAAACAAGTGCAGTTTTCTAATGAACCATCAGAGTGATTTAGAATATACAGGATCATGTGATGTATGTAAAAAATTTAATGCAACTTACAGAATTACACCTGTGTACATATTAATATACAGATACATGTTAAAAAGTATTTAATAATGGAATTAAGCTCATCCTCAACTGTAAAAATCAGCAAATCAGAACAGTTACTTTAGTTCTTGTACAATGTTTTTAGATAAAATAAATTTTAAACCCGACAAAATAAACCTTAATTTACATATCTAAAATGAAGTATGGAGAAATGATTGTATGAAGTGAGGAAAATCATGACAATCCTGACAATTAAACACAGTAATTAGTGCTTACTCTTACTTGTCTGATTTTTCCTGAAACATTACTTTTTGATAGATACTGTTTTTCTTGCAGTCGATTCTGCTTGAGTAAACAGCAGCAATGGAGCATGGAGTAAGGAAAATTCTCTTGTCTAAACCTTTGGAAATTCATATGAAACCATCAAAAACGCTCTGGAGTTAGATGCTGATGTAAAAAGTAGATTGTCAGTCTTATGATGATTCACTGTGTTTGTGCCAAGACATCAGTATTTCAGCTACTTTAGTTAAATAAAATCTAGTTAAAGAAGGTTTTAAACAGAGTTTCTAGTAGTCTTACCAACCGTTTATCTGAACAGTGGCATTAAGATCTCGAGTTAAATTTTAAATACTTTTCCTAAACCATTTTTACCAAAGGTGAACCATTACAAAAATAGGGATCATAAGGAAAAATGACCGTGGAAAGAGCAACACAGAACCATATATATGTACTTTGTCCTTTTTTCTCTCCAAGCTTTTAACTTACTTTTCTGCAACCTTTCATATTTACTGTATCCCAAATGTAACTCTAAAAGCCGTTGGCTTGAAAATGTGGTATGTCAGCATCTCTAACTGGTCATTTGCATTTGTTTCCAGGAACAAATGATGAGGAAAAAACAAGCAATGCATCTTGATGCACGCTATGTTACAATGGTAGAAAATGCCTACTACTACTGTAATCCCCCTCCAGCTGAAAAAACTGTGAAGAAAAAACGTCCTCCCTTGCAGGAATATATCCGTAAGCTTCTCTACAAGGATCTCTCCAAGGTCACCACAGAAAAGGTAAATCCCTTCAAAATATTTCATAGAGTTTTTACTGAAAGTGGTATAGTGGTAACTTTGAAAAAATTTGGGGAGAATTATGGTTTTTTGCAGTTGAAAGGAAGAGGGATCATTTTTGTATCCATAATTACCAGGGTTTCATTTCTTTTATTGGAACATGTAGAAGCTCTAGTTTCAGACCTGTATTCTCAACAGCATCAAGTGCTGAACAAAGGGAGAGCGAGATGAGAATCATTGTGTTGGGAGAGTGAGAGACAAAAGGCTTCAGTTAAATACAGACTGTAAGAGCAAGGAAATGATGGAACAGCCTTGGACAGTTTGATTGGTAGCTTGAGGACAGCAGTTGGGTTATGTACATAAAGTCTTCCGTAGCCACTGCAGGTCTGGAGGATGCCTGGAAGGGAGAGCAAGGTTGTTTGCAGGTACTTGCAAGGATTTCATCCCAACCAGGAGAGAGGGGGGATGGCAGGGAGCATCTTGATATTTTACCTGCTAAAATGTGAAGCTTGTCTTAAAATTTGGTTTAGGTCCTGAGACAGATGCGCAAGCTGCCTTGGCAGGATGCAGAAGTTAAGGACTATGTTATATGCTGTATGATCAACATCTGGAATGTGAAATATAATAGTATTCACTGTGTAGCCAACCTCTTAGCAGGGTTGGTCCTTTACCAGGAAGATGTCGGAATTCATGTTGTGGATGGAGTGCTAGAGGATATTCGACTGGGAATGGAGGTAAACAATCCGTGTTCTTGCTAAGCTGCACTCACCTACTTGTGCTGAAACTAAAACTAAAATAATCTCGCTTAAAGAAAGGAGTCCTTGGATTCTCTTTTTTTCTTTTGTCTGATGACTTTTCTACCTTGGCTATTTTCTTTGTGTAGATTTATTTAAATTAATAGGATAACCTCACAAAAAAAAAACAAACCAACAAAACCAAACTAAAAAGGTTACTTAGGACAGTTGTTTTGCCTCCCTTGTCATAGTAAGGCCATAGAATTCATTCTTTGACAGTGTAGACAGATTGATACAACTTCAAGTAACTTCGGAGACCGGTCCATATTTTAAAAACTGTTATAATTACAAGAATTCTCTGGGTGGTGAAAAGTCATCATAGATTTAGGATGGAGTGTATGCTAAATGTATTGGAACTGAAATACTAGGTGACCAGCTTTCATAACTACTTTTCAATGTTTACTTTTGTGTAATGTAGGTAGCCATAAATAACCATCTTTTATTATAAGAAATTCTGTAAACTTTATTATACACCTTTTTTCTTTGTAAAAGGTTGGTTTGGTTTGGGTCTTTTATTCTATTGTATCTGCATGACAGAGTGAATTTTCTTGTTCTTTTTTGATAAAGGTTAATCAACCAAAGTTCAACCAACGGCGGATCAGCAGTGCCAAGTTTTTAGGGGAGCTTTACAATTATCGAATGGTGGAGTCAGCTGTAATATTTAGAACTCTGTATTCCTTCACCTCATTTGGTGTGAACCCTGATGGCAGTCCCAGTCCACTGGACCCTCCAGAACATCTTTTCAGAATCAGACTTGTCTGTACTATCCTCGATACCTGTGGACAGTATTTTGACAGAGGATCCAGCAAGCGAAAACTTGATTGCTTCCTTGTATATTTTCAGGTATTTTAAATTTTACGCAGTTCTGTTAAGTTCTTTGACTAGCTAATGTGAGTCAGTCTGCTTCATATTTATCTCATTGTTCTCTAACACTGTAATTCTTAGAATCTTGTCTGGCTGGTGGCAGTTTTAGTTTCAAGCGATACATTGAATTATGCCAAAATGATCAGGAGACACTCAGTGCTCACTTCGGGGTTTGCTGAACTTGAAGAAGAGAAGATTATTTAGGTTGCTGTCCTCGGCTAATAGTTTTTGTAGAGAAAGAGGAGTCAGATACTTCTCTGTCATGCACAGTGAAAGGATGAGTGGTAATGGGCATAAGTTGCAGCAAAGTAAATGTAATGAAGTGGGGAAAAGATTTCATGAGTGTTTAAACACTGAAATAAGGAATTCCAGACCATTAAATTAATGATAAAACTTGCTGGATTTAATTTATTTTTCTTTCTGCTTTTCTCTATAATTTATACTAAAACAAGGAGATTAAAAATTAAAATCAAGATGGTAACTTATTTCAATCTTAAGGATGCAAATCCCTCATCTATATGCAAGGTGTAAAATGATGTTTTGAAGTAAAGAATTTCAGAATGGTTTGTGTTGGAAGGGACCTCAAGGATCACCTTGTTCAAAACCCCTGCCATGAGCGAGGACATTTCCCACTAGACCAGGCTGCTCACAGTATGGTATGGTCTGAGTTTTAAATGCAAAAATAAATGTTTTGGGGAAGACATCATTATATTTCTGTTACACCCATAATGTCAGCAAGCCTTCCTCTTGGGTATGTCACCTTTTAAGGAAGAGTCTGTCCTCATACTTCATTTTCAGATACAGTTTTTGCAGCACCTTAGTTCTCAAGTTCTACTGTCTAGGTTCACTTAAAATCAGCATTTATTTTTTACAGTGTCACTGTAAGACGTGTGTGTGAATTTGTTGTAAAGCAAACTGAATAAGGTGCTTGAAACTGGCTGCAGTGTAAAGATTTTTTTTTATGATGTTTCCCACCCTTTTCCTATAGTAAGCCTTTGGGGAAATTCGTTTTCTTTAAATATGTGGGGGAAGGAATTGAAAGCTGGCTGGTTGTTAATTGCTCAATCTCTTGTAGAAAGAGTTTACCCTGAGAAAGCACTTTCTTGTCAGGGCTTTTTTGTCAGTCTTTATACTTTTAACAGTAGTTATGATTCTTAATATTTGTGATATCCAATGTTTTAAAACAAGTTTTAGTGATACCAAAATATCTAATAGTTGTATGAAATAGGAGATTAGTGATATGAAAGAAAGCTTTTGCATTTTTTACTGTACAAACATGGCATTTTAAACTAAATAATTTAAATGGTGTATAAATGTCGGTGTACATATAATTGATTTGAATATTTTGTATTCTAGCGCTATGTGTGGTGGAAAAAAAGTCTGGATGTTTGGACAAAAGACCACCCTTTTCCTATAGACATAGACTATATGATCAGTGATACACTGGAGCTGCTGAGACCAAAGATAAAGCTCTGCAATTCTCTAGAAGAAGCTGTCAGACAAGTGCAAGACTTGGAACGGGAATTCTTAATAAAATTGGGTAAGAAAACGTGCAAGGGAAGTTAGGTATTTTTAAAAATTCCTGTAGTTTTAAAAATTGTCTCTTTATGGTGCAAATAGGTAACTATTGTTTCTGTTATGGTAGTTTATTCTCATGATAGAAATATTTTTGTAACTTCTTCAGGTTTCTAATAATCATAGATACCATAAGAATCTCTATAACTCTAAAGTAATAGATGTTGTAAAAAATAGTCAGTATGAATATTCTTAATATGGAGAGCAGAAGTGTGTATGTCTGTGCATTAATTTAAGGAGTCACATGGTACAAATGATGAGGAAGAAAATCATTAATTTAATCAGAAAAATGTAGGAAGCACACTAATTTCAGGAGAAAACAGCTGGGCTGGCAGCCCAGCTCAATTGAAAATGTACTGATGAGCAAGTATCTAAAACTGTTATCATCATATTAACCTTTAAACCTCTTGAACATATCCGTTCTTAGAAAATATTGAATACCACTGTGCTCATTACTTGTTAAATGGAGTTGTTTTCTAATCTTCCATTTTTATTTGAAAACAAGCTTCTTCATTAAAAGATTTTATATGTAAAATTTACACTTTTAAAGTGTTAATTAGACCACTTAATCTACTTGGACAAATTAAATTTTTAAGATCAATCCTTTAATTCAATGGGGTGAATGTCTCATAGGCACATAAAAGGTTGCGACTTTTGTTTTATGAGGAACTTTTTTTAAAATATGCTGTTTATTTAATTGACATGCCTTGAAATTCCCTAGGTAGTAACTGAAAAGCAGATTAGAATTCCCCTATGAATCTAAATTCATGGCTTTCATGCTCTCAAAATGATAACCAGGAACAAATATACAATGAGTCATATAAACTCTAATACTCTTTTGAAAGGTACTCAGCGCTTCCTTTCTACAAATAACAGGAGCTTCATAAAACTTTACATTAATGGCTCAGCTTAAGTGTAGTTGATCCAATGTCAAAAAAGGAGTGACAACCTGAATAGTGACTATGTTGAGTCCTCAGTAAATTCTTAGGAAAATTAGTGGCTTAGAAGGCTGACATCAGCAATCCTCTGGAGGATTAACTGGCTTCATAAATTAATGACAGAAAAAAAAAAGAATATGTGAGAAAAATAGTGTGTGCTGGAAGTTCGGGGGTCTTGCATTGGAAGACTCAAATATTGCAATAGTCCTTCTCTAGAGCAGATATTAAATTTTTCCTGAATCGGAACTCAGTTCTTACCAATATTCTGATTGAAATCTGTGTCTAAGACTAAACTGGGCACTGAAACACTGAAAAAAGCTAAAACTAATTTTTTACTTCTGTGGAAATGGTACAGATAATGGTATTACTTTGAAGGATGCCTTACTGAAAGAAAGGAGATGTTTATGTTTGATACTTTACACACAAAGTAATCTAAAACATCTTGAGGGACATTATTACTCTTTATGGCTAAGTTGTCTATATAGGAAATGTTTCATTCACAAGTCAAGTATTATGACTAGTGGGAAGTTTTAGTGCTCAGTAACAATGAACTTCCGAAGTGATCTTCCATGTATAATTTGAGTGGTTAAATGTCTTCTGGTGTTTTAAATCTTCCTCTTTTTCCAAATTTCAGGAATTGTGAATGACAAAGATTCCAAAGATTCCATTACAGAAGGAGAAAATCTTGAAGAGGACGAAGAAGAGGAGGAAGGTGGAGCAGAGACAGAGGAACAATCTGGAAATGAAAGTGAAGTAAATGAGCCAGAAGAGGAGGTGAACTTAATGATTTATCTTGCGTAGTGTAAAAGAAGTGACTTTGATTGCTTGTTACTTCTGAAGCCCTTCTAAGTCACAGAGTTTCTGGGTGAAATGTGGATGTGCACAGCCCAGTCAGTCCTGTGAGGATATTCCCATTCCAGTTTAGTGTTTGTGGAAAACAGAGTGTCTGAGGCTTAATTCCTTATTTTGGCAGAAACCTGAACCTGACAACTTAGCTCAGGGTATGTGCTGCTTCTCAACAAAAAGATACTTTCAGCTTTTGGCATTAAAAAAAGCCCTTTCAGATGACTTTCTTTATCTGTTTTAGAAGCAAATATATTGACTAAATGACAAAGCAGTCATTAGGAAAAACAACAGGTGTTCAGGGAATGCTAATGCAATATGGATAAATAAAAGATTTATGGAACATAAAACTCTTCCTTGTTTACTGTGCTAATAATATTTTCAACCAAAAATGGTGGAGCCAACAAAGAAAACCACAAGTACATTGAAATTGTGACTTGTCACTGTGACGCAGCAAAGTTGACATGATAATGGTATTGTTACAAGAAAATGAGTTCATCAAGGAAATAGAAAACAGTTTTTCTCCATCTGCTTGGGCTGGTTCATTTACTAATAAGCTTTCTTTCAATAGGTGTCTCTCAGCTATTGAAAGAAAGCTTCTGGTCCTGAAGTTTGACTGGGTTTTGTGCCTTCACCCATAAATTAGTATCAATAGAATCATAAATGGTTGTGGGGTGGGGAAGGAACCTCTGGAGACTTTTGTATTTCCCTTCTTTGAACTTCATGAGTTCTTGCCAATCCATTCCTCCAGCTTGTGGAGTTCCCTCTGAGTGGGCAGGGTGTATCAGACACTGCTTCCAGTTTTCTGCTGGACATGGTGAAATTAGTAATAAAGCTGAGTGAGTTCAGACTGAAACATTAAATAAAAAACCATAACAAATTTGCCAAGACTAAACTGATCAAAAGTTTGGATGGGAAGAGTTTAGAAAAGGTTCAGAAAATGTTTGAGGAACCAGTGATCATTCTTGTTTTAAATTAGTTAGCAGTTACAAATTGAATGTTTCAGGAGGGCTCTGACAATGAGGAAGAAGAAGGTGAAGAGGAGGAGGAAGAAAACACTGATTATCTTACAGACTCCAATAAGGAAAATGAAACTGATGAGGAGAATACAGTATGTATTGGACTGGAGATAAGTCAATTCAATTTGCATCTTTGGTTTTCTTTACTGAATGTTTTTTCCAATGCAGCTCATAACATATCTTGGAAAAACATAGCAAGGATACTTCCTGTTATTCTTTCAAATACATTTTATAACTTATTTTCATGTTTGCAAAGTTTGGTTATTACCTTTTGAAAATATTTATGCTGTCAACTTTATCACAACACGTTTGCACAGCGCTGTGAGCTTTCACAGGTAGCTAGACTGGAATATATTGCATAAATGATGGTTTTGCAATGCCAGCAATATTACCAAATTGATAAGATACAAAAAGGTAAACTAATTACACTCCACTAGATCTCAAACAGAAACAGAAACATGCCAAGAAGTGCAGAATTTCTAAAATACAAATTTGGGGTTGACAAATTATAATATTTACAGGTAAAGAACCCATCTGGTTGAGATTGAATTGCATTTCATTGTAAGGAAATAATGGACATTATAAAACACTGTGTTGGGGTGCTGACTTCAGACATTTTTGTTGTCATGTTGTGCTTTCCAAATAATTGAAGCGTAGCCTTTGTCTTGAAAATACAATTTAATTTTATGAACTTAATGGGAAATGGTGCATTAAAATGGGTGCATTAAGGACAGAGACATTTTTTGTTTTGTTGCCACATTTTGAATGTGTCCATGCACACAGGAGTGTGTCAGAATATTATGAATGTCCATAAATCAGGAAAGATGCCTTTCAAGAAAATAGTCAAGTCTGAAAACGTCTCTTTTGAACAATTTGGTTTTTTTAAACCTTTTGATTGTGCATGATATAGAAGCAATAAGGATATTATCCACTTATTTCAAGACTGAATGTTCATATTTTTGAAACTGATGTAATGGATGATTTTTTCCCATTGCAATAGGAAGTAATGATTAAAGGAGGAGGACTGAAGCATGTCCCTTGTGCAGAGGATGAGGACTTTATTCAGGCCTTGGATAAAATGATGCTGGAAAATCTTCAGGTATAAATAGTTATTTTCTTAATTTAGTGTACAGCTAACTGTAGTTGATTTTTTTTTTCTTAAAGTAAATAAGTGATTAATGCTTAGCTCACCATACTAAAGGAATGAAGATTTTTTTTGGCTTTGTTTTGGCCTCTTCTCTGCAGTTGACGCATTTGGCTTTTAGTAAAATAGCTGTTAATTGTATTGTTTGCCCAGTGAATATGTGACATACTGACATATGTTATACACAATGAATAATGAATGCAGCAGATACTGTGCAACACTTCTGACTTTATTTTAGGCTTTTTTATTTTAGCTTTAGGCTTAAAATGCAGATGCATTTAAATTTACATAACCTTTTAGTACCTTGTTTTCTTAGTCACATCTGGTCAATTTTTAAGTACTGAGTATGACAAGCCCTGTATAATAAATATATTAGTAAGATGTACCTAAAATATCTTGAATTAAGAGTGGACATTCCACAGTGTGTTTCATCAGGTCGCTAAATTTCTCTGCCTAAGAGATTGCCCTGTAACTTTCTTCTTCACAAGCAAGGAAAACCAAAGGGAAATATAATAAGCCTAATAATTGTATTTATATATTACCTCATTTTCCTGGAAGGTTAAACCTTTTCTCAGTTGTGAAAATCTGAATGTTGCCAGCCTGACAGACTGTGTCAGCATCTGATCATTTATAAAATTCACATTTTTTTCATAGCAACGGAGTGGTGAATCTGTTAAAGTGCATCAGTTGGATGTTGCTATTCCTCTGCATCTCAAAAGTCAGCTGAAGAAGGGCCCCCCACTTGGAGGTGGGGAAGGAGAGTCAGAGTCTGGGGACACGATGCCATTTGTCATGTTAACAAGGAAAGGCAACAAACAGCAGGTAAGAGTTCATAGATAAATAAAGGCCTTTCACTTCAAAAAAAGTAACACAGAAATTTTTACTTCTTTCCTGTCTCAAAATCAGATACAGACAACTTCATCTTGACAAATGGAAAATACCGTATATAATTTCTTGGAATTCTTGGTTGTTAATAGAAATGATGTAGAAAAATTCTATGGTCAGATTATACCATTACTATTTACATTTGGTGATTATACCAGTAAGTCAGTGGTATGTTATGCGTGTATTTTAGATACAGTTGTGAAAAATGAAGAGATGTGGTTGGTGGTTTCCTACTCCTTTCATTGAACACTGAAAGGAGTAGGAAAAAAGAAAAGGAAAATTCCAGAATCTTCAAGATTCTACAGGTTTTTCTAAAAACACTTTCAGCTTCAAATCAAGATACATAGTCATTGCTAAATTCCATTTCCTAAGTAACTGCCACCTGCCTGAATTTATTCAACTTGCAAAAAGAAACAAAGTCATTATCCTTGAAGACACTTGTGGGGACTATTCCAGAATGCACTGAGTGACTCTCTTGGAGAAACTTAAATAGAAATCAGGTCGATAAAACAAACTAACTCCTTGCTTCATGCAGCTAAGCTGTATGTTAGTCTTGGCTCTTTTCTCCAGTGTATGAATTTTCCTAGCTCAGCAAATGTACAGTACACAAATGTGTACCTAACACATTCCCCATGTATTTCTTGTCATGGTTTAGGTCTTTCAAGGAAACCTGTTCGTTTTGGTTGTATAATTTGATGATGAAAATAAATTACTCTGAATTTTTATGGGACACATACCCAAGGAATTGTTTCATGCCATGCATCTGAGCCATTCAAGTGTTTAGATCCATGTCATTTCTTGGTTTCACATTTGTTATCTAAATTGTGATGGGTGTGTAGCTGTTAAGGTATATAAAGGTGAAGTAAGCTCCTTCTTGTCCTTCATGTGAAACACATTTCAAAAATCCACGTAGGAAATGGTTATTCTGTTTTCCTGGAATCTGAATGGGGTATACAAAGTTCTACAGAAGCTTTGAGTGGGAGATTTCTAACTGGTCATTGGTCTGAGAAGGTGTTTAAGGGAACTCCATTTTAAAAAAAAATGTTGTTTAGCTTTTTCAGAATAATTTACTAGGAGTATCTGCAGTTACAAGGAATTTTTGGATGTTCATATTCCATGTAAAGGGGAAAATATTGCAGAAATGTGACTTAGAAAGAAAGCAGAACTTGTTCAGGAGTTTTTTCTGCTCCTCCCCCAATATTTGGTTTTGGGAGTAGGCTCTTCCTGCCAAAACTCCTCTCAGTGTTTCTAGAAATGTAGAAAACAGTTGCTTTATAGACTACTTCAGCTCTTGAGTTAATGAAAGGCTTCTTTGTCCATAGTTCTGTATTCAGAAAAAAATGTGTTTTAGTACAGAGTTTTAATAGAAAAATAAGCAGGAAAGAAGAGGTGGAGTTGAAAAGAAAATAATTATTCCTTCTTATGGTGCTTTATTTTAAATCTGCATGAGCAGAATGTGAAATGAGTTTTGAAGTGATGGATGCTTACTTCACTCTTAAGTTATACCTGTAAACTTTGAGCTTTTAAAAACTGTCAAAAGAAGTTTGCAGCAGCCTGGGAGGCTGTAACATCGTCTGCACAGTCACCAGAGTGATAAATGACATCAGCCTAATGGCTTGCTCTGCTAGTAATCATTTCGGTCTCTGTGTTCATTGTCAGTGGTGCTGCTCAAACAAGAAATGTTAGAAAAATGGTTTGTGCTGTGCTTCCTTTCTGAGGGTAACATCTGGTAGTGGAGAGCCAGTTACTCTGTTCATGTGTCAGCATCCACCCAGATTTTAGTGCAGGTTGACAAATAGGTTTTTTTTTAAGTAATACAAGAGCAACTGACTGACATTTACCAGCTGCATATATCCAAATTGATGGCCATTGCAGGCTGATAGTGACAAGGACACTATATTTTATCCTCAAAACTTAGAAAAGTAGTAGCAGTAGAACCTAACATGATTATTTGAAATTTGATGATGGCATTTTGATTTATCCATAAGCCATGAGAGCAAGAGGAAATAATGTTGTCATCATAAGGGATCAGAGCTGAGATCTATGTAATACTATTTAGTGTTTCTTTTGGTACAAGAAGATTTATGCCAGGTAAGTGTGAACTAAAATGAGGTATAGACAATAAAAAGAAAGTTAAGAAATTTGGATATTACCCAAGACAAAATATTTCCTTCCCTTTGAAAGATTTTTAGCAAGTCTCCATAAAAGAATGATAATATCCATCAATCAGATATCTCTCTGAATGTGAAATTCTTTATCAAAATTATATATTCATGTCTTTATCTCATGACATTTCTGTAAAATCTGTAGTCTGGTCTTCTGAATAATGAGTTTTGATCTTCCCTCAGTTTGACATCTTTAAAGTGAAATCATCCATCCTGCCCCCCATCTCACAGATTTGATAAGAGGTTTTTGATACACCTCTTCACTATTTGCAAATCGGAAATGTTTCAGTTGCTCAATAATCATCATATCCTGTAGTAATTGTCATCAGTGACTTGATTTCAGGTGGCAGCTGATTGCCTTGAGATAGTGACTCAGTGGTGTTTTGTTAATTGCCAGGTTGTTTTTCTGTATGTTTCTCTCATACCTTCTATTGTTCAGTTTTCTTTTTCTACTTTTAGCATCCTGTCTAAAACACCAATCCCATTAAGCTGATAAATCCATAGAACAGAAAAATATAAAGGACCTATTAAAATGGATGAGGAGCTTAATGGAGAAGCTGAGGAATGATTTTTATCATGAAATGCTGCTAATGGATTAGTTATTTGTGTAGTTTACATAAAGTTCATTAGATGGTATCTGGGAATACACACAGCCTGCTCAGCAATAAGTAACCAGAGCTTACTTTGCTCTTGGAATTTCAGCTTTCATTTCTGTTCTTCCCTGCATACTGTAATAACAAGCTTATCTTAATATTTAATGTAATGTGCTATTACCCTCACTCCCACCCCCAAGAAATCTCATCTAAATACATCTTGTAGTTGGTAGGGTTTAGGGATTTGCTGTACCCAAGTTTTTCTCGTGTCTTTATTTTCAATTTATTTTCAAATACTTCATCTGAGTATTTAGAGTCTTCTCACACTCCTCACTCTGCTGCTAGTGGGGCATTACTCTGAGATACCTTGAGACTGTTTAGTGATTATTGCATTAAATACCAGCCACAGGTGGTGAGGATTTTGCTTTTACTCTAAACCTTCTCAGCAGAGGTTTTGATAATTTATCTCTCTCTGCAGCTTTTGACAGTGTAACAGAAAAGAACACTTAGGAATTTACTTCTATTTCTTCAGAAATAGATCTCCCATGATGAGAACAAGGAGGAGGATTGAGAGTAGTTTATGGAATGTTGAGAATCATTATCCTTAAAAGCATCCCTTCGTATGACACAGAAATATTTATTTCTAATGGGCATGGAGTTGAAGGAGGAAGTGAGATTTTTCTAAATGTTTGCAAACTTCTAGCATTAAGGGTTTCCTGAGAACTATTGTTTCAGTTGTGGAAAAGATTAAGAACTGTTTCTCTGTTCTGGAACAATTGTAAAAAAATATATAGATATGTAGAAGTAGCAGCTTGGATTTTCTGGGTTTGGGGGAAAAGAAATTGCCTTCCCTACACCTTCCTGAAAATATCAGCTGACTTTGCAGAGAGAGGGTACTTCTGTGAGAGTGCAAAGCTTACCTGGTGTACCTTATGGCAAATCAGATAATGGGTGTTTAAATCTGAATGTGTGGTGGGCACATTTGGGTATGGGGGAGGAGAAGATCAGTCTCACACCATGGTTGTCTCCAGACTAACAAGAGGCACTGGCAAGCCAGAATTATTCTTAAAAAAGAAAAATACTGGCTAAGGAATGCCAGGGAATATCTGAAATGCTCGAAATGTTTCTCCTCTGTTGTCACAAGGGATAATAAGAGGCTTCATCTCTTTGGAAGGAAGAGACCTGAAGAGGGAGATGCAGCTTTCTGAGCCAGCTGTGGTGCTTTTATCTCATGACAAGTGTAATTCTCTGTGGGCAAATCAGCTGGTATGAAAATAAGAAATAAGCATATGGCTATGCCTTCCTAGGGAAAGTCAGTCAGCATTGTTCCCCTGAATACTGTGTGTAACATAACGGGTTATGGCCTCAGCCTTTTTTGTGTGTTCTCTGTGTTTTTACCAGGTCTTGGATTTTCTCATGCTGCTTTGGGTGACAAAGAGCTGAAAACCAAACCAATAAACAACACACTTCACAGTAGAAACTTCTGTAGAAAGTACCTCATAGAAATAACCTAGAAATAACCATAGCATTTCTGTATTTTGGATTGTTTTGTATTGGTTGGATTTTTTTCTTTGATGGGCACTTAAAAACTTATTTTCATTTGCAGTTTAAGATCCTAAATGTACCGATGTCTTCCCAACTTGCTGCAAACCATTGGAACCAACAACAAGCAGAACAGGAGGAGAGAATGAGGATGAAAAAGCTCACTTTGGATATCAATGAACGGCAGGAACAAGAGGACTATCAGGGTAAGGAAATAACCAAGTATTTAGTTTTTGTTTTCAGGGAGCCTTTGTGGATCTGCAGAAAGCATAATTTGTGATGATTAGCAGCTGAAGTTATAAATACTAATTGGCAATACTTGTGGGAAACCTATATTTTGGTTTTAGTCATTCATTGTTTCCTCCCTGGTCCTCATATTTAAAGAAGTTTTTGTAGCTTTTCCATGAAAGGGAGTTTTCAAGTGCTTCTCAAATTTCAGCAGTTCCATTTATTTTGGGAAAGGGGAAGAACTGAGATTGTTCTTTTAAAATTAAGGTAATACAAAATCAATCTGATGTTTACTGCAAGACAGTTTAGTTGGATACAAGATGAATTCTGTGCCACTTTAACTCTGCTTTTAAGCTATCAGTAGGTGTTTTACATTTTAATAATATTTAGACTCCTTGTTAGTCTTGCTGAGACTTGCAAGTCCTGAGGTAACCTTCACCAAAAAAAAAATACCAAATCTTACCTCAGCTTCATATTGTAAAGGTTCTAGGAGTCCTCAAAACTGGAGCATAAGCAAATATTAACAAAATGTGAGTTTTATACAGATTACATGATTAATTTGGTTTTTGAAGACATGCAAGTCAGGCATTTTGGAACCTGGACAGATGGAAGGAAACAGTTAATACAGCAGATCATACAGTCCCCAAACAGGTGCACTCCATGTGTTTAGTTGTTGGGTGGTTTGTTTTGGGCTGTGGCTTTTTTTCAGATTCAACTTCCCTTGGCTTACTCAGATAGTAAACAAAGCCAGACCAATAAAACTGATGTCTTATGTTACTGCTTCCATTTAACATCTCCAAAGGTTTTGCTCTGCTTTTTTTTTTTGTGAAGATGTTGTAGTCTGGTGCTAATCATAGTGTAAGTAGTTAATTATCAGGAAATCTCATTTAAGGTATTTAGTGAAAGGTCATTGTTCATCAAGAAGTGGGAAATAATTAAATTAAATCAGTTCTAATTTTAAAATAACTATGGAATCCAGTATTCTTGCAGAATTCTGGCAGCACCAGAACTAAACTTGTTAATGTATGAAGGAGTATCTTCCAAAGGGAGTGTCTGCAGAGCTCTGAAGTGGTAACAGAATATATTCTTCGTGTTAAACAGACTCAAAAAGTTTTCTGAGCCACTCTGCTCTTCTAAAGCCCACTTGTGAAAAAGGAAGAGAGAGAGTAGACTCTAGAATTAAACATTTTAGTGCTTCTCTCAAACTTTTGTGAATTTTTCCTCATTAGATACATCTGATACTTCTATTGGTCAAGGCATTTGGGTTTTATCCCCTCTTGTATGACTTTGTTATCTAAAGTGAACCTGTTTAATCTAGGCTCTTATTGTGAGCAATTGTTCTTTTTATCCAAAAAAAGGTCACATTGATTTATTTCTGTTGGACAAAATCAGACAACTGATACCAATTGGTAACTGGTAATAGGCTGCTTATTATTATTATTATTATTTTCTCACAGATTTTTATGTAGTTGCTGTGTATAAAACATTAATACAGGAAGGAAGTCAACACAAAAGAAAAAGGTTTTTCCATAATTGACATCCCTTTTTAAAGCTGTTGATGCATCTTTTTAATCTGGGTAATATACGAGCAAAACCAAATCAAAAGAAGGACCTTTTAATCAGGCTAAATTAAACAGGCCAAATTACATTTGCCTTTGGAATAATTTTTTATTTAGATTTTGTGCAGTTGATTGTTACTTCTGGAGAGTCATCCTGTGTGTGACAAGTTGGTACCTACCCACTGAATGAAAGTGTTTGGTTTAAATTTCTGTTTCAAGCTTTGAAGTTACTGAGGGAGGAAGAATTCTCAGTTTCTGGAAGAATGCCTCAGGGTTGTCCCAACGTTTGCACATGTACTTGTTGTTCTTTTCATCTGCACAGGGTAGCTAATAGATGGAAATACATCAGTGTACTTCAAAGTAGTATCAGATAATGATTTAATGTTTCAGCAAAGCTTATTATATTACAAACATTTTTTAATTTAAAGAACTATTAGGAACTTGGGTGGCTCTCTAGTTTAGACTGGAACTTTTCTGTGCAGATTCCTTTTTTTCTTCACTAAAAAGCCAGGGAGGTTTGCTGATGTGCCTTCAGCCTAGAAAACACACTGTGTTCCCCTGCCACCTCTGCCTTGTTACCTTCTCCAGTTGTGAACTTCCCAGTCCCATATTTCCTTTCCCCTGCCAGGTGGAAAACAGAGGAGGCAGATGTGCCTGTACTTGTTCATTCACTGCTTGTGCTCACACCTGGCTGCCAGGGCACCCTCACCTGGCTTCCTCCTGAGTCCCCTCATTGCTCTCAGAGATCCCTCCTGGCACACAGGGTTGGGAAGAATGTTTCACAATGTTTACAAACATGGGCTGTCTGTGTTCAGTGGCTGCGTTTGCCGGGTGCTGAATGAGTGTACAGACCACGAATACAAGGGTCCCTGGCTGTTGACACAGATACTGTGTATTAAATCAGTCACAGTTTCCCAGTTTCTCCAAGACTGGGTGGATAACTCTGAAAGCTTCACCTGCATTTTGTAAATGGTGAGGGAACTTGTTAGAGTCTCTAGTTTGGCCCCACTGAGAGCAGTGGAAGTGTGTGTGTAGCAGGTGATGGGTGTGTGTCTCCAATGAGATTACCAGAGATTAGAGAGCCAGACAGAGCAGACTTTCAAACATAATCTGTTTAACAGCTTATTCCACTTTTCCCCTTCATTTATCCCATCTGTCTGTTTGCTGAGTAATGTAGATCCTTGCTCAGGTGGACTGTCAGGAATACTTTCCATTAGATGCATTAACAGATTGGCAGAGGTTACCTCCTATGATGTATCTGTAATTATTTTGGCTACTTAATAACCATTAACTTAGCCTGGTAAAGAGGCATTCTTTTATCATTAAAAAATGAAATAAAATTTTAGAAATTAAGTTTTACCAAATGTCAAAATACAAGACTATCCTAGTTTAAATTGCCCAAAAGTTGGCTGTCCAGGGCTAAACTGGGTAGTGTGAGCTGCTTTCTGCTCCCAAATTATTCCCACTGATGATAAAGTGAAAAACTCCATCCATGGGACAGCTGGTGCAATGTAGGTCAGCTGAGTCACCTTCTCCAGGTGCCTGTCTTCCCTGGAAAAGGATCCAATTATGCCAAGCTTAGACTTAAATACCTGACTGGCAATGCCTAATTTTAGGACAGGTTTCTTGCTGAGTATTTAATTGGCAACAGCATTGTCCAGTTGTTACTATTCCAGGGAGGTTTAATGTTGAGGTCACTCATGCTGCTGTGAGTCTTTGTTCCTGATCATTGATGAAGAAAGCGGTGGCTGATGTGTTCAGAAAGAAAAGGTCTCAGGCCCTTTCTTGAGCATCTGTGATGAAAAACATCGCTGGCAGTTCCTTCTGCAGGAACATCTGGAAGTGCAAGTTCATATTGTGGGGATAAACTTGGGTTTATCAAAGCTATCGATGCAATTTAGTAACTTTTTGTAATTAACTTTTGTGGAATAACTTGGGGAGTGTTAACCCTACAGCAAAGTCTTAAGTATAGATGGCAGTGAAATGTACATGTGTAAATTCCTATGTAAAGTGATGCATAGAAAACCTATGTAACTTTCTTCTATTTACTTTTCTTCTGCCTGAAATCCCAGAAATGTTGCAGTCTCTGGCACAGCGTCCAGCTCCAGCAAATACCAATCGTGAGCGGCGGCCTCGTTACCAGCACCCGAAGGGAGCACCTAATGCAGATCTAATCTTTAAAACCGGTGGGAGGTAGGACAATCTTCCTTTAAATGTGGTAATTCTGGTTCTAGGCAAGTAATTACCTTCTTAATTGAAACAGATAATGATCTGATGTAGTGAGAGCTTGGGCATTCTAAAGCATTCTCTTAAAATGCCAAGCAGTGTTTTGTGCTTCTAACACAGTGTCTGTAACTTGTGACAGTTTGGAAGCCAAGAGATTATTTTTCATTTGTGAAATGGCTGTGAGAGTCTGAGCCTCTTTTTGTAGGGGAAAGGATGCAGGTCTGTTTTCTCCATGAGAGGGGAAGAGAATTTTTTTTTTGAGTGTCTGCAGAATTTCTCCTGATGCTCTTTCTGTGAGGTGAATTTGACAGCTATTCCTGTGTATTTGATGCCCTGAATGGAAAGCAAACAGTAAAGGTGGAGAAGAAGGAGGAGACCTTTCAATTTATGGTGTGCAAAAGTGTAACCAAAACCAGCATTAACATGAAAAGAGTCATTCCCAATTGCTTAATAGTTGTTCTGAGGCTTTAGTATGTGTCTTTTCTCACTCAGAGTAAGCTGGCAAATAAACCATTAAATTAGCCCTGCAGCACAAATTTGAATAGACAGAGTTTCGGGTGAAATGCAGACTTGCTTTCATGTTTCTCTTTTCTTTGCAAGTTCATTTTGAAGGTGGATTGATAGAAGCAGCAGTTTACCTCCTGATGGGGTCTATCTTTGTAAACTGCAAATAAGTTAATGTAATGTACTATTTCTGTGTTCCAGTAGCATTTCCAGCTTCTTCATGGTAGATATTTAAGATTATTTGACAATGTCCTGATGATCACTCTCTCCACTGAGACCTCACACAGACACTGCTTGTACAAAAAAAATTTAAAATAAATGGGTTTTTTTTAATGTACCAGATGTAACTCAACAAAATGAGCAATGCTTTCCACTTAGCTTTTCTATATCACTGTGACCTAATGCTGTTTTAGGAATACAAAGTGTTCAGTGACACTGAATTGCCACAATACTTGCAGGTGTTTCATAAATAGCTGCAGCCTTCTCTTCTTTCAGGCGTGAGCTGCATGCTGCAGTTATTCTTTAAATATAACAGCCAGACCAGGAGACGTGATATCTGTAGATTTCTTTTAAATTATTTTCTTTAGAAAAATTTTTATATTCTGATGTTACAGGGAAAATGTAATATAGGACTTCACTGTGAAGTAGGTCAGATGTTGTCCAGCAAACAGTTTGAGTAGTGTCTGCTTATTCGAGCACCATGCACTTGCAGTTCTGATGTAGTTTTGTATTATGGTGTTACTTTTGGTTCCTTTTAATCCATAAGCTCCTTGGGACAGAGACCAGGAAGTTTGTTTGAGCAGGCAGATTTTATTTGTTGTGTACTGCAGGGCTCTGCCTGGCAGTCATGCATCAGTTGAGCCATCTCAGCCTGCAGTAAGGGGACAGTGCTTTTCTTAACTCCATTTATTTATTGGAGACTGTGGGTCCATCAGTGGCTTTTCACTGTCCCAGACTGTCTGTTGCCTACATTCCTAGAGCTTCTTGATTTATAGAATGTTTTGAAAATAATCTTCTGACTTTAAAGGCTGCACTGCAATCTCTGCCCACACCCCCCTCATGCTTTGTTAAAAAGTTACCCTTTGGGTTCTGAGGACACTGGAGGATCTGGCTGAGAGCAGATTGGAGGAGTTGAGCTGCTAATTTTAATCTCTGTTTAGAGAAGGTTTCACATTCCTGCCTGTAGAACCAATGTGTGCAACACAGATTTTATCACTTCCATGAGGACACTGTGTTGTGTTGTTGCTGCTTCTTTGTATGTGAATGAAACTGAAATGTTATTTTCTTGCAAAATAACTCAAACTTAGTGGAAGTAATGGTTTGCTGCTTTCTTTAGGGTGTGCAACTTTTCATTTTAAAGTTCTTGACGTTAGGGATGATCTGAGCAAATAAATTTCCTGATTGGTTCCACTCTAATTATAATGTGACAGGTTCTGATAGCTGAGGTAGGGATGAGGCCTTTTTTGCATTTCAGGGAGTGTTAAGAGTAGAGAAATTGATTGTTGTTTTTGCCTTTGCTTCTGTGTTGCTAAACATGCCTTAAGCACTGTGTTTCAAACACCTTTTAGGAACTTAATTCCAAATCTACCAATTGTAAAACTTCCATTCAGAAATTAATGAAGGCAGCATTGGGTCCTTCCATGTTTTTGGCTTTGAACAACTGGATCTCACTAAGCAATTAGCCCTTTTTTTTAAAAAAAAAGAGAAGCGTTTTGCAGTTTTTACTTTATTTCTTCTCTGTTAATATCCTTGTTCTGTACTAAAGTAAATACAGGGAGATTTACAGGCTTTGTCAGATTTATTATTATTATGGCCAAAATGCTGTATCAAAAATTGGAGTTTAGTCCTGTTTGTTTGGAATTGCCTGCTTATATTGCCTCAGGTTTTGAGATCTGCTAATCCTGTAATGAGGAGATTCTTTCTGGGACTTATATATTTAAGGCTGACTGACCTTAAAGATAATTTACTGTGACTTCATTAAAAGTAGGCTTCCTTGATTTACTTCAGCAGAAGTGGAAAGAAAACAATTTTCTCTTTTGCCTCCAGTTCTGTAGCATTTGTGTTTTAAGAGAGGCCTTTGGCTCTCAGGCTACTAAACTACTGACTTCAGGAAACACAAAATTTACTGAAGTAATTTTTTTTGGTGACAGGATTATCATAAAAATAGACTTCTACAGTTATGAACAGGTTCTTAAAAAATAAAGTGGTTTTCCTTTGTTTAAGAGGATTGAGTTCCATTAGATGGCTTGGTTTTAGAAATTAAATGAAAATAACCACGTTATATAAAATCTGTTTAAAAACATTGATTACCAAGAAAGTAAAATTTTTTCCTGTAATTATTTCTTCTGTGAAGAAGCGGGGCCTTACCAAGGATTTTATCTTGTTAAACCTCTCCTTATTAAAAACAGTAACCTCAGAATTTGTTGCTGTTTTGAAAGTATAGTAAAGAAGGGCCTGCCCATGTCCAAAGTTCCCCTGGGCATGCAGGTATAGTCTGGCAAATCAAATCATATTCAAGTTAAATGGTGATTTTAGATCTCCTGTTTACATCTGACTCTTATTTCTCTTAACCCATTTAATAAAGAAAAATGAAGCACAACTGCAATAACAGGATGCTGGGATTTTATTAGCTAAATATTCTCATCATAAAGAGTATTGCATTAATGCTGAAAAATCAGAGTTTGGATAATAAGGAGAAATGTGAATTTAACATGATTTCCTGTTTCAGCTACTGGACCAACACAACTCATACATCACCTGTCATGCAGTTGATGCATTGACAATACTGTTTTATAAAGCTTTGAATTCACTTCTTACTGAGATGCTTTCAAACACAGCTAAGAAATTCCAATCCCCCTTTTCAGCTGTTTCATGGGAGGAAAGCAAAGGGAGGAATATGGAAGAGGGCTCCAAGTCCTGCAGCTGCTGCTGGTGGCCTGCACTGGAGCTGAACAAAAAAGAATAAGAAAAGCCTCAGGTGCTTGCCTTGGCAGGATGGTGCTTGCTGAGCTCTGCAAGCTGGGTGAGAGTCTAACCCGGACAGCAGTTAGAGATCACTGTTCAGTTTAGAGGGAATGGAAGGCAAAATTGTATTTATAAGCCATGCTAAATTAGAAAGACTGCTGTGTTTGAAAAAGTTCTTGCGATATAAATAATCACAACTACCACCAAAAACCCCTGCAGCTTTGTGGTCCTCTGGAAACCAACTACCAATCCCCAAAATGCCTCCCTACTCCCAACCCACTCCTCACACTGGCTTTGATTTCACTTTGTCAGAGCATCTTATTTTTGATGGATAGATGAGAATGTAAAATAACTTGCAGAAGTTAAGATTCTCTTTCTTAGGTGAGTCCAACTTCTGTGGTTTATTTTAATTTGTCATATTCACAGTATGGAATATGATAAGTCAGATGTGATAGGTTTTTAAGGGGCGCCTTGGTGTTTTCTGTTTCTTGTTTGTGGTTTTGGGTGATGAGGGGAGAGGGAGAACAAAGAGCATTGTAGCTAAGATTAGCTGAGAAAAGCAAAGCAGGGAGTGACCTGGGAGAGGAGGTGTTTGGAGTGGGAATTTTGTGAGGAGCTTTGTGAAGAAATGCAGCTTTGCAGAAATGTAGTGTTTTGGACTGGAGGACATGAGGGGATTAGGGATAAGTGTGAAATCCAACTTCAAAGGTCTCACATGTCAAGAAATAAAGTGATTTTTGTGATCGTGTGATGTCAGCAACATGCAGAAAGGAGTTGGTTATTGATATTCCCCTGGGCACTTCTCAGTTTAAGCTGTAATATTGTCTTGCTGACTGAGCTCTCCCAGCTTCACCCAGGCCATGGCTCTCTGATCATTTCATAGCCTGTGGTGTGGTGTTCCTGTGTGCTTTCATGGCTTCCAGTTGTCTCCTCCAGCCATGCTTTGTTGCAGAGGTTCTGTGTATTTCCCTGTCACAGGTAGGCAGTGTTAATGTCAGCAGATTGCATGAGAAGCCAACTGTATGAATTTTACACAAATTGTATTCTCAGGGGAGATGGAGAGTTAAAAGCATGATCCTGCAGTTCAGTGACGTCTGCCCTCAGCTGTAACATTCTTCAAGTGATATGTGGGTCTATGAAATAAACCAAAATTAAAGTTCCTTTCTATTGAAAGCACATAGCCAGTGTTCCTGGTGTTGAGTGTGCAGCCCCGGAACTTTCTTGGAATTGTAAACATTAAAGTTTTATTTTGCTTTGTATTATTAATTTTAATTTGCAGTCTGAATCAACTGAAAATGAGCCCAGATACAGTAACTGCAGCTGTGCTGAAGTTAGTGGCACTGGGGTGGCCTTACTGCTGCATTGCCCTGGTCTTGTTGAACCCCCTGCCTGCAAACTGGTGTCATTCTTCAACGCATTTGTATGTTCTTTAGAGAATCAAAGGTGACTTTTTGTGGGTAGGGGTGAGTTTCATGAACAAGGAATGGTGGAAGATTTTAATGCACCTGTTGACTCTAAAAACAGTTCTAACCAATAATTTACCTGTAGAAAGTCCTTTTTAACATTCCTGCAGAACTTCTAAGCATTAAGAAACTGCCCAGAAAGATGAAATCTGATTACAATAACTCATTTTTTCAGCAAATTCACGGCTGTGCTTCAGTAGCTCAGCATCGCATCCGGGACCATAAGGTGCAAATTATCCCCCTGCTTTTGTCTGGTGTGGCCTTCTGAAATGTTTGTGTAGAAAAGAGGAATGTGTAACTTTCTGTTGGAGGGTAAAAGAGGATCAGAACGAGTGGCAGCTGCTCCCAGGGGCTCTGGGCAGCTCAGACTGATGTGGTTCCTCTCTCTGCTGTCCCCGCAGGAGACGCTGATGCAGCCGCCAGTGTCATTTCATTAGGTCCTGTATCTCTGGTGTTGTGGAGTCCTCCAGCGATTGAAGAGAGCACTGGACACATCTCAGCATGTCAGCCTAGAGCGTTCAGAACCCAAACTGGGACAGGCTGGGGCCGTGGGGCACGAAGAGCAGCCTCCCCTCGGGGGGGGCACCCCCCCAAAAAAAGCTTTTTGTTATGGGAACCGCGTTGAGGGTTAATCTTCTCATAGGAGCAGAAGCAAACGAGCGAGATGGGGAACTTGACCTGCGAGCAGCTCGGAGAGAGCCGGGAGCAGCCTGGAGTTCAGACGATTGCACTGGAACAGGAAAGGCCTTTGGCAGCTCAGCGTGCAGGGAAATAAAGCTCTGAACTCGCCACAAGTTACGTTGTCTCCGACTCGAGCACTTGGTGTTGGAAGGATGTTCTTTGGGGGCTGCAAATCTGCATAGAAAAGCATAGAGCAAACGGCAAAATCCAGAAGAAAACCCTTCCGGGTAGGATAACTTCTCAAACACTCCTCAGCGAGGACCATCTTGGTTAAGGAAGAGCCTTTTGCTGCCAGATGTGCCAGAAAGGGGGTGGGGAGGGGTGAAAAACTGAAGAGCCAAGGAGGTAAAATGTCTGTTAAGGTTTAAAATAGAAAGTGAAGTTGATGAACACGGGGTGTTGACTCGTACTGCTTGGAACAGCCTGACACCAGCCTAAGGACAGGGATATAGTTGAGCCCATTGTATGTATCATTGAAAACCAAAACGTGCCAGTCAGCATAATAGGAGGATGTCAAGGAGTAGATCCAAATATTTTGTTGATCTTCATGGGTTGATAAGCCTCTGTGTCTATTGAAACAAACAAAAAGTTAAAAAAGATTTAAGTCTGGAAACAAGTAGAATTTTTAATTTTTTCTAAGTAGAAATGAGATTTCTTGGTCTGTTTCTGACAATCTGTTATTTATTAGCATAGGGTTTTGTTTGCTTTCAGGTAGAGGTAGTTCATTGAGTTAAGGAGCCCATCTGTATGTTACTACTAATTCTTTTTTCTAGCTCTTCTAAAATCCTTTTTACCACTGGTTTTGGTTTCTGCATGTAGGAAGAGAGACTTGTAAAATTGTAACATTTCATACAGAAATGCCGCCCGATCTTCACCAGCTTCAGAAATCTGACCTTTGCCAATGCTGCAATAAAGTGTTGTAATTTAGAGTCAGTGTCTGCCTCTTGACATTCACTTTGGAAATGATGCTTTGAAGGGTTTGTGATGTATTGTGGGCTGTAGTTGGGACAGGAATTCCAGGTCTTTGATTCAAGTCTTATGTGATTTTTTTCATATAATTTTCTTTCTGTGTGAAATTCATGGGTGCATTTATTAGTCACGTTTGTAACTCTGAGCTCCTCCAGGAATGACTCCTACACCAATATGACCATATCCACTAGGCAGATGTAATTGCCACTTCTCCAAAGAACAATGCCTACCCATTCCTAATAGCAAATTAAGCATCTAATTGTAGTTCAGACTAGAGTCAGCTTCCTTTTCTCAACATGCTGCTTAGTTTCAAAAGCATTTAATTTATCCAGATTGAGTAACTGCATAAAAATAAACCATTAGCTCTGGTTTTTTGTGTCAATCCAATGCCTTGGATGGAATTGGGATCAATGGAAATATCTTTATAAATTTAGATGCTAAAAATAGTTTAGGGTCAGTTGGGGATTTTCCTGACTTCAGGCTGAAATCAAAAAACAGTTCCGTGAAACCTTCTGAGGTTTATTTTTTAAATGAATTATTCTAATGTTGTGCCAAATAAAAACGTCAAAGATCAACGTGAGTGAAATAATCAGGGTTGAATGTACAGGGACAAACTTTTTAGCAGGGCCTGGTGCAGTAGGGCAAGGGGTGATGGTTGTAAACTAAAAGAGGGTTCACCTAAATTATATATAAAGAAGAACATTTTTATGGTGAGGCTGATGAGACACTGGCACAGATTTCCCAGAGAGGTGGTGGATGTCCCAACCCTGGAAACCTGCAAGATTTCATCCTGATGTACTTGAAGCTGTCCCTGCTCATTGCAGGGGTGTTGAACTGGGTGACTTTTAGAAGTCACATCCCATCCATCCCAAACCATTCCACGATACACAGAAAAACCCCCAATTTGCACCCACTTTATTTCTTGCCTTCCCATGTGCTGACCCCACACCTTGTGGTGTGGCTGGATGCTGGTCCTGCTTCTTGCACAGCACTTTCACCACCACGTGCAGGTTCTTGCTGCAGGGATTGCAAGGGTCCCTCTGTGTCTTTAGAATCATTTGCCTTCCTCTAGAAGGCATTTAATTAAAATTGTCAGGACTGATACAGAATGGGAAATAACCTCTGTTTTGGTCAGTGTCTGTTACCTTTGAATATTGCTGCTTAACCAGATTTCAGGATGTTTATTTTAATTGATGAAATTATTTTTAATGTCATTGCTTCTTTTTCCCTGCAGTGCAGTGACCCACGGGTGTGTCAGGTCACTGGGGAAGTCATCCCAAGTTCACCTGTGGCACTGTTGGATGGGGCAGAGGATGTTCCCTGGGGAGCCTTTCTCACAGGGCCCTTGCAAAGAGCATTTCTGCAGCAGTGTTCCTGAGCCTGCAAGGAAGGGGTTAAGTCTGGGAAAACATATGTAGCAGAAGGAGCAACTGTTTCATGTCCTTGATTACATAAAAGATTCTGTTATCTTACTGTTCTGTGGAAAGAATTTGGGCTAAAGTCAGGCCCTGGCATTCAGAGTTGTCTTCACTGATGTGAGGCTCCTCGAGCTGACACACAAAGTGTGCTGTAGGTTTGTCCTCAACAATTGTGCCTCAAAACAAAAAAGTTTTTGATGGTAGCTTCTCTTCCCACATCTCTCAAGCCTCTGAAGCTCAAGGCAGGGACCTGGGGGGGAACGAAGTCCTTCCCATCATAGGAATCCACATGAGCCAACAAGATGGGTCTGAGGCCGTCCCTGTGAGGGGGCTCCAAGCACCCTGGTCTGTTGGAAGGGGTCTCTGCCCATGGCAGGGGGTGGAACTGGAGGAGCTTTAAGGTCCCTTCCAACCCAAACCATTCCAGGATTTATTGTGCATCACTTGAAAGCTGTTGGAGCTGAGGTGGCGTGCTGGCCCTTGCTCTGGGATGGAGCCAGGGTGTCTGGGAAGCTCTGGAATTGGAATTTGACCCAGGAATGTCAGTACTCACAGGCAACACCTTGAACTCCAGCTGATACTGTAGAGAAAGGCATCTTTCTCTACCCGCAATGATATAATGTGATTAAAAAAGGTATTAATCTTTTTTTCATGAATTGCTGAGTTTGCAGAGTTTCTGTAATCTCAGCTTCCCAGGCCTTCAGTGTAAGAAATCTGTTCCTGCTACCTAGATACAAATTTAAAGCACATTGGTGCCCGTGTGCCACAGCACACGTAATTTTATGTATATTCAGGCTTAGAAAACCACCTCAGTTGTGGAGTGTGCCTGCTTCCCTCAAGCTCCCAGCGTTTTTCCTTTGTTCCAGCAGAGCAGTCCCTGTGTGCTTGGCAGGGCAGCAGGATGGGCTGTGAGGAGCTGCCGTGTCCGGCTCGGGCGCTTTGCTGACGCTGTTGTTTCTCTGCTCCACACGGGATGCCTTTGGCTCCAGAAAATGCAGAGCTGTGCAGGGGTGGGGAGCAGCCCTGGATGGCCATGTCCAGCCTGGCAGATCCTCTGGGATCTGCACTGCCAAGGCTGAGCAATGGACACTCCCTGTGTGTTCAACCTGGCGGGACCCCAGCAGGTTAGGGCCTATAAATGAAGGTGGATACTTGAAGGAAGTGAATTAACAAATGAACTAATTACTATTGTCCTTCCAAAGTGGTGCTGTTGTATTAGGACTGTGTGTCCTCACCAGGCCGAGTGAATATTTTCAAAATCAATCCATCCATCATGATGCCCTGAGCCTGCTGTTGCCCCTTGACAAATGCATCCATTTTTTCCTAGTTTTTTCCCTTCTTTGACCTTCCTCACTCATTTGCTCCACGCTGAGGTTTTCCTCAGCCGTGCCCTGTTCTGCCCTGCTGAAGGTGCTCCTCTGAGGTGACACTTTGCTATCCCTTCTCAGAACCCCACTATAAATAGGGTTTTTTCCAGCTACTCTTAAGGAAATCCCAGTGTACTGGGAGTAGGAAACTATTTGAACAGGAATCAAACAAATGAGCAAATGTCAAAATATTTACTTGCATTGTTTGAACTATAAACTTTGCTTTTAAGTTATTATTGGCGGGGTGTGATTGTGCCCTTAAAACATTTGCTGTTTATGATCCTTGTTAGAAGAGCAGTGTTCTGTAAAAAAACATCTCTCCCTCCTTCCTTCCTTCCCTCCATTACCTGGATCCAGGCTGTCAGGCAAATAAAAAAGTTGTTGAGACACTTTAAAAGGAGGAAGACATTTAGCTATTGCTAATGTTTATTTGTTCTTTGACATTTACCTGCAGGAAAAAAGTTTCTGTTGTGTAGGGGATAAAGGGGAGTGACGTTTGCTGCTGAGAACAAGTCATAGTTGACAGCTCAAGAGCTTTGCTGTATTTACCCCTTAATTGTTTTGGGGGTGGATTTTTATTAATTTTAAAATTATTTACATTATATATATTATATACATATGCATACACCTCTGTGTGTTCATGGTGAGCTAAAAATCAGAAGTTCTCTCCTGAGAAGCAAGATTTGAACGTGTCAGTGAGGCTTTCAGAACCCACCTGGAGGGCGGTTTGGGCTGCTGCTGTTTTAATCCCATAATTAAATTGCTACAAGTTGCTGGAAGTTGCCTCCCTGGAGTGATGGAAGTGAAGATAAGCGCGTAGTGAGAGGGAGCTCAGAGGAAGCTTTGGCTGTTCTCACCTCTGCTCTGAGCAGCTTTTCAAGCTCTGGCTTCCTCCTTGGGCCCAGGGCAGGAAGAGCCTTTTCCTGGGAGGAAGGCACAGCTTCAGTCCACTTCTCTCCGGGAATTCAGCTCAGCTGTTCCTCATCCCTCTGTGTCAGACTTTCCCAGTAGAAAGATGGACACAGCAGCAGGACTTACTAAGTGTCTCCCTTTCCTACTGAAATGCCCAGGAGGGATAAACAAACCAAGTTTATTATTCAGGTTGGTCCCAAATCCAACACCTGTGAAAAGCAGGGATTTATTACTGGCCGTGAGTCTTAGGTAGTGTAAAATCAGAGCAGCTTTTGGGTTCAGAGAAGGCCTCACTGTTGCTGCAGGGTACAAACTGCAGGGGAAAGTCTCTGCTCTCAGCATGGCCAGCACGGAGCTGAGGGGTTTGTTACAGGATGCACCAGGAATTGCTGTGCTGGGCACACAGTGCCCATTTCCTGGGCTCCAGCTTGCTGGAAAACTCACGCCATAAATAAAAATTAAACCTGATCAGGCAAACTAAAATCCATTTAGGAGGCAGGAAATGTTCCTCAGTAATGAAGTTTGTGTCGTGAAGCCTGAAGACCCTGTGGATCCTCTGCTCTTGTGCTGGCCTGGATATTGGAAGTAGAAATGTGCTGACAGCTGTTTCCTAATAGATGTTTAAGTATGAAGAAATAACCTCCCCTCCTGCCACAACAATACAGTTTTCCTTCTGGTGTCATTCCACCCTCTGAGCCTCAGTACAATGCGAGTCTTATCTTCATTAATCAGAGTATGAACAACTCCTGCCACAGGTGAGTCTGAGCTTCCAGGCTGCTGGATTTTCTCCTGGGCTGGCAAGGGAATGCTACCAAAGTGGCAGGTGTGGTGGTGGGAGAGGAAGCGTGATTCAGGATTACTCCATAAGCCTGGAAACTCGAAGGTCAGGCTCATCTCTGCTCTTTTTCCTTGGCTTAACATCATTGTCCTTGTTTCCCAGCTGAGAAACGCAGCCCTTGTCCTTCCTTGTGGGAATGGATAAGCAAGCAGAGAACAGATAAAAAAATTACACAGTTTTCTAATGCTGACAATAACAGAAGCTCAGGGAGTTAAGAACTTCCTTTGAAATTATGGGAAAAAATACATCATGAACATTTGAGAGTGAAGTTGACCTCCCCAACCCTGTGAGGAAATGAGCAATCGTGTCCTAACAGAGAGCTCCGAGGCTGAATCACACGGGGAAGGGACTTGCACGGGAAGCCCCAGCCAGCAGTGAGAGGGGGATGCTGTGACAGCTGCCCTGGGGCTCCAGGGCTCTGTGCAGCTCCGTGCTGGCTCTCCAGGTTCTGGGAGGGCTCACAGGGTGCTGACACAGCTGCACTGAGCTGCTGAGCCCTCCTGGGCTCATCAAGGCCTGGCTCAAGGACACGGCCCCTCCCAGGGGTCTGTGTGGGGCTTTGGCAGGGGGGACATTGGGAAGGGGTGTGACTTACTGGGAGAGCAGGGCTGTGGTTCTGTACATCACCTCACAAAGAGCAGGGTGATGGCCGGCAGTCACCAGGGATGCAGTCCTGCCCCAGTCTGGCTGCTGTCTGGGTAAAACATCCCTTGGCTGCTCCAGCCCTGTGCCCAACTCTGTTGTCAAAAGCTTTTCCAGTAACTCCTCCATTTACAAAGCAGGAAAGGGAGAGGAAGGATGTCCTGGCTCCTCTGCTCCAGCAGCGCCCTGGGAAGGCGGATTCTCCGTTCAGTGGATGAAAGGCAGGGCTGAGCTGCACCTCCCATCCCCACCTGCTCCAGGTGCCTCCGAGCTCCACACGGGGCTGATAGCAAACAAATCAGGAGAGCTCTGCAATAGATAAGGTGAGACAAGCCTTTCCTTCTGCCCGTGCAGGTGCAGGGCTCAGGTGGCTGCTGGGGCACGTGGCAGGGGGTGGACAGGGTGACGCCACTGTGGGATCGGTGTGGACACTGAACTGGGTGCAGCAATCACCACAGGAGGACTAAAGCCAAAATCTCTGCCAGACCTTGAGCAGCAGCTCAGCAGAGTCCCTGGCTGGCTGTAGCACAGGCTGTGGGAATTGGAGATGCTGCCTGGCTCAATGATCAAGCAAAGGATTTTATGTATTTATTTTCTTTTAAATTCAAACCTTCAACATATCTATTTTTTAAAATTATGGAAACACCCCCCCCCCCCAAAAAAAAACCCCAAAAGACTTTGCCCTTCAGGTGAGGATACTGTAGCAGCTGCCTTTCTTTATGACACAGACACCCCTCTGAGAAGAAAATAATGGTGCTGGGTAAGAGTGCCTCAGCAGCTTTGGGAGCCGCTCAGAATTAGTTTGTGATTCCTGGGGCTCTGTGAAACATTCATTAAAGCTCAGGGGCAGGTGCAAAGACCCATGAACAAAAGACAAAGTGAAGCTGAGCTGCTCCTTCAAGCCTGCCTGCTGGTTTATCTACCGCTCCTTGTGCCTGCTCGGTTTAATCCCAAAGTCACTGAAGCCTCTCCTGGTGTTCTTTTTTTGGCCAGTTGGAAGTAGCAGCAGGTAATTACAGCCCACTGGAAAATAATCTTCCCTAGCAGGTCCCTTGAGGTAAGAACACATCTGACCATTTGGTGATGTAGTCAGGGATGCACCGAGGACTTTTCAGGGAAGGCATTTCCTCATCTG
This sequence comes from Petroica traversi, assembly GCA_025920805.1. Classification (NCBI taxonomy): domain Eukaryota; kingdom Metazoa; phylum Chordata; class Aves; order Passeriformes; family Petroicidae; genus Petroica; species Petroica traversi. The sequence goes on from JAHLSL010000061.1 coordinate 9,945,372, forward strand.
GGAGGAGTCACATAACATGGGAAGAGAAGCCACATTCTGGGGAAGAAAAAAAGACCAAATAAAAACAAAACACACAAGACAAGGGTGTGTTCCCTTGGAAGGCTTTGGCTCCATCCAGTCTAAGAACCCTCCTTACTGCAGAGGAAAAGATATTTATAGTTTGGAAATCAGCACTGAGATGAAGACTTGTCTCCCTTGGCTTCTACGGGATGCAGGAATTATCTGAAAGCAAGAGCAGGTGGAGGGCTGATGAATTAAAGGCCTCCTCTCATTGAAAAGGTTGTTAGAGTCTCTTGGGAGGCAACACTGGAAGGCAAAGGAGTTCAAGAAGGCTGGATGTGCTTTTAAGAAGGAAATTTCAATGGCACAGGAGCATATGATCCACATGATGAAAAATGCCAGCAGGGAAGGAGACCAGCCTGGCTGAACAGGGAGTTTAGGCTGGAACTCAGGGAAAAAGAAGCCATAAGACCTTTGGAAGAAGGGACAGGTAACTCAGAAGGAATTCAAGGGTATCAGGGTTATCCAGGGCTAAAGCTTAACTAGAACTTAATCTGGATACTGCTGTAAAAGCAAAAAAAAAAGTTTCAAGAAATACAGCAACAACAAGAAGGCTGAGAAGAATCTTCATCCTTTAGTGGATGCAGGAGGAAACAGTGACAAAGGACAGAGGAGAAGGCTGAGGCACTTCCTGCCCCTCTTTGCCTCAGTCTGTAATGGCAAGAGCAGTTGTTCTCTGGGTACCCATCTCCTGAGACAGGGATGGGGAGCAGAAGGAAGGCCTCACAATCCAAGGGGGAATGGTCAGTGAGCTGCTACAGCACTTACACAGCACTTACACAGCACTTACACAGCAGTCCATGGGGCTGGTGGGATCCACCCACTGCTGCCATTGGAGCTGGGGAAGTGCTCCCCACCTTCCATCATCACTTACCAGCAGTCCTGGCAAAGTGGGGAGGCCTGGGTTGTAAACTGGCAAATGTGACACTCCTCTACAAGAAGGGCTGGAAGCAAAATCCATGGAACTACATGGTGGTCTGAGTGCCAGGGAAGGTCATGGAGCAGATCATCCTCAGGGGAATCAGGCAGCTCATGCAGGACAACCACAGGATCAGGCCCAGCCAGCAGGGGCTTGTGAAAGGCAGGAGCTGCCTGACCTTCTGTGACCCACCTGGGGATGAGAGAAAGGCTGTGGATGTGGCTCCCTGGACTCTAGCAGAGCCTTTGACATCATCTCCCACAGAACTCTCCTGGAAAAGCCATCAGCCCAGGGCTTGGACAAGGGCTGGATTAATCCTGCCTGGATGGCCAGGACCAGGGAGTGGGGGGAATGCTGCTGGACCCAGGCCAGGGTGGGTCACCCAGGGCTCAGTGACAGCCCAGGTTAACACTACTGATGGCTTGGACAAGGGGATCAGGGGAGTTTGCTGGTGCTGTGGAGTTGGGTGGGAGGATCTGCAGGAGGGCTCTGCAGAGGGATTGGGCCAGGCTGGATCAATGGGCCAAGGGAATGAGGTTCAACACCACCAAGTGCCAAGTCCTGCCCTTGGGTCACTACAACGCCATGGATCCCTCCAGGCTGGGATACCACACTTTGAGCTCGTTCAGCAGAGCTGTAAGTTACTCTCTGCTCAGTAACTCAAGTTCTCCCAAACTTGGACTGAAAACCTGCCCCAGTTGCTGGGTTAAAACTACCACCTCCCTTCAGCCTTCCCTGATCCCTCTATGGATAACACTTTCTGAAGTTTTCTGTTCCAAAGGAAAAAATTAAATTCCATATGTGTGTATATAAAACAGGAGTCAAAACATCAAAAGGCTCTTCCCCAAGCTGCAGCCACTTGAAAGGCTGCAGGTGCTGGGCAGCTGTGAGGCTTCACCTCCAGCACGGGTGAGGCACTGGAACCTCCTTTAAGTTTCATTCCAGATTGAGCCAAGTTAAACTCTCTCCCTCTGGCTCCAGGCTGGAGCTGGACACAATTACAAAAGGCCACCTGCCCTGCCCTGGCTCAGACATGTAGCTGAGCCCTGGGGCAGCCCTGGAAAGCTCAGAGACAAAGCTGCTGCACCTGCTGCTGCTTTTGGCTACCACCACATCCAGCCTTAGGGATACAAAAGTAGCTCAAGAAGTGGAAAATGTTTCTTTTTTCCTAGAGTGATTTCTATTTTCTCTTTTATGACACATGATATTTGGGCAAATGCTCAACAACACCTGAATACTTACAAAGAATTCCTACTTCAAAAGACAGAAAGGCAGCAAACAGATGCAGAAGGGATGGGTAGGAACGTTTTCTGACAGGGAACTTTGACCTGTGCAACAAGGAAGACTTCCAGACTCAGCAGGACCATGCTCACTTATGGTAACAGCCTTGGAAACAAAGATGTTATTCTTTTTTCACATACAAAATATTCCTCTTGGAAAGGTCATTTTAATAATGCAAAACATTATGAGAGAGGGGCTTCTGTCTAATTCAAACACTGTTGAGGATGAATTTCAATTCCTGCAAGGACCCTGATCACAGCTGCTGAACCCCAGCAATGAGAATTCACATCTCTTGTCAGACATGACCTTTTTTTTTTGTCCCTCCTCCACCCCCTGCCATGACAGGGTTGGGCTCTGGCTCACACACATGCACAGTTGCAAAATGACAGGTAATTATATCAGTATTAGCCATTAAGAAAAAGGCACCTCCCTCCTACAAAAAAAGAGTCATGCTACTGGTAGCAAAGAACGCAAGGGCACCTCCCATCAGCCATCATTTCATTCGGTTTATTCTAGTTTAATAGATGATTTATCAGTTTTGTGCAAGACAGTTACCTCTAGCACAAAGGGGAAGAAAGTAAAATCACAGCAATATATACACACAAAACAAGATACACAAAATAGAGCTAAATTTATATACAGGTTATTAGCAGCTAGACTTAACTTCATTTAGTACATGGCTTTACTCACTACAATTTAGGCACAGAGAAGAATTTATCTGCAATGATGAAGGGCCACAATGAATACCTCGTCCCAAGTCCTCCCTGGGCAGAACTGCTTAACTGCTTTACCTAAAGAAAATCCAAGTCTCACTTCCCACCAGGTGAGGACACAGCCCGGCACAAAGGATGAGAGAACATGGTCCAGCTAATTCAGCATACAGCAACTTCAGCTATTAAATATCTGGGATATTTTTAAGTAGGGTGACATTACAGAGTTATTGAACTGGACTTTCAATGAAAGAGTGTCAGGGTTTTTTCCCCCGTTTGCTTAGCAAGGACTCTCAGCTGTAAACAACTCAAAGAAGAGCTGGCAAGAAAAGATTAGATGTGGAGATTGCTTCGTACGCACTTCACATTCATCACGAAGAATTTGCTCTACCAGGATTTAAAAGCACAAAGGCCATGAAACATTTAAATTTACTTATCAGGTTATGTTAATAAATTACAATGCATCATCCACATGTCGGCCTCCATTCCAGCCTGCACTGCAGCACGTGCTTGGTGTATTTTCTGTGCTCCCTTGTCTTTCTGATTTAGGACTACAGACTCAGAGCCCAGCAGAACAAGCCTGTGCTTTACTTGCAGCACACAAGCAGCCTTTTTTGTTTCAGCAGCACCTCTCACGTTTGATTATGCATGCCCAAGTGCTCTGCCAGCCCAGGAATGGCCACATATTTTAATTACTGATTGCTTATGTATAGAAAGCCTTTCACAATGAGGAACATGATCACTTACCCAGTGAAAAGCCTGAAAAGAATAACTACATGACAGAACCAGCCAGATACCGTAACACAATTAAAAATTTAAGCAGCAAGCAGATAATTTAAAAAAATTAAAAAAAAACCAAAAAAAACCCTTAACTTATGAGGCAGCTTGAAAATGACACAAAGGTTTTTCCTTCATGACAGCTTCATTTACAAGTACAGCTCAGCAAGTTTGACATACTTTATCACAAGAACTACAAACTTGTTTATCACAGTTATGTCAGAGCTCCTCGCCAAAGGGTGTGTCAGTTTCTGCTGTAGTCACCCCTCCTCTTCTCCAAGGTTTATTGCTCAGCTGCTTGGGAGGAGGAGTGGGTTGGTGGAGGCTTTAGAAAGTGCAGAGAATAAGTCAATTTTTCCCTTTAGAAGAAAATCCAAAACACCGAGAAATCAAACATGAAGGAATAATAACAAAAAAAAATTTGAGAGCTTGGAGTTTGGCATTTGATTTTAAAGTGGCTATTCTTGATGTTTTCAGGAGTTACAAAACACAAAAAGGAAAGGAGTTTCAATGTGGAAGGTAGCTTTGCCATATAAAAAAAAGAACAACCAAAAACTAACAGAACAAATATATTTTGGGATCATCTTTACCAGCTTGTCTATTGAACAAAGGCAAAATACCACCAACGTGGACCATTCAGGAATGATGTGCTCTCCTGAAGCTCTACGTATCTGCAAGAATTTTGGCTGTAACTTCTGTTATGCATTGGCAGGGCAGAATTGAATAAGGCTGTGAACAGAGGATTATTAGGGCTGTCAAACTACAGGAAGACCAAATAACAGTTTTAGAAGTAACATAACTTATAATTTGTGTAGTGCAGCTACTGTTCAAAAAAAATATCAGTTCCTTCCCAGGAACCCCAACATAAAAGACAAGACTTTTGACGTACAGGTCTTGCTTTTGGTACAAAGTTAACTTGTTCCTATGGCTTCTCTGCTGTGAGATCTCCCTAGGACAGAGCAGTTGGGGTCACAGATTGTCAGGAGACTCTTTGGCTGTCAGTGCAAAATCCGGTGCTCGGTGCAGATCCTTGAGGCTTTCCTGGTGCCTTTCCCTGGACACGTGGGTTGCTCAGGTGTCACCAAGGAGCAGGTGGGTGGGAAGGGAGGGGAGACTCCAGGTGCAGCAGCAGAGAGAGGCAGCCACCCATTCAAAGCTTGGGCTGCTCTGTCCAGGAGAAGGTTGAAGCAGAAGCCACCCTGTGCACAGTTCAGAGCCAAGTGCAGAGTGAGGGAGCACAAGACTCCACCACTGGCAGGGAAAGAACCCAAGCCAGATTACACAGACAACAAAGTCACAGAAAGGTGTCACACTGTCAGAAACTTCAGCTGTGACATTATCTTGAGCTCCCATGGACAGACAGACAGACACATGTGGGAATGACAGATGGAGCTCTTGGTTTTGGCTTCAAAAAGAGCAAAAGGAAGAATTTGCCATTCAGTTTGCTATGTACAACAATACTGCACTGTACACTTCATTAACGAGATGCTGCCTGCTACAGTTCAGCATTAATTAAATAAAATTCCTCTTAGTCACAAAGAGCAACAGATGAGTTTCTCTGTAGGAAGGAGAGCCAAAATCCACTACTGTACATGACCCTACGTGGTGCCATTCCTTCTGGGATAAGGAAGGCCACAAGTGACCATCCCACAGTGTCTAATACCTCCCTGCCTTGCCTGAAGCAGTGAACTTTCCCTTTTTTCTTCCAATCCACTCGATCCCAATCCTGTTGGGACTGTTCTAGCACAAAGCCATGCTATGACTTTCCCCCCACTGCCACAACATTCCCATCCAAGTTATGCAGTCTCTTTCAGCAGTCCCAGTTTCCGGAGTGCCTCTCTCCTGGCTTCTTCAGTTGAGCCTCGGCCAGAAAACTTCACCGTTATCCCTTGGGATCGAAATCCTGACGGTCTAGGCAGTGACCCCGACCTCCTCCTCATGTCCAGGCTTACACCAGGTTGTTTATAATCATTACAGCTTTTGTCTGTGTTCTGCTGTGCGCTGCTGACTTTGTTAGTGGCAAGAGCCACCTCTGGTTTGATTGTTACAGTTTTGCCCATAGGAAGGAAAGGGCTGGGCTCACTTTTTAAAATCTCGTGGATGTTTTGGTATCCATTGGTAACAGCCTCTGCCTGCTTGGGCTGCACATCAGGCTGCTGAGTGCTTGGGGCATGGTCCACTTGGTCCTGAGCAGGCTTTCCCTTAACTAGGCCGAGTTTTGTCAGGGCTTCATAGCGTGTTTGCTCAGAGGACAGATCCCGTAAGGAAGAACTTCTGTTACGTGACAAGAAATCGTTTTTGTGCAGCCTCTCCTCCAGTTCAGCTGCCAGAAGAGCTCCCCCACTGATGTTGGCCAGCACCTGAGCCCGCCGCTCCTGGACGTTAACCGCTGCTCTGGAAATGGTCTCGCTGAATTCCTTGCCACTGACATTTGTTATGTTGATGTTGCTTGGGAACCGGTGCAGTTTGGGGGCGGGGGCAGGAGGGTGCTTGGGTGCTGTGGAATATTCACCGTTGGCTACCAGGGCTTTCTTCCTGTCGGGATTCCCTTCCTTGAGGGCGCTGGGGAAGCGTGCCCGGCTCTCCGCCTGCTGCTCAGAGATCTTCTGGGCCATGATGAGAGGAGTGGGGATGGAACGGAGCAGCTTTGGATGCTGCACTGCAGGAGGGGGTGGAGGAGGAAGAGGAAGTGTCTCAGACACCGCTGGTGGTGGTGCAGGGGGGTGTGGGGGAAGGTCAGCAGGTACAGCTGGCTGAGGGCTCTCGGCTCTCCGAGTGGCATCCAGCACTAAAAGGCAAAGCAGCAAAGGTCTCATTAATTCTTCACACAGAGCAGAAAGCAAAACCTTCTTTTAGCAGCATTTCTCCCCTCTCCCTACCTTTCTAACTCAACCTCAGCCCACACAGTCAGATGAAACTACAGCTAAACTCCCAGCAATGGCATCTCACAGACAATGCTGTAGCTCAGTTTACAGTGTGGTCACTATCACAGCTCTCTCTCTGCCTCTCATTCACAGTCTGCGTGTTGCTTCACTGTGCTTCAATGGCTGCTCTTTCATAAGAGTTTTGCAGTTCTTATTTTTTTATTAAAACAGCCAGGAGAGGACACATTACATCCCACTGTGTGTACTAGCTGATAGATTCATTGTCCAAACACAGAGAGAACACACTCTACAGGGTGACAAAAACAACATGCCATATGCTATCTTGTCACAAACTCACTGATAGGATCCTGTGCCTTTCAGTCCCCCACAAAGTAACACTGAAAACAATCTGCTATCTTAAAAACTCCTGGAGAAAATCTTAAGAAATCTTAGAGAAAACAGAGCATGAACAGCTTGGTGAATACTGTCTGCCTTGTTGCAATGACTGTGCACAAAGTGACAAATCAGTCTCTAGGCAGAGGACTGAGAGAGCAAACCAACAACTTCATCAGATGCATGACCCCTGTGAGGGAAAGGAAAAACTAGAAAAAAAGTTACAGTGGCACCAAGACTTTCAAAAACCCCACAGCAAATTAAATTCACGGTCCTTAATGCTCCTGATGTGTGACAAATTTATCTTGAGGTAGAGTAAGGAAGGTGCAGAATTTCTTTAGCTGTTTCTAAGGAGAACTGAAATAGGTCAGGGCTGGCTCAAAGGGAAAACCCACACTTGCAAGAAACAAGTACCTGGTTCTGCATCTCTGCTGGAAGGGCCTTCATGGTCACTGCTCTCAGGTGTTGACTGTACTAAGTCAATGATATCTTCAGTCTCTGAATGACTGGACACATTTTCTTCTGTTGACCTTGGGGACTGACAGTGGATGCCACTGTCACGTAGTGCCATCTCCTCCAAGTCATCTTCTAAGGCATCTATGGTTTCCTCAAAGAACATGAGAACATCCTGTTCTTCATGAGTTAAGTATTTCAAACTTTCATCATCCTATGGAAAAAAAAAAAAGAAAAAAAACCCAGAAAGATTAACACCTTCCCAAAGAGACATTTAGACTTTACAATGCTAGAGGAGAAAAAAAAATTCAAAAACCGAAAGAGCAGCAACTGGTATTACATCCTTCAGTTTAGCAAAGAAGTCTTCACTTGAGTTGTACAGAACAAATTGCTAAAACACCATAAAAGCTACTAAAAAAACCCCAAAAAACCAGTGAAATAATAACTCCTACACCCACCTGTACCTTTACAAGGTTTAGGATGGCTTCTTCTGGTTCCAAACTGAGGTAAACTGTGTTCTGTGTCAGATCTGGGGAACAGGCTTGGGGAAAAACATGGGAGGGAAAGGGTGCACACTCAGGGCAGTCCCAGAAATGGACTGATTCTCCTTTGCTCAAGTCCAAAGGGTGACTTGGCTTCTAGAGGCAAAGCTGGAGCTCAGAAGTGTCTCTGCCACTACAAACTATAAATTATCCAGAGGTACATGACAGATTACAAAGAGGTAATAGTAAGGAAGGGGAAGGTTTGTAAAGATTTTACCTTTGAGTTACAGAAAGGAAAATCCAAGAACAAATACGAAGATGTGTTCCCTAGCAGAATAGTGCCTTAGGCTATTTTCTTCAGCAGGAAACAATCCTGTAGACCACAGAATTGATAAATAATCGCTTGGATTATCCAGTCTTCATTTTCTCTGAGTCACTGCTCTTAATTAACTTGATTAACACATTATCACTATGTGATGCTGGGCAGCAATGCACTAACTCTTTCCCCTCCACCCTGGGAAACACTCACTTTTCCAGAAGCTTGGAGATGACAAAGAATGATTAAGAAAGGCACTCCATTAAGACAATGGATAAAGGAAAGACATTTCCCAAGAGACCTGTGTAAGTTCTGGGATGTAAGTATATATTGTTGAGAAGTAAGTGAGGTTTTCCCTTTTCTGGATTGAATTTCTCCCCTGCCAAGCACATCCTGAGAACTTTGCTGTCACTAACATAACAAGAAGCAGCAAGGACACCTCACTGCACGTGCAGATGGGAAAAAGGCCCTCTCAGTGAAGGGCTGGGAGAATTTAGGTAAATACGTAAAGGTATGCAGTACAAATATCCAAGAGGTAGCCACGTTCTTGCTAGGGCAGCACAACTTGCTTCAAACTCACCATGCCTGTTCAGATCATCTTACATTAGATTAGACTAAAAAAACCTGTGTGCAGCTCTACCTGTTAACTCCTTGCACAAACAAAGCTTTTATCCCCATTCTCAGCATTAAAAATAAGAACAATGTAGCTCTATAGGAACGTAATGCCTATAGATTAAGAAATATAATGTGCTGTATTGTACCCAGTGGCAGTTGGTCTCCAAGCACTCAGAACGTTACAGATGAGAAAATAAATGCTTTGAGGCTCTTAGCCGCCCTCGCCTGTGTGGCCAATAGAATATTTGGTGGGTGGGAAAGATGTACAGAGGTCTGGGTTTTTCTAACTTAGTCTTACTATCCATAGTTTACTGTCAGAATAAGTAACTTATTCCAGAGCTTGCAGAAAAACTGCTACAAAAGTTAAAATTTGGATGCCATTTGCCACTGCCGGTTTAAAAGATGAACTTCAAAGGCTGACGTATTCCACAGCTTGCACCCACCACATGTCAGTTTTCAAAGGCCAAGGAAAGTTTTACAGCTGCACTTGAAAAGCAAGAGACAGACAAGCCTTCCTTTTTTTTTGGTTGGTTTTTTTTTCTTTCTTTTTTATTTTCCTTAATGGATGTTGCAATCTCCTTCCTTCCCCACCCAAATACTCATAGGGCTGCTATGTCTAGTAGTCAGGAGAATGGCAGGAAAGGAGCCCTTGTTAGGTAGCCCTGAGCTGGAGCTGAACAGGACTCCAAGAAGCTTTTGTTGAGGGTGAGCTCATTGCAATAGCCAGACTTACACAGGCAAAGGAAAAGGAGAGGGGGTTGTGTTTAAGAAGTTCATAGTGGCAACAAACCCACAGCCTGGCACAGGAATTACTGCACCACACTGTGCACCCAAAAAAACTGCTCCCACATGAGCTTAACTTGTTTGATCAAGAGCTGAGCAAAGAATAAAGCAAGGAAGCAAAGACTTCCAGAAGCACTTCCTTCCATCCTTTTCTGTGCTGCAGGACTGAGCACTTTTCCATGCCAGGTAAAATTTGCAGGAGAGCTTTGCCTGATTTAACCATCCCTTATGGATCTTGCTGAAATGAGCAGTGTCCCTTTAGGTGAAGGATCTAAACTGAGTAACCATCCCTTTGTAAACACATTTGCAATAAATCACATACCAAGATGTGAAAGGCCAACCTCATCTCAGTTGGCACTTCGATTTGTTTCCTCGTGCAGTTTCCCTTCAAGATGATCAATGTCACATTTCATCAGGGAAAAAAAAACCCAACCAAACAAAACCAAGCCAACAGCTCTGAAGAGCAGGCAGTGTTAGGTCAGGGCACTGCACTGAGATGCAAGGCATCCAGTCTGGATAGAAACTCCCTCAGGCAAGGCATGTTTCAGTTTGCCAGCCAAGGAAACAATCCCATTTTAGACACACAATCACAGTGGAAAAAAAACCTACTCAGGCTGGTCAAACCAAAGGAACTCAGAGATGTAAAGCAAGCAGTGACTTGCTTTATTCCCACCTGTATTACTTGTATTATAGTAAAGCCTTCAGAAAGATGGGAGGAATTTTTGTAACTTAACAGGTGCCAGTTTTAGCTAAGGTTACCAAATCTATTTGCAATTAGTTCATTTTCCATATATTCCAAGTACTGAACCAGTTCATATTCTTTCCAGGCTGGCTTTCCAGGCCTCCTTTTCTCTTGATGAATCTGTGTTTTTTTAATAGTCAAAGAAAAGCCTTTTCAGCTACTTGAGTTATTCACCTCATAGTTTCCATCTATTCCCTACTCTTGGTACACAAACACACCTCCCTAAACTAAATCTCACATACACCTAACACTAAAAACTTTACTGTCAAAAGACAGCTTGAATTTGGATCTTGAAAATTGTGCCTCAGTTTAAAATTATATTAATTTAGGAGGATTAAAACGACTGCTTGGACAGAAGAAATCTGGGATGCAAACAGCTGAAATAGCTGAGTATGCTCAGCTGGCATTAATATTTTAGACCTCTGCAGCCAAACATTTCCTGCTTACGCCAAACAGGAAAGAGTCTGTTATAACAGTGTTTGGTATAAATGAGGAAAAAAAAAAAAAAGAAATAAGAGAAAGAAAAGAAGAATAGAATCTATTTCATAGAAAAGACTCATTGATTCCTTTCCTACCTGTTCAAAACAATGACTTAATATCCATAAGCCCACAATTTTTTATATACATCTGAAGAAATTCTGAACATCACATCCTGATCTAAAATCCTTAGACCAGCACAGCTTTGACAGAAACAGAACAGCACAGGAAATCCCAAGGCATCTGCAGTGTTTATAAAAAAAAAAAAATCTTATAAAAACTGCTAAGGAACCAAATCTCAATTAGCAAAATACCAGGAGAACACCAGATTCAACTAATTTATCAATCACTTGACAGCGCTAAAGATTTAACAGGCACAATTCCTATGGGAAAGCAGTGACTGGATGCTTCTCAAAAGAACCATGAAGGGAGCAAACTATTCCAATATGAAGTACAAAGGCCAGAGTAGCACCACTTGGGCCACAGTCTGTTAATAACAAGGCAGTTCTACTTCTTAGAAGGGGTGAAAAGGAAAGCCCTGCGTGCAGGAACTGTATCAGAACACAACTAAAAGCTTTAGCACAGAAGAAGTCAAGTACCTCTGATTAGACTCACAGGAAAGGGAAATGGAATGGATTGTACTGCTGTGTTACTGAAGCTGGAAGCAAGTGAATTATAGCTAAGAACATGAACTACTGCACAGGACCAGACCAAAAAGCCCACTTAGCTCAGTAGCCTTCAGAACTATGAACACGCAGGACTAGGGAGAGAGGCTGGGGGGTGTTGCTGCGTATTGGATGGATATTTTTTTCCTCCCCTAAATCCTTCCAGTTTCCAGCAATACATGGCTTAAGGACTTCCCAGATGCATCAGCATCTGTGTATTTAATAGCCCTTAATGAGCTTTTCTAGCATGAATTTGTCTTATTGTTTGAGCCATGGAAATGACTGGCATTCGCAGCATTCTGTGGCAGGGAGTTCCAGAATTGTGTGCTGTGTCAAAAAGTGCTTCCTCTACAACCCACTATCTGATGGTTTTGATAATACCATTTCATTTGGTGAAGACTACAATGTTGAGTGTTGTTTTCTTCAGTTTATGAGCATAATTGTACCCATGTGCTTCTAAGAGGTATCAAAGCATGTAATCAATAGGTCCTAAGTGAGGAAACAAATTATCTACAAGTACTTAAAAGATAAACTAGATGAGCTGAAGTCATAAACTGACTAAATTACTTCTAAACAACTTTTAAAGAAAGCAAGCTGAATATCTACTTAAACTCTGAAGAAATCTCTTTGGTAAACAAAATTAGGCTGATCAGCATATAGAAAGGGAAAAAGAAATTGTGTTAGAAAAACATTGAGAAAATTAGGGAGACGTTTCAGGCAAAAGCCACAAAATAATCTTCATTAAAATATCAAATAATTTCACATCAAATTCATTTCTCATGAGAGGGTTATTGACTTGGCCAACAGGTGAAAGCAGAAGATGTCACATACCTTGAAGCCTTTATGATATGGCCCCCAAAAACACACTCACAAATGAACAAAAAAAATGATGCTGAGATGAAGTTCCTGCAAGGTACCTGCACAATCTGTGATTCTGTCAGTTTAAGTGCCATAAAGAGGGAAAAAATCTGCTGTTCGGGGATGCAGATCTCATTCTGGGATATATTAACCAGGGTGATGACATGACAGCACATCCTCATTCGGAACACAGAGTTCAGATTCAGTTGCTGAACTTTGGAAAGGATGCAGCCAAGCTGGACAGGGTCCAGAACAAAGCACGGAGTGCTGTGAGTTAAGCTGCACAGGAAGGCTCAAATAATGGAGCACTTTATATTTAAAACAGGGGAGAATGAATGGGGGGTGGGCAGATGCAGCCCTGTGTCCCTGTGTGTATTTTAATATATAAAAAGTTGACCATCCATATAATCATAACAAATCTTCTCTACATGCACTGAAGGTGAGACAAGCAGAAATTGGATTGCACATTACGGAAACTCTAATGCCAGTATTCCATGAAAAGTAGTGGAGTATACAAAGAAAAATCTCTAGAAGTTCAGGAATGCCTATCAGCATGGTTTAAAAAGCAGATTTGCCCACCTGCTGGAATAATCTCTATCTACCAGACCCTACTTTGAAGTAGAATGAAGCAGTTTGTACACAGAGCCCAGCCTAGCAAGATCACTCCTTGCTAGGAGTCAGGCTCTTATTTTTCCAAGGCATGCTGCTTCCAGGTCATACTAACACCAGTTTAAAGTGGATGAAGGACAGTATAGCTCTCCCACACCCTGTACGGAATGATTTCCACCTGCCCCAAGGCAGCTGTATCCATACAAAGCCAACAGTCAAAAATTCTTTTCATTTTTTGTTTATTGTTATTTGGCAAAGTCCTTGGACACATGTGAAAGGTCTTGTAGTTCAGTAAAGCCTGTGGAGTATCAGTGTCAAGGGGGGAAAAACATTAATTTTCTGAAAGGAGTCTTTCTCAGGACTATTCCTTGAATGTACCTGCAGTGCAGCTCAGCATCACAAGACCCACCCAAATTGTGAGGAAAAAAGGTGGCAGTGGGCTAACAGACACATGATCTGTCCTTTTCCAGAACCCCCAAACCCACACTGGATTCCCAGTGGATTCTCTTCAGAGAGGCTGGGGTAAAGAGATACCAACATGGTGCACCAGGTCTGTTGCACGTGAATTATCTGTATGGATCATCAAAAAGGATAAAGATCATCATAATGAATTTTTAGGCTACAAGAAACATCCTAACTACAAAACAACCAAGTCACCCCTGAGTTAAATGGCTGAGTGTGCGAATCAAAACACTGAGCCAGCTCAGACTACTCACAGCATAGCTGCTCATCATGACTATGTAACTAGCATTCAGAAAGTCACCTGTACCATACAGGGGATCCAGGAGTGACAAATCATCTTCACTGTCAGGCTATGAAGTCTTGTTAGAGCCAGAGAGAAAGCTTGTTTGAAGGAACAGCCATCAGAACAAGCAAAATCTCTTTCTTAGAGTCATGGCCTCTCCCAATTTCAGTAATTTGATTAGTGATCAAATGAAATAGTCACTTGAACAAATTCTGGAGGTCACCACTGCCCCAAAAAGAGTGGTGGTAAACTGTAGCATTAACCAAGGATCTGTCTGATCCAAAGGCAAAAAATAAAAGAAAAAACACAGTGTGATCCACCAAGAATAACAAGAACTCACTATCCCTCAAAGCTATCACTCAGTAAGACATGCTCAGATGCAGAAGGTAAAGTACTGAAGTTGTAGCAACAGATCCAAGGCACTGACACAGCTTATTATTAGTGCAGTTCCAATTAGCACAGCTCACTTTAGGTACAACCAGCATCTCTGCCATGATTTTCACAGGTAGCACGATTTTCCTGGCACATTATTCACACGTAAAAACTAAAGCTGTTACTCATGGCTGAGAATAGCTACCCAGTCCAATTACCAGAGAGGTGCACTGAAAGAGAAAGATTGGCTTTAAGAAGCTGGTCTGTGCCTATTCAGTCAATGGAACAAGACAAATTGCTCCAAAAACAACCCAAGACCTAGTTTTATCTTCCAATTAAGTGTCCTTAAATTGCTGCAACTCTATTTCATGGCAAGTTAATTCTTATACCACATGTCAGGCAGTGTCATTCCAGACTGGCTTTTGGAAGCTAGAATTGCCAAGAACGGGGTGTTCTTGCCCTCACCCTTGGATAAGTGTAACTGATTCCATGCATCAAGCAAATACACTTCTCTCAAGCAGATATACAGATACCCTCTTTTAAACAAAGAAACCAAAATGTCTCAGTTCGTGTTCTCATATATAACAGCTTTTATGGTTACAAGTGTTCATGTGAAATATCAAGGCATACATTCCTCCCATCTCTACTCAGCCTGCTGTGATAGATTTGCAGCATAAATCCAGACCTGAACATCTATAACTTCTATGGAAATCCTCCTAAAATCAAGGCAGCATCTTGCTTTCCATTAGAAAAAAACCAAATTTGGCTTGAAGGCCAGCAGATGTCAAATATTTACCTGAAAGCACCATTATAAAGGAAGAGAAGCTGAGAAATCTGGCAAAATTAAACTGAAGCGACAACAGCTGACTGGGAAGGACCCACATATGGAATTTAAAGACCTATTTAGCACGTGGCAATTGATGTCCATCTCCCAGTCATTCTTAAACTGACACCAGCTCCCAGCAAGCGATGCCAGCACAGACAGAGGATGCAGGACCAGCCAGGAGTCAGCCAAACCAGCTGTGAGCAGTCAGCAAAGGCTGAAGCCAGCCCAAGTGTTTGTCCCCATTATCACAACCCTGGGTTTGTTTGAATTCCACAGATGGAATACAGAGGTTATTTTTAGTGACTAATGCAGTTTGACACTGAGAAGCTTAAGAGCCTGGTTTTTTGCAATCAAAGTAGGAAGAAACCTGCAGCAGTATGGGCCTGTCTTAAGGAGCACTGTCACACTTCTTTCCTTTGCAATGACAACAAAAACCCCAAAAATCAAAGTCAACCCTGGCCTTCCTTGCCATGTCTCTAGGTGAACAGACCCAGGAAGGTGATAAAGAGGCAAGTAAGTCTTCAGTTGCTTCTGTTTCAGGGCTATGAAGGTGCCCGAATCCCCTCCTTTCTCAGAATCAGTGTAATAAATTCGTTGTCTACACAAAGTTGTCTCTCCCTTTCCTTTCATCAGGCCATCAAAGCTTCTGTGCCTTCTGAACTTTTTTAACAAAACTACTGAAGCAAGAAGATAATGTCTCTAGGAGCATGTTCCAGCAATTAGGCAGAATTTCCTTCATGATCAGTTTAACACAGACCCCATCTCAAATTCAGTAACTGAAATTATGCATTTATTGAGAAGAGTTTACGTTGTCCAACCTATTACTCCACAAATGTGAGTTGTCAGCCTTATTGGACATGCCACCTACTACACTGCTGGAAGAAAAATCATGGAAGGGGATCTGTGGCATCACAGTTAAACTTACTGGTACACACCTCACTGTCTTCATGCACAAACTCAAACAAGACAAACAAAAGGTTCTGTTAGTGAACTGCTAATTCACAGGTCTGATAGGAATTGCCTAAGCCTGCAGCCAACTTTCACTCCATCTATAAATTACTGCATTACAGAGAAGGAAGGGGTTCCAATTCTAGCTGATGTATCATCATATGGGATATCACAAGGCAGGATCCAGTTGGACTAAGGGAATCTACGTCATTCTCTGACACAGCAGACCCAGGATGAGACTATACAAACAGACTAATTTATACATAGCTTTGTTATTCAATACTGACTTTTTCAAATGTCTAGTCTCATTCCTTCTACTGCAGCTAAGAATAAAACCCAAAGAAACATGACTGACTACTACTGTGTTAACCTGGGAATTTAGTGAGCAAAATTAACTTCCTATTCTCTGTAAAATTAAGTTGTAGTTCTCTAGCAAAGTACTACTTCCACTGTAATTCTCTAAAATTCAACCAGCTTTCATAAAATAAACAACATACACTAATCCTGAGTCCAAATGGTCTACTTAACCTCCCCACCCTGATCCTTCATAACATTTTTCTTACACAGATAAGAAACAGTTAAGGAACTAAATTTCATCACACTTGTTTTGTGTTTTAACTAGCAACACAAGCTGAAGGATACAGTGTCATATTAACAGTAAGTATTTTCAGTAGAAACAAACAAACAAAAAAAAACCCCAGCTTTAGAATTGTCTCCAGGTGCCAGAAAGCTCACAAAGTGGACACCCTCATGGTTTTGTGCTGAGGTATACAGATAAATACAGGTTTTGCCACTTACTCTTTCACAGAAAACTACCACATTAAAAGGAAACTATCGGGAGGGCAGAGGGAAAGAGACAGAAAGCCTAATTCCATGTTTAAGGCTAGAGATCTAGATTTCCACTTAGGGCAAGCAGGTTTACCAGAGTGCTCTTTCTTCAATTAAAAATGGATGCTTTTCAAATGGTTGTGATGATAAAAAAAATATGGAAGGAACCATACCTGCTTTCTAGGCTTAGCCTGTCTCAGTACAAAGTGTACTGTTGAGTTCACTGCCTGATTCACCCTGCTAATTGGGGAAAAATGCAGAAGTGCATCCTACTCCCTCAGTTACTCACTCACGATTTAGATGGCCACACACTCATATTCACTAATGTGAGGGCAGCTTTGTTTAGGGTGACATATTTGTTACTCATCTAATTAAGGTGGAATAAGCTGAGACCTTTATTCAGGAGTGTCAACAAAGAGATTAAGCAAAAGGCAGTGTGTAGAGCAACCACTATCCTTAAGTTTCTTTATAAGCTATTTAAGAAAGCAAGGGCAGAGCAGCCCTTACTGCCATTCCTGGTTCTCTGGGAGGAAGGGCTGGAGAGAAGCACTCTCCAAGCTCTCAGAGACAATCAGACCAGAATAACAAGCTGTTATACCAAAGATGAGAAATTATTTCTGGCCTTTGAGTTTAACAACCGAGACAACACCAGCAACCACTTAGGATTAGAAACAAAAATCAATCTTAATAAAACAAAAATCGCATGATGTGGACAGAGCTATTAATGTCATCTGTATCACTAAGCACAAGGCTCATTAAACACTTACCAAGGCAAGATTTCTGCACCTAGCTTGGCTGCCACGATTCTCCACACTGCCAGCCCTTTCCATGCTCCCAAGGGTGTGCTCTGGAGAGATTTCAGATGCCATTTCAGGAGAATCTGCCAGGAGATTCCTCGGCATCCCACTTTCCTAACTGATTGATCCCGATGCAGCACAGAATGCCATCAGTGTGTTACGTGGGGCTGCTCACTTTATTCATGTCTGGAAACAGAGAACAACATGGTAGGGTTAAATCTGCTTGTTAAAACACTTGAAAAAGAATGGAAAATAAATGGCAAAAAAAAGATCCCACACAAGTTAATAAATGGCATATCTTTATGCCCTGAAACACATCTACCACTTTATGGGCTACTTTCTAAGATATTGTTTTATTCAAAAAGATGACTAAAAATCCAACATAGAAAAAACCCCCCATGCTTCCAAACAAGACGTCTACAGACAGTTAGAAGCAAGGACCCTGCATATATCCTTGTCCTACAAGATTCAGTTTATGTTTTCCATTGCCACACATCATTAACATTAATAAAATCCCATTGGCTGAGATACCAACTGGCCCAGCTCAAGTGCCTTTATTTGGTTTTAAACAAGAATTCTGTTAATGGGATCACATGAGGGAAAGAGAATCACGTACATTTCCTAACACTGCTGCAGTTAACTTGTGTTACTGAAGCAGCTCTATGCCACCTGCTCCTGGTGAACGATCCATGAGCAGAACTTGGTGCCACTTTTGCACCAGCACATTACAAATTGCATTTTAAAGCTTCAAGAGCTTTTATTTCACTCAGCCATGAAGAAACACTACTTGTACATTTGGAAGACACTTACTGAAACAGACATATGCACCAGCACTCACTGGAGCAAATGCCCCCAGTTTTTTAAGCTTTCCCAGTGCCCAGTTCTGTAAAACCTCTGAATTGTCGTCATCTCCAAAAACACTCTGGCAGAACTTTTTCTTCTCAAGGACACAAACACAAAAGTCATCTCAGTGCACTAACACCATGAGCAGGGGGTAGGCAAAAAGTAGAACCCAGCTCATTTCTTGCTCCAATACATGAAACCACCCTTTGTGACTAGAAATTGCCTTGCTTGCTGTCCATCTTTTCACCCACCCTGCCTGTGACAGCAGTGACACATTCCTCAAAGCAGCTGGTTCTGAGGTACCACGTTATATGCAACCAGCTGGGAACTGGACACCATTCCCCTGACACTGCACAAATTAAATGAGATGGTCCTGCTTCCCAAGTGCTTCTTCCTTTATTATGGTTCAAGAGGCGACACGAGAAGCAAAGTCAAGCCTGAATTTCCAATTCAATCAGATTACTTCTCCTTGCTCCCCATGGCTGTGGGCTGAGGGCTGAGAAACCAGAGCCTTCTGGTAAGCTGATTAGTGTTTCATAGCAGTGAGATAACATCTGCCAATACTGAGCAACAATTCCATCCCGCTGAGCCCTCCTCCCAGGAGAGGGCTATGACATTACCAGAGGTGCGTTGCCTGTGCTGCGGCACCAGCGTGTCCTGTGGGAAAGCTCCCACACAATGCAGCCAGGCTGCAGTCCAGCAAGTCCTGGAAGCACATCCACAATCCAGAGCACTGGGTTGCCACAACAAAAGCATCTCATAGCCCTTCTTATGAGCATTAGGTCTAACGATCAAATTCAGCCTTGCTTTTACACAAAAGGAACATTCCTCCCTTTTTCTCTTAAAAACTTTAGCTATCAATGATACAACGCATGCTTAGGATAATGGGCTTGAAGAGATGCCCAGAGGCAGAAACATGCTCTTGGTCCTGGTTTTCAAACTCTCAGGACAGGCAGACCCAGGAGCACTGAGGCAGCTGCTGTACCTCTGGCTGCTGCAGAAAGCTAAACAGGAAAAGAGCATCCCAAGCATGGAACATATCCTGCAACAACAGCTCCATCTACAACCAACCCCGTGGTGCTGAAAAGCCACACACAAACACACCCACACAAGAAAATACATGCAATTTTTGGAAGCCAACATTATCAATGAAAATCTTGATTCCTCTGAAATCCTACACATGAACAAACACACACAAATGCATATGTAATTTTTAGAAGGCAAGACTATCAGAGAATCTTGACACCTCTGAAATTCACAGAAAACTCCCACTGACTTCATATTTCATCCTATGACTGGCAAGGTGATGTTCAGATGGAAAAGAGACCAGCAAGAGGTGAGTACTTCTACTGACATCCAACACAAGGCAAGTATTATTTCTTATCAGCACTATTAAGCTGCAGCATCAAATTTTTATTCAGGTGTCCCTAAAATAAGCTGAACATGCCATGTTTATTCAGTCTCTCAGTGATGCTATAGACAACTATGAGATTTCCAGAATTGCACTCAAAACTATGAACCTTTTTTGGACTACATTATGAGAGGTCACAGCTGCAGTTTACTATATATATATATTTGTATATAAGACGCACATTTAAAGACTAATCAGGAGACTATATAAATCCAAGTTACCAAGAAATCAATTTTGAGGGAAAAGTATTTAAGAGTATTGTTCTGCTTTCTCCAACAGCAATACCTCAGTTAAGCCAGAACTAAATTCATGGTGGGCTATCTGCATTTTAGGCAGCAGGAACACCCAGATTAAGCAGCAATTAATATTAAATCCACAAATTCTAATAGCAACAAATAACTCTGCTTCCAGCAAGCTCCCATTACTCATTCTGGATCTCCAGTTCAGATGTTTCACAAAGCTCCTGAACAATGACTAAAGGCAGTGAGCACAACTGGTTCAGAGAGCTGCCCAAACAAGAGCCAGTATCAAACATTACAGTACCAGTCCTGTTTTTGTGTTGGAAGCTGTGGCTTCTTTGGGAGTTTTACTCATTTCAGAAGAGATTGGGAGCTGTGCAATGGCCTGTGAGCCTGCAAAAAAGCCATGGAGAAAGATTTCTTTTCCCCTTCTATCTTTTACATCATCTTTAATACATCAAGGGTACAAGTCAATAAAATCACAACCCATTCATATACATTATTTCTTCTCCCCTTTGCCGTGTTTTTTTATGCTTTGAGAAACTCCTGCACCTTTGTACAGTGTCTAGAGCAGCAACAGCTGACAAAGGGCTGCCCAGCACTACTGCAATACATACAGCATGTTTTACAGACTAACTCCCCTCCTAAGCATGGTTAACATTGAAGCTCCTTCACCCTCTTTATGTCATCTCTATTAAATGAAAGACTTTTTAGATTTAAGATAGACAGTGGGGTCTGGAAATTCATTAGATTCTTGACTAGTTCTGTTTCAGTAGGATTGCCAGGGTAACAAGCAAGGTTCAAAAATAAGGTAACCTTGCCTCAGAGAGAGCAGGAACAGCAGGACTACAGGCAGCTGCTCCTCCTGACCTTCAGAGATGCATTAAATATGAAAGTTGCTTGCAATGGGATTTGTTGTTCAGTCACTGTAGCTGGGTGTTTTTTAGCTTGGCTTAAGAGATGTGTGCCTGTACCATTAGGGATTTATAATACAAAAATATCAGACCATGACACAGGAGCACAGAAGTGTGACAGGTACAGTACTATTTGGAGAGAGGATCCCAGATTTTAAACCCAAAATGAATCCTAGAGCAGGTGTGATTCTATCATCTGAAGTGATCACTTCTAGTTACACTAGAGATAGCCTTCATGAGATATTTGAAATAATACAAGTCACATATCATGCATGTTTTTCACAGGGTAGAAGGAGGAAATTGAAAGATTCTGAAGTTAGCACTGAATTTCACCTCCAAAGATTTAATTTTGCTTTGACAGAGGCAAATGATTCAGAGAGAACGTATTAAGTTGCCGTCAAAGATAAGGTGAGGTTTTTCCTTTCAAAAAGGATATTTTTACAGTTTTGCTGACTAAGGTTATTTCTTCTCTGAAGCTCAATGTTAGCATTTACAAGGGACTGCTTCTATAGTAGCAGGAGATTGAAAGAATTTTTTATTAACAATCCTGTTTGAAGACTGACTTAATAGGCAAAAAGATCAATCCCACAAAAGTGCAGGACATTTAAATGCTAAAAATCAACTGCTACGTTAGCCAGGAGCCAAAAGTCAGCAGACAGCACCAGGCCATTAACTGCACAACATACTTAAGGTGAGTTGGCAATTTTTAGAAAATTATCATACATTTTTAAAAGGGCACAAGATCAGTCTGTACCTTTCACTATACATACAATTTCTAGAACGTTTCTTTGCATGAAACATTTCTCAAGATAGTTTTCTAAGCCTCGTTGTACTCTAAGCATCACACACACTCTCCCTTTGTTCTTAATCAGCTCTTTCTCAGTGATTCAACTGAAACAGAAGTGGCCAGTGAACTTCAAGGTTGGTTTAATCTGTCAGCTGTGCACAGATAGCAATGCACACACTGTCAGTCACCTTGCATGAGTTTGGAGAGTTAAGCATCTGGAAAAAAACATCTGGGAATACTCTGTGGTTGTTAGAAGTGTTACCATGGGATGGGTTTTATAAAAATGATGGTAGAGGGGCAAACTGTAGACCTTTATCAGCCTCTGACAGTTGGCAGCAGAGCAGCAACACAAGGCAAAGGAGAGCAGGAATTAATTCAGATTCCTGCGTGCTATGGTCAGGAGACCACAGGGCTTCCCAAAACAGGCCAGGTATTTGTGTCTAACAACCTCCTGAATTTTTTCGTGTATTAAGTGCTCCTGCAACATACCTTTGAACCAGCTGTACAAGCCCAGAGCTAAACAAAACCAGCTGGCCCACAACAGGTCTTCACTGAGCCACTGCTGTTCCAAACTCCTCAAAAGTAACTGATGGTTTGCTTCCTCCTTCTGAACAGGGATATCAGCAACTGAATTCTTCCTACCTCCCTTCAGTATGTGAAATACTGAGTAAATCCCCGAGCTTTAGGGGTAGCTTTAGGGGTCATATATGGTAAGATTGAAGCTTTCTGGTAGAAGAATAGACTAAGTAACAGTACTGCCTACAAATCCCAAATCTCACAGGCAAGTTGACTAAATCTAGCAGTACACAGGATAAGATGATGAGGTTTTGCTGACATATAAAAATTCCACAGAATCAGACTGTAAATTTGTAAGTTGTTCTTACAGAAAGAAACAAAACAAAACTGAAGTAACAGCAGACAACAGCTGATGTTTAGGAACCAAGGTAAACCAAAACCTGCCAGCATGGTTAAATTCTGGCTTTTCTTCTCCACATCCTAAGTGTAGAAGCTTGTGATAACATTGAGTATGATTCACAGTTTTTATCTGCTCATGAAAAATCCTGTGCATTTGAAACAGTCATGGCTATTTAACATCCAGTTACCCGGAAATGTTCCTGCCCTTGTTTAGAGAGGGCCTTGTCACCACAGTATGGCCAGACAAATAGAAATGCTGACCATTAGTAGAAAAAACAATACGCAGACACAGAGTCCATGACAGTAAGGTTGTGCTAAATGAGAGCCAGGCCAACAGCATTTTGATAGACGCTTCCTTGGACATCAATATTGATTTGCAGAACAGGTGACAAGTAGGAACTCAGGGAGCTCTCATGACAACCCATGACAGATATGCAACCACATCAAAGTAATTACAGAGTGACAACAATCCTGCAAGACTCCCAGAAATCAATGTATGTAGCCCCAGTATTTTGTTTTAAACTTTCTGGTTTCTGTGGCACACTTGTGACAATTCAAACTTTCCTCTACAGGCAGGGGAGCTACAAAATCCGTTACTTTTAAAGCTAAAACAAAGATTCTCTCAGTCCTCTAAATCTGGAAGGTGGAGCCTCAAGAAACACACTGAATGTCATTCATACAACTCACACTAGAATTTGTGAGAGCTGCCAACAGTGAAATAACTGATCCTGTGTACATACGTTTTTGAAAGAACTAGATGGGCAAGGAACCAATTCAGTAAAATTTAAATCTGTCTGACTTCACTAGGAAATTCCATCACATGCTTAAATGGTTCAGTGAATTGGATCTCAAATTAAATGTAGCAACCACTTCGAAAGAAAGGAAACAATCACAAACTAATATTTTCATCACCTAAGTAGCGATTCAATTACTAGACTGAATTCTCCAAATCATGCTTTGCTCAGAAACAATGCCTAAGGTCACACCTCTGACCATGTTAATCCAAGCCTCAAGATACCAGAAAATGAGGATTCCATACTGTGCTTCATTCTTAACTGGTCTTTCTAGATTTCAAGAACACCCTTTTTACTGTTTGGAGACCCTGTGCTTTAGAGACTTTGCTACCTACAACCAAACCAGCACAAGAACATAGCTCAGCAGTCCCTCATACTCATCTCTGCAGTGTTTGGGAAATGCTCCTTCCCTTAAGGCACTGGAATACCAGCAGAAGTTTAGATGATGCTAAGCACATTGATCCACCCTCAATACAGAATTTATAGGAGGGAAAAAAGGCATCTGTGAAGCATGTGCCCACACGTCTTTGCCTTTTCCCTTGCAAATAAACTCTGTTCCCAGTTCACTACATCAGCAACAGCATCACCTGAATCTTGTTCCCTGAAATGAAGGCCAGTGGCAAAGGCTCCTTCACAACACAGTGGATTAAACCACTAAAGATCCCTGAAGTGCTGACATTTTCCATGTGTTTACAGTGACAGAATCCCTTCCTGCCCCAACTAAAAATAAAACTACAGCCAGTGACTAGTAGTTACTTTTCTGTAGATTAAAGTCTTACCTAAGGATAATGATAAGGCTCTCACTGGTACTCTCCAGTTGAGATCTGATGCCCAGTGGGAGAACTATGTGTGATACCCAGAGCTGCCTGGTCCAGTCCTAAACGGGGCTTTAAACTCATCCAGGTGATGGTCGAGTTCTCTCTCTGACATTAAATGTCCTTATGCAAATTTCAACAAGGAAAGCGTCCCATTCTTTTCAAGTTACTCTTTTTAAATCTCCCATGTTAACATCAGGGTGGTGCTATCTTTGACAGCCAACACTTTAGAACCATGAAGTGTACATAAACAATTTCAGGCACAGACGCCTCTGTAATTAGTCAACTTCTGTTTTGTTACAGGTGCAGCATTGCTGGGGTTTAGGGTTTCATTATGTAACTGCTGCTACAGTCATAGCAATGGTGAGCCAAATCCTGTTTTACAGAGTATTTAGGATAGCAAGACAATTTTCAGTCCCAGCACAGCTGTGTCACAGTCTCCCAACTGGATTTTAGGCTGCTCCCCTATGTTTCTTTTTGTGACTGCTGTGCAGATATGGGGAAGAAAGCAGAGGATGCCTGAAGCACAAAGCAGGGGTGTTTACTTTAAAAATTAACTAATTTTGGACATTTCATTCCTATGCAAGTACATAAAGGTCTGCCTGCCCAAGGTAAACAAAGATGAAAACAGCACTGGGAAAACAGAGTAGTAGAGTCTTGGCCCTGGACTTTCCTTGTTACAGGGATAATCCATACACACCCAACTGAAAAGAATATATTTAAGCAGTTAGTTATACTGGAAATTAAAGTCACTTGCTTTTATTTTTTAATTAAAAAAAAAAAGAAGGAGGGAGGATTTGGTAACAGTATCAGCCTGTCTGGCTGGCTTTGAAAGCCACATTCATGTGCTCATTTATTTTCATGCTCCAGTATTTCAGAAGGTCAGTCAGCCTGAGACTTGTCAACTGCTCAGGAGTTAAGTTGTTCCAGTTACTATATCCAACCAGCAATCTGTCTGCCAACATTCTTGGTTAATATTTCTCTCAGAGGCATGCAGAGAAAAAGCAGCTATAACTAACAGGATGAGAAGAGTTTTACTACTGACAAAACAGATGCGATATAGAATCTCCCTGCTCCTTTCTAATGCCAGGCATTACTTGCACTTCTAGTCATAAAACTCATTCGTTTTCTATAGTGAAACCCCCAAACAAACCCTTAATAAGAAAGACACTTCTGGGAAAATCCATTCAGTTTCTGAGAAATGAGTAATATCTTCATTTCTTGGAGACAGCAACACTT
>JAHLSL010000061.1:9971248-9995576 GCA_025920805.1 Petroica traversi
GCGGGACCGCCGCCTTTGTCCCGGCGCTCGGGGCAGGGCGTGAGGGAGGGAGTGCTCCGTTCTGAGGGGCGGCTGCGGTGCGGGCAGGGCTGAGGGGTGGCGCTGCCTCAGGAGCGGGCCCCGGTGTGTTGGAGCTACGAAGTTCGTAAGGGGTCTGGAGAATGTCACTTATGAGGAGGAGGGAGATGGGTCTGATCAGCCTCGGGGAGAGGTGACTGAGGGGACCTCATCAGTGTGGATCAGTATCTAAAGGGAGGGGGTCAGAGGTTTTGCTCGGAGGTGCCACCCAGTAGGAGAAGAGGCAAAGGGCAGAAACCGATGCCCAGGAACTTCCACTGAACATTAAGAATTTCTGTCCTGTGCAGTGACCGAGCACTGGAACAGGTTGCCCAGAGAGGTTGTGGACTCTCCCTCATCGAAGGTATTCCAGAACTGCCTGGACAAAATCTTGTGCTGTGTTCTTTGGATGGCCCTGCTTGTCCTCTGTTGTCCTTTCCAACCTGACCGATTCTGTGATTCTGTGTCCCTCCACGTGTGTGGGATGTGAGTCTCCACAGCCACCCTGTGAGGGCAGAGAGCTGAGTGCCATGGTGGGCACAGTGGGAGAGGGGACAGTGACACCTTTGGCTGCCTCAGAGAACCCTGAGGTAAGACCTGCCCCAATCACGCCCAGGGAAGCTCTGGATGCCCCATCCCTGGAAGTGTTCAAGGTCAGGCTGGTTGGGGATCTGAGCAACCTGGTCTAGTTGAAGGTGTCCCTGCCTGTTGCAGGGGGTTGGAACTGGATGATCTTCAAGGCACCCTTCCAACCCAAACTATCTATGGCTCTACAATTCTTTGAGGCATAAGTTTGTTGGATCTGGTGTCTGAGGGGCTTGTCCCTCCACTAAACTGCTGGGAAATGGTGAGGGTAAAAGAAGAGAAAAAATGACTGTCACAACTGCCTGAATGTGCTTCCTCAGTGGAGTAAAGGTTTGCATGCCTTGTTAATCTGTGCCACCCATATATATAACAGCTCAATAACAAATATTGCTTATTTGTACTCTTATTTGTTACTAATATATCGTCATACACACAGTATTTATCAGGTAATTGTGTCCTCTCCCTCCTTCATTGTGCAAGACTATGGCAGCCAGCAAATTAACAGTTTGACTTATATTACACTGTAAAAATTTCAAGCTGGTCTCGGAAATCATTATTTTTACCCATGCTGTGGTGGCTGAAATATTCCTAAAGCAAGAAGTACCTAAAAGTATGGAAGATGGATATGTTTAAAAAAGATGTGGCTCTACCCAAATAAATGGCATAACAACAGGGAAGGGAGAGCTGTGCAATGTGGGTCAGGTAGGGTCAGCAAGGTAAGACCATTCCCAGTCTGTAATTTTTTTTCAAGTGTTCTTCAAAGCTACAGGAGCCGTGTCCAGGAGGAAAGCAAATGATTACGACTCCAAGAATATATTTACCTTATGTAATTTTTAGTTATGTTAAAGCTGTTTGGTCATTCTACAGCTGAGAGAGAGAGAGGAAATTTCCATCAGCTTAAGAAGGGCTGGACAAATGACATTGTGAGGAAACCTGTCTCTAGTATTTGCAGTGGCAAAGCCTGACCAGAGTCCTGTCCTGTGTGTCTCTCTTGACTGGGAGCCCAGTTTGGAGCATGCTGATATTAGGCTAAATGAATCCCACCTTTCTCTTTAATTCTTGGCTCTGGCAACAGCCTGGTACTGGATCATATGCCTGTCCTGTGTAACAACTGTTACACAACAGCACAGGAGAGGAAAGCTCCTTATTTCATCAAGGAGCAAAGTAGGAGTGGTGTCTACTGCATATAGCAGGGGCACCCTAACTAAGGAGAGCATCTCTGTTCTGGGAAAATTTAATTCAAGAATATACTTAAAGACAAGCATGGACTTTACCAATTTCCAGTGTGGGAACATCAATACACAGATGGAAAGTGCTTTGAGATTCATCAAGGTGGAATTTTAGATAACGTCAATGTATTATTTTTACAATGTATTGTATGCTAATTCAACCTGCCTGAGCTAAAGTCCTCCTTACTAAGTAGGACATCACACTGAGGAAGATTTTACAGTTCCAGGGCTTTAGCAGCTCCACAGTGTTATTTTCTTTATTTCTTCATTTACTCTCATCACCTTGTAATATCAGGTGTAGTCTCACATTAAAAATGTGCCCTGTCAACGTTTTTCTACCCCAGGTGAGTCCAGAAGAGTTTTTTGTCCTTTTGATCATAATTTGTATGTTTTTTCCCCTCTTTCCTCGTTCTTCAACATTACTGATTACCAATCCTGGCCCCGAGTTTATTCTAGGAGACCAACTGTGTGTTGACACATTCTGTCCTGAAGGTGGGGAAATTTATGGAGCACAGTTTCAAGTACACAGCCCATTACTGTGTATTATAGAGAACTTGCCTCCTCTGCTTGGTGAAAACTCGTTGTACCAGTTTAAAAATATGTCAGGTATGCATCTCCTTCCTCCAGCATTAATCATTAATTAACATGTGATACTGACATTTCTGGTTGCTACTTAATGTAGCAAAACAGTATTTTATGTGCGTTTCTAATTTCTTCTATCATACTCCTGCATCAGTGGAGGATGACACATCCAGCTGTCAGTGTCAGTACACTGGTAATGCTGCCCAAAACAGAGCCACGAGAACAAGCCCATGTTTATAAAATTCCTCTGGCCAATCTGACTCCTTTGCCTTGTGTTACAGGCCAAAATTCATGTTTTTTCTCACAGAATGTGCTTATTGTATTTGCTTCTGCAAAAAGCTGAGAGTAGACACACTGAACTAGGCAACAGTGATCAAAGAGGATCTTATTCACCTGTGTTGGACTTCTTTCACAAATAGTTTTCATTTTAGGTCTGTCTTTTCTTTTTCTCGGTATGTGGCCTGGATTTGATAAGAACTGGTAGAACTGAGTAGTCAAAAAGAAAACATGGACTGATGGGAAGCTATCTGTAATTCACTTGAATTTCAGTAGGCTTAGAAAGCTCCATGGTTAAAGTTCAGAGCTCCTTGTGTGAGGCAGTGTATGTAAAGTAAAATAACAGGCAACAGATAGACAAAATAGGGAAATAAATATGCACTGAGATATGAGATAACCATGAAAGAAATAGGATTTAGCCAAAGTGAAGGTCAGGTTACATTTACAGTCATTATGGTTGACTTAGTGTTGAGATAAACATGGTATTATCATGACTTGATATTTGCATAAGAGTGGTCATAGGAAACCTCCAGACAAGAGCATGGCTTGTTGCACAAAGTACTGTACCAACAGCAGGTCACTATTATTGTTTACAATCTGTAATCCCACGTGAAATTTGTTCTGGGACTGATTCATACAACTTTTCCCCGTGACTGACTACTTCCTTTTTTTTGGCAGGGCACTTACAGCCAGAGCCAAAGGAAGGCTTCAGTGTCACAGCACTCCCTGCTTTTTCAGTGCCCAGCTGGCAGAATGCATTTCCAAGCAATGAGATGAAGTAACCAAAACTTGGGGCTATGCCTGTGACTCAGTAGCAGTCAGATATCCCTGCCCAGATGTCACTGCTGCCTCCCTCTTGCCAACTCTGTGGCTTTTGTTTTGTGGTCAGGCAGGTTTGTGTAGTGAAACAGCTTTAAACAAACAAGGCAACCTTGAAAGCTCCCTCCCCAAGTTTGCTGGTGACACTAAACAGGGTGGTGAGGTGGACATGAGAGAAGTGACAGCAACCTTGCAGAGACCCCTGGAAGGGCTGGAAGACTGGACTAGCAAGAACTGTACGAAGTTTAACAAGACAAGGGGCAAGGTTCTGCACCTGGGACAGCATAACCCAAGAACCATTAGAGGCCAGGCCATACCTGGAGTACTGTGTTTGGTCCTGGTCTATGCAATTCAAAACACAATCAGACTGGAGAGGCCCCAAAGAAGTGCCACCAAAATGATCAAAAAGCTGGAGAGCCTGCCCTGTAAAAAAAGACAGAACAAGTTAGGTCTTTTTTGTCTGGAGAAGACTTTGGGGGGAACTTATCATGAGTATTCCAGCATTTAAAGGGTTACTACAACAAGTGTGGGGCTTTCTCTTCTCAAGGAGGCACATGGGGAAGACAAGCAACAATGAGCACAAATTGCTCAAGGAGAGGTTTCATCTTTGTATGAAAAACATTTTTTTATGGTGAGAACAGTCACTCACTGGAACAAACATCCAAAGGAACCAGGTAGAGCTGGAGGTGTTCAAGATGTGACTGGACAGGGTGTACATAAGCTCATCAAGGCTCCCTTCTCCATGAAAGACTGGACTTGATGATGTTTTGAGGTCACTTCCAGCCTAGGCTTTTCTGTGATTCAGTGATCATTTTTGGGGGATGCTTGTATCTATTTTTTTTTTTTTAACCCAGATGTTTTTGCATTTGGTTTCGACTGCTGTGGGACAAAACCTTTCTTGAGGGAGACAGATCTGAAACCAGATCCACTGTAGGGATAGGAATATCTTCGAGCTGCAGAGGGCAACTTCCATCCCTCCCCTGGGTGATCAGGGTACATGTATGGAGAGTGAGAGATGAGGTTGAACAGTCCGGTGATTCAGAGACAATGGAGTCTTCTAGATGGGCACTTCCTAGACAAGCACTTGAGATACCATCACTTGCTGTGAAAAACAGTCGAGATAGGATCTGTGGAGAGCAGACACAGTCAGTGTTTATTTGGTGATCTTTAGGAATGCCTTTAGTGTTTACCTCTGTTTGTGATGAAGCCAGAAAAATATCTAATTTCCAGGTTATGTTATAAATTAATTTAGCAATGGCCCTGAGGCTGCTGTGGTTCTTTCCCTGCACAGAAGCAGAGCTGGAGGCAATGTGAGCTGGGGTTATTAACGTCTCTCCAGCCAACCTTCACAGTCTTCCTTCTGCCCTGTGGATACGCAGATTCCCTGCTGCCCCTTCCCTCTCTGGTACCTTTTCTCCTCCCTGCACTGCAGAGCCAGCTCACTGTCCCCAGTCCCTCCTGCCTCCTCTGCCAGCACCCCCACCCCACCCATGCCTCGGGAATTACCCTCGTTCCCCAGATCTCTCTCTATTGCCTTTGTGGTTTCCTACTGCTTCTCTCTCCATGAGGCCACATTCCTCCTCCTTGCTGGATCTCATAGGCATACTAGAGAGTTGTCTAGGACCTAATTTCTCTCCTCTCCTTACTTCTGGTGTTAGTGCACCTCACCAGTGAGACAAGATTTGCAGGTACAAGAAGAAGGCTGTAGAGGAAGTTCCCTAATGAGTTGTGCTGCCTTCAGGCTTTGTCTGCAGTTCACCTGGGGGGAGAGAAAGGGGAGCAGGGGTGTATTTTTGGCACTTAATGCCTCACTTTCATTTAAATTCTAGTTTCGGCTCCTAAATCCTCTATTAGATCTAATCATTCATCTTTTCCTGCAGCAGATCCTATTCAGAGAGCAAAAACTTCCCTTTTCCTGTGTTTTGTTTAGAGGGGGGTGGGACAGCTTTCTATCTGGTTAATAGTGGCCTGATTTTAATAGCTGTTCCTTGGCTTCTGCTATTTAAAACATATGTTTTCTGACATTTAATGATAAGTTTGTTCTCCCATATGTCCCAATGAGTATAAAAAACTGGTTATTTTCCAGTGTCAGTGAGTTTGAAATGAATGAAACTTACTTTTCTGTGGGGAATGGAGACATATGTCACTGAATTGAATTAAATATTATTATTTCCAAAGGGGAGAAGTGCAACTAGAATCAAAGAAATATAGAAAATTATTTATTCCAAGAGAGCATAAAATACATATACTTGGAAATAAACCTGTCTTCTAAATTGCTGTGGGGTCTTGTGGCTTGTGCTTTTTTCTTTTATTTTCCCTATGTTTTTCTTTTTTCTTTTTTCTTTTTTTTTTTTTTTTAATTTCTGGTTTGATTTCTCTTAGAACTGAAAGTTAATTCTTCTAATGGTATTCCACTGGCCCATGATATGTGCCTGGATGAGCTTAACTCCAGTTCCCAAGGACAGGGTGTCCTGTGATACAGCAAGCTGTATTTTGCATTTGAGCTGTATTTTCTGTTTCAGCAGGACTGAATGGTTTATGGAGGAGGAGAGCACAAGGAGGGGTTCCCTGTAGATCATGTTTGAGGGAAGGACTTGCCACTGTAATCCAGGATATTCTGGAAAGGAATTCTGGTGGGGCTGTGGGCTCTGCCCAGGGTCAACTTCAAGTCAGTGGAACAAATCCCAGTAATTTCATTAGGTGCTGAATCAGGCCTTTACCAGATCAGGAAAGGGGTTTAGCTACATTCTGTAGCAGAATGTAGATGGACTTTAGACATTTAAATTTCATCTGCAATCCAAACAGTCTCTGCTTATCAGCCATTGAAACCCTCTTCTTCCTTATCTCTTCAGGAGCCTCTTAGTTTTCCATGGAAGTCCAGTGGCTGCACGTGCTGTGTGAGGTGAACAGAAAATTTCAGCACAAAAGCAACTTTGTCCGACAGAGTTTTCCATCCTCAGTGTCCCTCAAGCTCAGAGTGCCCACAGTGTGTTTGGGGACACTCAGGGACTTTGGTTCACAAAACTGGACTGGGGATACCCTTCATGGTTCAGAAAGTGAAAGCAGAGATAAAAGCTTCTACTCGCAGCGTTACAACAAGAAGATGAAAGGAGGAAAGAGGGATGGAAATACTCACTTGCAGATCTTCAGGGACCAATCGTGTATTTTACATTGCCATTGATGGATAAAATAATTCCCCGTCGTGGCAAGCCCCTAATCCCACGGGACAAGGCTATTAGAGGATAATCCTAACCTAAATTGCAACCCTGTGTTTGAGCACTGGTTCTCCTAATGCTCCAGGATACAATTACAGAACCAGGCCTGGAAACCACAGCCTTTGTTCTGCCTTATTGCTTAATTGTTTAATGAAGTATTCACTTCATCTAAGTGAGTGCTTTGTAATTTTGTACTTGCATGCAGCTGGCAGAGGCAAAGAACTGGCTTTTTTACAGAATAACTTGTTCTTTTGGTAGAAGAAGGTACCATTAAAAATATCAGGCTCCAATAGTAAATAATTTGAGAGATCTCTCCATAAAAAGGAAATCTCACCCTTGAAAGTGAGGAATGAAAGGACATTTGTTACTGCTGGTTTTTTTCCCTTTCCCTCCTTGATGTTGTGCAAAGACAGATGGAAGAGGCAGTGGGACAACCAGTAGCAGATCTTGCACTAACAGGTCTGTTCTGAGGTCAGGACACTGCTACCATGTGCACCTCTCAAACTGGAATGGGAGAGGCCTTCCCAGCTTAGGAAAAAAAGAAGTAACCAAATAAGCCTTATATCAAGATAAGAGCAATATTCAGGCCCTTAAATAAGTGCAAAGTCACTACTTATAAGGGCAAATAACATGAAAAAAAATTCTAAAAACTTATTTGGTTTTCAACAGTCTACTCTGGAAAATATTCCTGTGCTCAGGACAACGTGTCAGGCTCCAGCTCCTGAGTAGTTCCCTGATGAAGGTCAAGAGCTCTGAGACATCCGTTCCCTAGCAGCTGCAGGTAGGCAGCTCTGTACCTCCCAGCATTTCGGGGGTTTTGATCTTTTGAAGACTTTCTTCCTCTTTATAACTATAGAAGGAGCTTAGACAATTAGCTCTGGGCTCGGATATAATTTTTGGCTGGTGACCTGAGCTTCAGACACAGGATATCAGGAGATTTGCACAGGGTAGTGGGAGAGAATGACCCCAGGAACAGGAGAAAATATTTTAAACATTGGAGGCGTTTTTGAGTTCCAGCCATGCAGGGTCCCTTGCAAATGCTAAATACCAAAGAAACATTGCCAGTCTGTAATACCAAGTTTTTCTTCAATATCTATGAAGGTGTTTTATGAATGACATCAGTACAGACAGAAGAGGTGAGGTCACCTGTGGATTAATCCCTTCATCTCTTGCCAACCCTGCCTCTTGGGAGGTACTGCCTGTGGACACTTTCCTGGTTCTCACAAGGAAGGGTGCTGCTTCCCTGGGAGCACATTGCTAGCGGGGCACAGCAAGGACAGAGGTGGCTCATCGTGGGTTCACTTGGTGATTTCCATGCAGATTCCACTGTAGGTGCTGTTCTTGTGAAATCCATGGAATGCAGATGATGGGAACCATCACACATTTGAGGTACCAACAAACAGAACAGTATAGGGCAGCTGTATGTGTATGGTAGATGCAAATGTATATAGTTGATACATTGTTCTTGGTGCCCCAAAAGTGACAAATGGATGACTTTTAACTGCTATGTTGTATTTGAAAACAAGTACCGGGCAAACGTTTTGTTTGTTAGGACACTTTGTTACTTGTTTTCATGCAACTACCATTTTCAACATCATTTAACAAGTCATTATAGACCTTTTAATAAATTATAGTCATTAACCTTGCCTAGGGTAACTGAGGGCAGGATTTTAATTCAGGCAGTGAAGAGTCTGTCCTCTAGGCCTGTGTTCAAGATCACAAGAGTGTCAGAGCCAACATCAATTCAACGACCAACAGGAACACACCTGGCTCACAGCCATCTGTTGTACCTTTACAGTGCTGCTGGTTCCTGCTCTTGCCAGTGCACAGAGACTTCTCAGGCTGCTGTTAACCACTCCAAGCTGCCTCTGTGACCTGTTCTTGCAGCTGGAAGAGCTAAAGCCTGGGAATACCCTGGTTCCTTTGCCTTTAAGGACATACCTGGCAGGTTCTCTGCAGGGAGAGGCAGGAATCTGACTCATGGCTGCTGGAGACACCTCCTGGAAGAGCTGTCATGGAATAGCCACAGGCAGTTGTGATTCAGTCCCCAGCAGTCTCATTAGCACCTGGTTTCTTAATGGTGTCCTGTATACACTTACATTACCAGTTATTTTTGTACCCTCCATGCAACCAACCACCACCTTAGCAGGAACTCTCTGTCCACATGAAAGTGTTTTGTTTAGTTTTGTTTTTTTAATTTATATGGAAATGCTTGCATAAACTTTCATTTAAACTTCTAAAAGTTTGTAATTAAGAAGGAAAAAAACTTGCTTAAAACTGATGTTCTGTATGTTTTTTCCTAAAACAAAAACTTCAACTTTGTTGAAGAAAAGATTCAGAACAGGCTGCAAAAGTATTTATTTAGCACATTTTTTGGCTTAAAATACTGTCTTGCCAGGTCTGTTGTTTCTGCTACTTATCACTCTGAGGTAACATTTGCTTTTTGTTCCAAAGTTTCAGTTGTTTGCTTTTAGGGATGTTACCGGTGGTGGCTCAATATCTGTAGCTACAGATGGCCATAGTCTGAAATGGCTCCTGCCTGAACCAGCTTCTCCCAGTCAGGGAAAGCTCAAAAGTGGCAGGGAGGAAAACAAAGCCAAGAGCACAGGTCAGCCCTGTTCTGGCTCTGTGGGGCTGAGGCTGTTTGGTGGAAAAGGTGTTGAATCATGACTGACGGTCTGAGTGGAGCCTTTGTAGTGAAAACTGGCAAAGCAGTTAAATTACATCTTCCACTCATTCCACTGGTGAGAGTTGTCCAGAAGCTGCTGGGCACAAAGCTGGTATAACCTGCACCCCATTGCCATTAGCTGCTGCAGGTTTGCCTGGGCTGGACCCCACTTGCCACCTTATCAGTGTTCTTGTTGACCTGGCTGAGTTCATTGCATTCCAGAGCTGCTCGTTCAATGTTGTTTGTTTGAATTCCTCTGCTGCTCCAGCACAGCCCACTGTACTGGCTCTTTGGGTGTTTGAAGTTGTAGGTTTCCCTCGCTGTGGTGGCTCTGAGCAGTGAATGTGCTCCCCATCCTTCCTCTATAGTATGGGAATCTGAGGAGAATTGAAATTCCAATTACTAAAAGTATCAAGAGGTTGGTCATACTCTCTTACTTTTCATGAAGCCAGGAGTAAAACTGAGGCTCAGATAGAGACACCTGGCATTTGTATTTGTTCATATTTACAACAGTGTAATGATTGCCTCCACAGACTCTCACAGAGTGCTCACCTGGCCTGAGGGACGGAATGACTCGGTAGGATATCTGCATTACAATTGGAATATTGTTCCTGCTGGGAGACGACTTGAGAGAATATTTTTATTTTTCAACAGCTCCTGCTGTGCCTTGGCATTTACAGTCCATCTGGACTAACAACTAACACCTTCAGCAGTTTTTTCTCTGCCCAGCAGACTCTGGGCCATCACCATTAGTTCATCACCAAGCTGTGAGTAGCACAGCTGATTAATTCTTATCATTCACTGCTTTTAGTGTGTCACACAGAACTTTAGAACTTCCTTTACAGCTGGGGAAACTGAGTCATGGAGAGAAGAACTGGTGTCTCTCAGTTCATCTGTTCAGATGGATGGAAGAGGCAGTACTGAGTCTGGCTGAGCTCTGGCTGGGAGGCCCAAAGCCTGAAGCATGAATGCACTGTCACGTTTCACTCACCTCTTCCACCTGACTTGTTGACACAGCCTCTTTGGAAGGCCTTTCTGAATCACTTGTTACCGAGCTACACAGACTCACTTGGATCTAACATTAAGAATCCCCAGGAAAGCCAGAACAGCCAGGCTTTCCCAAACTGTGCTCAGATGAATAGTCCAGCTGCCCCGACACAGCTGTATTTCTCACAGGTGTATTCCTTAAAGCAGAGCGGGGTCTCCTCTTGCTTCCAAAATCTCCCTGGAATTTGGTTCCGAGTTGTCTGTCTTGAATCAGAGAACTGGTTCTCCAATGTAATCAGTGAGGATGCAAAGGCAGGAAAAGTGGGAGAAGAAAGCTTAGACCCCTGACTTGCGGGGCTCTCGGGGGTACTTTCTCAGACGTGCTGTTCGGAATAAAGCAGGGGCTCATTCCCTGCGAGCAGCCCAGTAGAAACGCCAGGCTGGCAGCACCGGCCTGGCGCAGGTCCCGGGAGCTGCTTCAAGCTGTGAGCTGCCATTGCCCTCTGCCGACAGCTCGCTGCCCTCGCTGCAAAGTGTTTTCTGTTCCAGGGCACACAGGGTGTTCTGGGGATCTGCGGAAAACTGACGGAGATTTTTGGAGTTTATTGCTTGATTTTTTAATGTCCTTTCTCACTGTCGTAATTTTGATGCTACAAATCAATACATCAATCAATCAATCAATCACATACCAGTCATCCCGCATCAAAGCCAAGTCCAGTGTAAGCTGTTGTGCAAGGCATGGAGTGTACAGAGAGAGAGAGCCAAATTTCCCCTGTAGAGCTTGTGGTGTACAGAGACAACTCAGATAAAACATAGTGAAAAAACCCAATGATCATCTCCATTTTACCTGTAAGTGACTGAGATACTGAAAGGTCTACCTGAGCCTACAAAAGGCAGCTCTGGTTCCCTGCCTGGAAGTCAGGTTAATTCAATGCAGGAATAAACCACAAGCCCTGACTGCAAGGAGAATGGATCACACTGTTGATATTTTCTTTTTTTTTTTTCCTTTTCAATTTTTTTTCATCACAAGGTTAGATAACTCATTAGCTCAACCAAAGCTGCAAATCAAATGTTTGGGGGTAAAGCAGGCAGAAGCAATGACCTGTAATAAACAGAAGGTTGGACTGGACAGTCACATTTCTTTTCTGCCTCTGTCAGTTTGCCCAAGGTCATAGTGGGGTTTTGTGAGAAAGCCAGGAAGTGAATCAGAGTTTTTTATTTGCTTTGGTTTTGTTTTGTCTATTTTGTTATAATTGTTGATGTTGTTGTTGGTGGTGGTTTGTTTATTTGTTTTGTCCAGGGCTTTAGTTTTTTTCCTTTTATTTATGTTTCAGAATTATCTAAGAAGGTACTTGTAGAAATATATAGTGAATGGGCCAGACAGGTCTAGGACATTTTAACAGGTAGGTTTTTAGCCAATGAACAACCACTGAGCTTTTTACTGATTTTTCCTGTGGTAAAGTCACTGTTTGGGCTCATTATGAGTGCTGAATAAATTGGTGTTGCATTTCGACTATCCAATATCTCATAAAGATTTCAGGCTGTCAATGGAAATATTCTTGGGATGCTTGCTTGGAATAAATGCTCATGTGGAAAAAGACTAAAAGCTTACAGGAGCATCCAGAGACAGCTAAGAAAAAGGACTTTCATCTTTGAAAACTTCCATTTTACTGTGATGAGTACATGGTAGGGACTAAGTGTTTTTTCATAGGCTTTATAAAAGGCTGAAGTCTTTTCTTGCTGCTAGACAAAAGTTATTCCCCATTTCAAGCAGTAAAGGCTTCTGATTTCCCTGATTCAGACCAGTTTCCAAGCCTATTTGTGAGGAGATCTCAAAGTCTAAATTCTTGAACTTTAGTGCTGTCATTTTATTAAATGCATTATAGTATGAATTATAGCAACTATAAAAATAAGTAATAATATTGATAATTAGTAATAATCTCAGGCTAATGAATAAGGGGCTGATCATCCTTGCATGGTCACAAAGAAGAAGGGGTAAATTTCCAGTCCTCTGCATGGGTGCTCTGGAGACACCTCAGAGTTTCTCCTGCAGGGCCTTCTTTCGGAGAGTCAAATTCTCTCATTACCCTGCTCTTCCATCTGTTATGTCTCAGATTTTTGGACCCATGCAAAGTCATGCAAGAATCTTAGCATTCATTAAAACAAAATTAACCCCCAAGGAGGGAGAGAAAAAAAACAGAATTAAAGTTCTGACTTCACACTGAGGTCTCAAAACCAAACCAACAAACAACATAGAAAAAGCACACTAGTGAGGTCCTGAAAGAGAAGGGAGATTACCTCAGAATTATTCACCACGTCTATATTTTTGCAATATCCTAACACTTAGAATACAGATTTTTGTTGTAGGATTAACTCCCTTAAACCACAGATGATAAAGTTTTATTGGCATGAAGGGTGTATTTCACAAAACAGGTACAAGAAACAAAATATTCATATATAGACAGAAGACCACATTAGGAGAATGACTTCATGTGTTCATTTCCTTTTTCCTTTCCCCCGTGTTCTATATATGATTTACTAATTCTTTATTGTTTCTTTCCAGAAGCATCACTCACTGTCTACACTGAGAATGAATTTGGGCCAGGAAGTGGAAAAGACCAAAGCAGGTATATATATCACTTTATCCTTGATGCTGACAG
This sequence comes from Petroica traversi, assembly GCA_025920805.1. NCBI lineage: Eukaryota > Metazoa > Chordata > Aves > Passeriformes > Petroicidae > Petroica > Petroica traversi. Next base: position 9,984,327 of record JAHLSL010000061.1, read on the forward strand.
GGCAGAGTTGACAGGGAAAACATCACTCATCTTTCCAAACATGATTTCATCCACTGTAATTGTTTATAGGAGGACAGGTCTGGAATAAAACCTGAGAGCCACTTTGGAAGACCTCACGCCTTCTCTGTCATCAGCAGCTGAGGCAGCCTGAATGTCAGCATTCCCTTATTGCAGGGAATGTGTCCTTAAAAGCTCCTTCAGGAAGCAGAGCTGCTTCTGCTCCCTCAGACATGGCCCATTACATCAGAGCTCCTGACAGGGCTCTAACGAGCCAAGTGACAGACTCAGTCACTGCCATCCATACCTGTGCTGCCTTCCTGGGAGGGGATGTTCCCTCAGCAGGACTGGTGGATGAGATGGATACCTAAATCCATGTTAAATCCAACAGGTAAATCTGCACTGCCATGACAGTGAGGTTAAAGAGTTGGTGGGAAAGTTTATTTTTAGAGTCCACAGCATTTCCAGTCTTGGTTTTGGCAGGCTGAAAATACAATCCTGCCTCTAGGAGGGAAAGTTAAAGTCTCTCCTATTAAGTAGCTATGAATGTTAGTCATGAATCAAACCCATTTTAGTAGTAGAGATTCATTAATTATTTTATCATGTGGTTCTGTTTTAATTTCTTTGTCTCTAGCAACCACAATCAATAAAATATACAGTAGCCCTATGATGTTCCTAGTATCATGACTCCAGGATAAAAATATTTAAAATAAGTAGTAATGTTTTAAAACTCATTGCATGAAAATTACTATAGTTGGGCACATCAAAGTTGAATGAACCCTTTTCCCCTTTCCAAATACACACTGGTTTTAGGGGTATATTTCTACTATTTTGTTTTTAGAAAACCTATGGTTTTGACAAAAATAATCCCTAATATTGACCATAAGCAGGCAGGAGATGGTACATCATACTATAGAGAATGAGAAAGGTACAGCTGTGAGGGTTTTTTCCTTCTTTTGCAAGAGTAAAGCACAATGGGAATGCATTATTCAGCAGTGAAATTCAGAATAAGTGTAATTGAGGTTCAATGCCAGTGGAATCAAGACAAATGAGTCCTACTCATTGCAGTATGAGATTTGTCCTATAGCTTTAGGTTTTCATGGAAATTTAACCATTTGTCTAGTCTCCTTATTGCTCAGATAAGGCAGCCAGCATTTCCATGAGATTATTTAAATGTAGAATTATTAGAAAAGTTTGCAGCTACAGAGATAGATGGGTTTTACATAAAATCCCTGCTCTTTGTAGCAACCCACTGTGATATTGAGAAAGATAATGGTCAGAAAGTACATTGCCAGGCTCCTAATGAGAAACTGTTGACAGTAGAATTACCCCAACATTCATCAAAAAGCCAATAAATGTCAAGCAAGAGGCCTTTGATGCAGTAGATCATAATTCCTGTTCAGAAGCCTTTGCAGTCACTTCAGGGCACGGCGTCATCCTGCATTTCTGCTGATCTTACCAAAAACTTTGCTGCTGAAGAAATACAAGGACCAGGTGTCAGCATTCCAAGTGCCACTGCTACAGTGCCATGGGCTCACCGTGAGATCTCAGGCACAGCACATTTGGCCTCAATTTCCCCATCTGCAGTACAGGAATGACAATACAGGAATTACCCAGAGGCAATTCTGTGAAGGACACAGTGCTGCCATCCAAATGCTCAGAAATCATGAGCTAGATGGTAAAAACTCTCATGCTGACTCCTGCCAAGGAGGTAGTAATGTATTCTTAATGTTAACTATGTCCAGCTTTTGGGGACTTTGTAGGACATATTTTCAAGCTCTCTCCTTCACAGCTACAGGACATTACTTCAAACCAACCCAAAACTAATTCTTACCCAGGCTGCTGAATTCTGTGTTGGGTGCCCTTAAGGAAACTTCATGCAGTTTATATAAAAGGTTATATAAACTGTCCTTGGGCTCTGTGGAGTGCAGAGGGTATAAATACCTTGCCCATTAACAAAGTCCTCTGTTTAACTCTACTTTCAGTACATATTCCCCAAGTGATGTGGTGAGGCAGGTCATTGCCTGGTCCATGAATTAGGAATAGCCTTGTGTCATGTGTTATTTGTCACTACTCATTGGCTTTTCACTTGCCTTGTTCATGATGGGCGCCTGAAGCTGCACCACAAGTGAAATGATCATATCCTCTAGATGTTGCCTATGTATCTTTTCTAAAATTTCCAGGTAAAGGCTCAAAGGCATTCCTCTAAGACCTCCATGGCATCTGAGGCAGTTCATTCCATCCATGCTGGCAATTCCTTGCTTGCATATCATGACTGGTTTCTACTCCAGGTGTTCCTGGATATATGGATAGAAAACGTGTCCCTGTTGGTCATTTCCAAGGATAAGATGCATCCTAGAGGTTGTGTGCAGATGGAGTTTCACTTAGTTTCCAGAGCCACATGCTGTTAGGGTGACTTGAAACTAGGCTAATTACCTGGCAGAGAGATTCTTTAATAAAAATGGACGGGGTAACAAGGGATAGGATCCTTGCTATTTTGGGACAAACTCTTCCCTCAGGCAGCAGATAACCATGGTGGTAAGGCTCCCAATCTATCACTTGGTTTGCTGTTTCTTGGCTGTAGTAGTTAATTAACAGTTCAGGAACTGCTCTGTTTCCCAGGAATAGCCTGCAAATCCATTAAATTAAATAAGGGCAGATGCGGGCAAAAATAAAAAGCCCATACAAGTCAGAAATGAAAAATTAAGTTGTTTTGCTAGTCTTCAGGGGCCAGTGCAGGAATGTTATAAAATCTTCTGAAGCTTTTCTGTCTGGAGTTCAAGCAAGAGGGAAATGTTCCTGTGAATACCATCATTTTTAGAACTGATGACTGCTAATTACAAAAGCACTACTGACAGGATAAGGCAGAGTGGTTTGAAACTGAAAGAGGGTAGGTTTAGATTGAATGTTAGAGAGAAATTTTTTAATTTGAGGGTGGTGAGGCACTGGAACAGGTTTCCCAGAGAAGCTATGGATGCCCCATCCCTGGAAGTGTTCAAGGACAGCCTGAATAGGGCTCAGAGCAACCTGGTCTAGTGGAAGTTATCTCTGCCAAGGTCTTTAAGGTCCCTTCCAACCCAAACTATTCCAGGATACCAGGATCCTATGATTCTATAATTACATAATTGCTTTATTGCATGAAATAGTACAAATACTGTGAAAACTGAGTTGCAACAAAAATATCTTTTCAAGATCTGAATGGAGTTAATAATAATACCAAACCCTATCTTGTGTAGATGGCAATCAACTACAGAAGAATTTCTGAATATCTGAAAGAGTGTGCTCATCTAAACTGTCACACTTTTAGATGGCCAGTGAAACCATTTTATTACTGCAGTTAGCTGGAAAGGGCACTGTTCTGCAAAAATAAGATAATGTACTTATTTCTAAAAGCCTGGAACAAAAGAGCCAGTTGAGATTTGCTGAGTAGTTTCAGGATAGCCATTAAATATAAATATTTTTAAAAACAATTTAGTCCTTCCTAATGCTTTTAGAGCAGCGTGTGGGAACAGAGTCTAAGTGCAGCATCTTACTGCATTGGAAAGGACATGATGAAGGTTACTGGGCTCCAGATTTAACTCTTCCATCTCTTAATTGCTCATAACAGTTTCTAAACTATATGTGAGTTTGTAAAAAACTTACTTATCTTTCCTGGTGATGACAATAAAAGTTTGTATTTTTAGAACAACTAGGGCAAACAATGCATATTTTTCATATTTCTTTGGAAACAGTTTAATGGTGAATTTAAGTTTTCCCATTCTGCAGATTAAAACTTGCAGCAGAAATGAAAATTTCTTTCTTTTGAACCTGTAGATGGAAAAAGGACTTAATTGGGGAGGGTATATATGTAAAATGATATTTCCACATTTAGAGATTTAGTAGCCATAGCTAGGATTAATTTGATCTAACTTAAGACATCCAAGTTGGCACCAAGCACATTATGCTGCTTCTACTGTAAACAAGAAAAAAGGCTCATCCTTACTGTGATTCACCTGGTCTTGCTTAGATGTCTATTTAAAGATGAGATGGATGAGCCCTCATGATTTGCTTATATGGAACTTCAGAAAAAGTGTGTTTGCTGGGAGGTCATCCCATATTGATCACCATGGATTGATACCAAGGTTTCTTTCATCCAGTACTGCCATCAATAACACATCCTCAGCAAATCTGCAGATTCTGCAAAATGGGGGCAATGGCCTGGCTTCAATCCAAACCAACCACGATCCAAGGAGAAATTCAAGTTTCTTCACTTAGGAAGAATAAGTAGTACAGGATACCAGTACAGGTGAGGAGTGGACTGGAAGGGCTCAGTCCTGCTGGAAATGGGCTCCCAGGGGATGCCTGGCTGAATCCAAGCCAGCAGTGCAATCTCATCACAGAGCAAAGAACACACCGAGCACTACTCACAGACCAGCACAAGGAGGGCCTGCTCTGCTCTCCTCTGATCAGATCTGGTGAGGCCACATTTAGAATACAGTCCAGTTTTGGCACAACCAGTACAAAACGATGTGGGGAAACTGGAACTGGTCAACTGGAGGGGTGTCAAACAGGTTGCCCAAAGAACATGATGATGCCGGAATGATAATTTTGTCTTTTCTTTATATACCTTTTGCACAGTTCTCTGTATCCACAAGTCTTAGAATGCATACTTGTAACCCTTCACTAGTTTAGTGCTTAGTGTTTTGTAAATGTTCTGCAGGCCCTGAGACTGAACACCCCAGAACTGCAGAGCCAGGGACACCAAACATTCCTACTATCTCAGGAACCCAAGGTCTCCTGGCAGGACAGATTCTGTAAACTTGAGCTGAGCCCAGCCCAGCCCCAGCATTGGGCTCCCTTGTTGGATCTGTGATGTGTAAAGTCTATAACTGGTGTATGTGATTCATGGAGGGTGCATTTGCAACGCTGTCACCTGGGTGAAGTGGATGCGTCAAACAGGATCCTGATTAAAATACTGAGGGTAAATACCCCAACCCTCTTAACCGTGTCTAGCTTCATTTTCCTAACACCAGGAAAAAGGCATCAATGATCTACAGGGAGGGTGGAGGAAGCAGTGCTGGCACAGAGGAATCTGGCTTTGGTCTAAGTCCAGCCTGTGAATGCTTGAAGAGAGTTATGCAGACAATGGAGCTAAACTTTCTTAATAATGCCAAATAATGCAACAATGGCAAATGGCCAGAAAATGCTGCTTCAAGGCTCAGATTGGACATTAATAAAAAATTTACCTGAAGAGTTGCAACTGATTACCCAGGGAAGCAGCTGAACTCCTTTTGTTGGAAGTTGTTAAGACTTTAAATCCATGGCTGAACTCATCCAGTGCTGGTAAAAGCCCAGCTTTGAGCACAGGGATGGACTTCCCAACTAACACATCCAAGATTTTGTGATAAACTGAGGACATAAAGCCTCAAAATTACAGCTGGGGCAAGACACTGCTAGGTGAGAATCTCTGCTGAAGCCCATGGAGTGCCTTTCACCCCAACCAATTCTCATCCTCCCTGGAGTCAACACCAAAACTCCCTAGAGCTGGGCAAGTGTTGAACTGATGGTGGAAAATCAGGATTTGTGCAGGACAAGTTGCTTACCCATACAGTTCACAGGAAGATATGAGGAGCAATGGACAATTGTGTTACAAGCTTCTGTCTGCAACACTCAACAGTCCTGGGATCCATTATGATATGTACTACCATCATTTCTGGAATGTGTCAAGGACTTCAATTCTCTATTAATAACAATAAACGGAAATTCTCATCCAGAACTATGGGGGGTAGGTTCTGAACAGGGTGATCTGAGCTATCTCTCAGTCCCTGTGACTCCCCATGTAACCTGAGACACCTTAAACTTATGCAGCCCAGAGTTACTTATAAAACCATAGATTAAATTCACTGCTCAGAAAACCCATTTTCTTTGCTTTTTCTTAACATTTATTACATACTTAGAATAAATTTATTGTGTCTGGCATAGGTAAGACGAGAAATTTAACTTTCAGTAAGAACAAAAATATAGTTCCCAAAGGCAACTGCGTGAATAATCATAAAGCACAGCTATGGTTTGTTTAGAGACAGGAATCATTTCTTCTCCTCCTGAGAGTGTGACCAGACAGGCTTACGCTTCTGAATAAAGGCTTCGATACCTTCCTGCCCATCTCTCAAAGTCAAATTATCTACCATGACCTTAGTAGTCATTTTGTAGGCAGTGTCGAGGTCCTGGGTTATCTGCCTGTAAAAGGTGGCTTTGCCCAAGGCCAGGACAGATTTGCTGCTTGCACATATCTTCTGAGAGATTTTCATGGTCTCTTCTTCCAGCTTGTCTTCTGGTACCACCTTGCTGACGAGCCCGTGCATCAATGCTTCATGGGCAGAGAGAGGTTCACCTGTGAAAAGCATCTCCAGTGCCACCTGAACAAGGAAAAATACTGTATTATGGCAACCCAACTGCCTTAGTGCTTTGCCTTGTTTGGGGAATTTCAGCCTCCTCTTTCAAGTACAAGTTACTCTTTTCACAAATGACTTAAATTTTTTGTTCTTTTAAACTGCCAAGCAACTGTTAAGAGGTCTCAGCAAAGAGAAGGGCTGGGTATAAAGCTGTCCCTTCAATCCTGCCTGCTGAGTCCAGCTCTCCTAGGCTGATATCCCTGGGTTTCTCTTCAAAAGCCCACAATCTCTAGTATTGCTGTAGGAATTAAGAGAGAGGTGGACCATCTACAAAGTCAAATTATTGAACTTGGTATTTTAAGCTGGACATATGTGCAGTTTTTGAAAACACCTGTCCTAGTTTTAAGTTTAGTATGAGTGGTTTTAAATATGGACTTTTTATAGCCACATTATTTCAGTCTCCCACTGCTTTCAGCATCTGGTGCTTGAGGTTTGAAACAAAAAAGTCCCCCAAATACTCAGTGACTATTCAATGTTGTGTATCAATAAAGATTGTTTTCCAAGACTGCTGGTGCAACTGACCAATGCCCGAATCATAAGAGCTGATTATACTCCTTAGCTCTGGTAGGTACAAACCATGGCAACACATCTCTTGATAAAAGGTAAAAATCAGCGTTCCTAGGAACTGTAGGGAATGTTCTTACTGCTTTGAAAAGTGGCACAGATGAAAGTATATCCCACACATTTTAAAAAGGTAATCCTACAGCCCAAAAATACTAATTCAGAAACAGCTACAACTGCACACAAGAGCAAACTTTGAATAATCCCCCATGGACTCTGTTTGAACAGGATGTCTCTGCAGATGGATAATTTCAAGTTGAAGCTCTTATCCAGCAATGGGATGTGTGCAGTTCAATCACTGCATCTCAGCAAAGCCCTGCTGGGTTTGGACCACCTGCCTGCACGAATCCAACTGGATCAGAACTTAAAATTTCTATTCTCAGTAATGGAAGCTTTACAGATTGTACTATTTTTTATGCTGTGAGAGATGTGCAGCCACAATCAGTAGGACATAAAACAGGAAGACACTATAGGAGGGTTTTAGATGCTATTTAAAGCATCTTGATCTACAGCCAGGCAGATCCTGCTGGCAGTGAAATGTCATTGCCTGGCAAGAATTGATGCCTCAGTGGGATTGTTATCCTGAACTTGCAGGGGTTTCCTCCTCAGGGGAGAACATCATTGGCTAAAGCCCTGAGCTGTCTGTTGGAAAGGAAAGGGATTGCTGAGCTGGTGGGCAGCTGGGCTGAGCTCGTGCTGGTTGGAATCACATCAGTAGGAAGCTGCCTTTCCTAAACAGAGGTCACCCTTCATTATTTTTCCCAGACCAAAGAGTTGTGGAGATGCCTTTTGAAATAAAGTATTTTGAATGTTGTACTGCAGGAAAATAAAGTTCAGGCAATGGAATTAAAACTCCTAACACGAGAACCAAATTTTTGCTAACTTACAAAGAATACCTGGAAAGGAAGCCTACCTTTCTTGGAAGAGATCTTCCCAAGGCTACAGCTGGTGTGGAGCAAAACAGCCCAATGTTTACTCCAGGAGTAGCAAACTGAGATTTCTCACTTGCCACTGCGATGTCACAGCTTGCCACAAGCTGGCAGCCAGCTGCTGTAGCCAAGCCGTTCACTTTGGCAATCACTGGCACTGGGAGTTTCTGGATTAAAGTCATAACCTGCATGCACAAAAGACAGTGGTCAGTGGGGAAGTTCAGGAAGACACAATACTGTTTTGGAAGCCATCAAAAGTACCTTCCTCTCTGTTTATCAAAAAAACCCTGAGCTGTTGGATCTTGCCTCCTTTCTCATGAAAGGATGATGAAGTGCCCCTCAGCTGTAGCTTTCACACATGATTTTACAGCATTCCCTAAATATGGGCTTGGAGATCATTAGTACTGGAGGAACTAGAAAACAAGGTTTCAAAGTACTTTCTGTTGTCACACTGTGCAGGATTAGGGGTCAAATTCTAGCAACACCACAATCAAAGTAGATTTTGCCATTCTCTCCAAAGGCTCCAGCATTCACTTTAACTTCCCCTCCTCCCTGACCTGTGTCTTTAACCAGTGATTCAGATCTTACTTTCACATTGTCTACTTGATGTTTAAGCTGATCCTGAGCTTTTAACTAGATGCCGGGAAAGGACATTTGATTACAAGTGATTTGAAGGTCATTATCCTGAGATTTCTAGGAAAGACACTGCCTAACACTCAGCTGCAAGAAACACTGGCCAAAGTAAGGAACATATCCTGACTGTGCCCATTGCTGGAGACATGAACATTGGCATCTAGCTCTTCTATTTACATGTAGAGAAATCCAGGGGAAATGTAATTTCACCAGGATCAGGCATTAAAATAGCAGAGCAGCAAAAGTCAAGGAATCTGAAGGAATAATCTGTGCCTTAGCAAGCAGATGACCAATGCTGTCCCTCCTTAAACCAAAGCTAGCTCTTAACCCCAGGCAAAGGCAAAGGCACTCAAGAAGAACTGCTTACCTCTGCACATAATTCAAATACTTGAGAATGATGCTTCACATCATCTTCACTTGATAATTCCTTTAAATCATGGCCGGAACAAAATACAGGTCCTTCAGCTGCAAAGAATTTCAGGAAATGTCAGGGGCAATAAAGAAGCTGGGGTAGCAGCATATCAGTGGCCCAGCAAAAGGGGTGTCAGTGACATGTCAATGTTCAAAAAGGAGTTTGGGGAGGGAGTTTTGGATAGAATGCCAAAATATTGCCGTCTTTTGTGGCAATATTGTGGTAACTTTAAATTGCTGCAATGCAACATTTAAGCACATTAACACCCATTATCACTTTTCAAGGTCTTGTGTTACTTCCATTACACTTAACTCAGTTAGACATAATGCACTTCACACCTCTGAGCCCTATGTAAGGATGCTTAACACAGCTCCTCGGTACAACACACATTTATCAGCTGGAGCAAGGTTAGAGAGTTCTGCTCTCAGGCTGAGGAATACACTTAGGCCTATTTATTGTACCCAGAATTAATTATTAACTTTTGCTAAGTAAGCATCAATGTTTTTTCTGTCACGGCGTTTCACAATGGAAAAAGGAAGATAAAACGTTATTTTGCTGCAGGAGAATCAGAAAAGTTGTTTTCTCCACTGCTAAAACTGTCATCTAAAGAACCCCCAAAAGCAAGTCCAAGGTCTGGGCAGTAAAGGAGGAGGTTTCTGTGGAACTAAGCTTTGGATTTGCTAAGATCAAAACACTCTACATAGGTACACAATCTTTATAACAAAGTTATAACAAAATTATATAACTAAAATCTATATAACAAAGTTTCCTTTGTCATGCAAGTACCTGCCATTAGAATGAACCAATGTGATGCTGTTCTCAGATATTTGTATGGATGTGACATTTCCAGCTACACCTATGCAGACCAAATCTCACCTAAGGATTTTTTTCTTATGAATCAGATTATTGAGACACAATCTATCCAGAAATAACCACACACAATAACCACAACCCTATGAGTCAGTCTCATAGGCTTGGCAATATATATCTGGAGATAGTTACATCTGCATCTCTGAAGAATTCGCTACAAAGTCTGTGTTAAAGGCCCAAAGCATTCTCTGAAGAATCTTTTATTTTCTTGAAATTTCTACTTTTGCGATTTATTCAGCAGGGGAATTAGAAATAAACAAGAACATGCAATTTCTAAAAAACCAAACACAATTGTGCTTACAAACTCTCAAAACACTGTACTCCCAAAGAAGAACCTTCAGTGTTTAGCAAAATTTCTAACTTCTGTTTGAAATGAGGAATATGTATATTTAAACTAATTCCTGTGAAATCGGCTCACTTCCACTCTTGTGTGTGTGCCCTAACACACAGAGGTTCCCCCTATGTATAGGGAACAGCATGATCCCAAAGTAATAAACACATTTATCTGAGATGTTTGGAAGGGGGGCAGCGAAAGGCTATCTTAAAATAGCAGAGGAAAAAAAGATGGCTTAGGTACAGCTCAAGTTTCATTATCTTTAAGAACCCTACAGCTTAATACCTAAATGGATGGAAACTGTTACAGGCTCTGAGAGAGGCTATTTTACATCCGTTGGTCATGGGTGCCTGTGGTATTCATATTGCAGTGTCTCCTTCACTGGAGTGTTTTAAAAATAATTCTGACAAACCATTGGCAACGATGAGGCTGATCCTGGCTCAGAGCAGGGAAACAGAGCACCTGATTTGCTGAAACCCCGTGTTTTACTACAGTCCATACCTGCCAACAGGGCAGCGAGTGTCATCCTAGCTTTGCCCGTTCCTGCGTAAAATTCCTATCTGGGGATGTTAATGCTTTGACAACTCTTAGAACTTTTGTTTTGCTTGGCTGTAGTTCTGTTTAAAGTATTTTTTACACACAACGTTAAAACCAATTAGCCCTAAGCCTAAACTGCCAAGTGTAAACACCCTCATAGGCCGACTGAAATGCTGACATTTTGGAACGTGTTAGTGCTTAGCCATGTTGGCTAAAACCAGAAGCGTAAGAAACCCCAAGCCAGTCGTTATTGCTGCGTTAGGAACTGTGTTAGGAAGTACAGAACAGGAGACGGGAAGCTGGGGTCGGTATACAGAACAGCGGGACAGGAGCTCTGCCGGGTGCCGGCAGACACGGCAGCAGTAGGGAAAGCACGCAGGTCCCATCCCGCCCCGTTGCTGTAACTCCCGGCGAGGTTTGGCTCCAGCTCCGCGCCCCCCGGGTGTGCCCGTGCCCGGCCGGGGGCGGCGGTACCCGCGATGACGATGACGCGGAGCTCCCGGCTCTTGCTGTCGTGCAGCAGGTCCCGCCGCAGGCTCTGCAGCA
>JAHLSL010000061.1:9995976-10014976 GCA_025920805.1 Petroica traversi
CGGGGGTGGCAGCGCGGCCCGGGCCTGACCCCGGCTCGGGGCTGCCCTGGGGCACGCAGTGACACAACCGATTAGGCTGGAAGGGACCGCTGAGGTCATCGAGTCCAACCTATGACCGAGCGCCACCTTGTCCACCAGACCATGCACTGAGTGCCGCCTCCAGGCTTTCCTTAAACACCTCCAGGGACAGTGACTCCACCGCCTCCCCGGGCTGCGCCAATGTCCAGTCACTCTTTCTAGGAAGAAATTCTTCCCAATGTGCAACCCAAGCCTCTCCTGTCACAGCTTGAGGCCGTGTCCTCTCGTCCTGCCGCTGGTTGCCTGGGAGCAGAGCCCGATCCCCACCTGGCTACACCCTCCTGCCAGGGAGTTGTGGAGATAAAAGGTCACTCTGAGCCTCCTTTTCTCCAGGCTGAGCCCCCCCCAGCTCCCTCAGCTGCTCCCCACAGGACTTGTGCTCCAAACCCTTCTCCAGCTCCATTGCTCTTCTCTGAACCCCCTCCAGCACCTCAATGTCCTTCCTGAACTGAGGAGCCAGAACTGAGCACAGCACTCGAGGTGTGGCCTCACCAGTGCCCAGTACAGGGGAAGAATCACTTCCCTGGTGCTGCTGGACACACTGTCCATGGTAAGACCATCCACTCAGAGCCTCCCTGGGTCCTGCTCTCAGACCTGACCCTGCACTGGAAGGCCTGGGTGGGCAGTGGTATCAGTAATGAGTAGCTGGGGTGTTGGAGAGCACTCAGAAATGTTAACTTTTGTGAAAATTTCTTCAGATTCCACTGAGCACTTGCATCTGTGGCCATGGGATGGAGATTAGGACTGTGCTGAGCAAACTTGTCAGTGGCACGGGAGTGGGATCTGTCATGACAGAGAGGACAGTGGTGTCATGCAGAGAAAATTACATCACTTTGAGGCCCAGAATAACTGGCATGAGATGAAATTCAGTTCTGCAGGGCTACTTGGGAATGAAGAAGATCATAATTTATTCACTCATCATCTGGAAATTGTCATGGGAAAGGCCTTGTGTGTACTAATGGTTCTACAGAGTCTGTAGTCCATATGATGCATTCAAAAAGAAAAAAAAAGGCAAATGTGATTTTAAGAGGTGGTTTGGTGATTTTAAACCAAATGTAATTTTGAAATTCAGAGTATTTTAGGGATGTACAGGTACACTCACTGATTATTGCTTATGCTTCTGGTCACCTGTGTTCCAGAAGTCAAGCTAAAAGAGGGGCAGCAATGTGGATGATGCAGCTGGGGAACAAAGTCATCTGCCAGGAGATGCTGACAGGCCAAAAGACCAAAAGTATTTTCCCACAAGATACAGATACCCTAAAATAGAATAGGTTTATGTCCAGTATATGCTTCTTGTAAATGTAAATCTGTGCTCCTGCTTCTTGATCTCCCTGTAAGTCGTTGCAAAGTACTTGTAAGCTCCCAGATGTGTCTCCAGTTTCTGTCAGTGTCTGTTGAACCCCTGCAGCTTTTTTGACTGTAGTGGCAATTGAGGCTTCTCAGCTGTGAGCATCAGCCTCATAAAAGAATCATTTGAATTTTGTGTTTAGTAATACATTTACTTACACAGATATTAACAGTTTAGTGTTGGGATGCACCTTCTGCTTACTGATTTTATGTTGTCTGACACAATGACCCCTCAGATCCCTGGGCTTTGTGGCTCTACAGTAAGAGGCACAGTGGGTTTATATACATTTATGTACCTTTTTCAGTATTGAAGGTCACTGTCAGAGCTGAGATCTAATTCTGCTCTGAGCTTTCCCCACATGACAATGGTTGTTTGTACCTTATGGTCATTCACTGAAAAGTTCTTCCAAAATTTACTTTTACTATGCAGTAGGAATTTGTAGGGAAAAACAATCCCATTTAGAAGCAAATGAGATCACCTTATATAGATCTCCGCAGTTTTCAAAGTCCCTTTGTGTGACAAAGGCCAGCACACTGAGAACACAACGTGTGTGCTTGCTCTGGGAGGAGTTCACAATCCCCTGAAACTCTGACCACTGACCTCTTTCAAACTTGTGAATACCAGCAGATTTTTTTTTTTCTTCCAGTTCCTTCTCATTCTCCATCTGCTTGTCCCTTTTCTGTCTATCTCCAAGGAAAGAATTTTTTTCTGGTCTTCTCCAAAAAACTTGTTTTTTATATAGTGTTTCCAGCTCCCTGGAAATTCAGTTGTTTTTAACTCTGATTGACAACCTGATGTTTCCTTTCACACCCACCCCCATTACAGATTGTTTTTTGGCTGCAGCTTCCCCAATGCATTTAGCAGACCTGCTGCTGCCTTCGTTGAGAAAGTACTGAAAAAACTTTCCGATTTCAGGCAGATTTCCTTTTTATAGCATTTGCCAGCAGCACTGTGGTTATGGCTGAGCTCACACTTTCAACTGGAGAGAGCCAGAAGCCAGGATTGCAAGTACCAGACGGGGCTTTTCTAACCTTTAGCTGTATTGATCCTCATAAAAAATAAAAAGGGAAATGACAAAGAAAATGATGCAATGTCATCCTTAGATCATTCCAGAAACCATCAGGGTATCACACTGTGCAGGAAAAGATATTTGAGGTTCAGGTGTGCTTAGGTGCTCTAAAGCCCTCTGTACTCTCCATTGTGATGCTGCTAGGTAGTATCCTTGGACAATAAAGATACAGGATCCCTTCCTTTATGAAGCAAAGGTATTTATTTGGGTCTTTGTTTCCTTGGCTTTCAGCAAGCCCAGATGGGATATACATCTTGCAGGAGCATCTGCTGCTATAAATAGCAGGTCCACCCAGGGCAAAGGCAGACCTTGTTGGGATGCAGCTGAAATGTAAAACACATCCACATACACGTATGTAAATCAGTAAATATATATCCATAAAGGCATTTCTATTAATTGGAATGCTATGATGGAAATTTCGGACTATTTTATGGAACATGAGGCAGATACATCCTTAGCAGAGTTTCATGCAAATTATCTCTTGTCAAACGTTGGCATTCCCAGAGGATCTTGTGACCTGATTTTCAACACTGCGGAAGGCATTCAAATCCCCCTGGGAGCCAGAGGGGTTTGGCACCTTTAGAACTCAAAGACTGCTTAATTCTGGTCAGGTGTGCAGCAGTTCCAGGATAACAGGGAGAGCAGGGTCCTGTTCTTGCACTCAGGCCAAGGAAAATCATTTATTTCCCTGCTTTGTAAATTCTGCTAGCAAAGAGATAGACTAGTGCATCATAATTCCTCTGATGTGGAACCCTCCAGGACTGACTAAAGAAAAGATGAAAAAAGATTTTGCATTTTTGTTCCCATTTAGCCAGGATTCTGAGCTGAGTCCCAGCACCACAGGATGGGTGCTGTCTGTGTAACGTTTTTATTTTGTCCTTAGACAATTTATATTTTCTGTTTTGCCATTAGGATAGAAATAACACAGAAACTTCAGGACAATACTTAATTGTGCTGGGATTTTCTAAAGACGTGAAATCTCTTTTCTCTGTCCACACTTCAAATTCCAATGAGTTTGCTACCAAACCTCCTTTGAGTCTTAGCCCTGGGTTTTTTTCTTTGAAAAGTCAGGGAAAGGCAAGTTATATACTAACCTTCTCTTTATAGAGGCTCTAATTACTTGAAGTAGTAATTAAAAATCAGTGGCAGGATTAATGTGTAGGAAACTGTCAGAAATTTCAATGTGTACTTTAAGAGAAAATGATATTTTTAAAAAAATATTGATTACTCTGCTAAAATAAAGGATTTGAATGCAGTTTTAACTTCATGACTACTACTGAGAATTTGCAGCAGCCTGTGAACCAGGCCCAGATCAGGTCCTTCCCTGGCAGTCCTGCTGCCTTCTGCCTTTACATTTAGCATTCCTTCGGCAAACAACCCAGTGTCCTGTTTGCTCTTGACATTAAACATAAAGCTCCCAGTGTCACTTCTGCTGCAACGTTTTGCAGTTTCTGCTCAGAGCTGTTTCCCAGACGCTGTGTGGCAGCACTGCTCCGTGTAATGGGAGCTGCTTATTTTCCCTTCTGCTTGCGAACCAGGTGATCGACCAAAGCCCTTTTGTCACTACACCCATTCCTGCTCCTCTTCATTTGCTGTCTTTCTCTTATCCTCCCCACACGCATCTTTTATCCTATATTGTCCTCACTTTTAAAGTGATTTATATTTCTCTGGCGTTAACATTAGATTTTTTTTCTTGTACGTGACATTCTTAAATTGTGAACAATGACCAGAATTATAAAATATGTGAGGCTATAACAGGCTTGGAAAAAAGGTGATATTCATTCCTTCCCTCAGAGAATCTAGCCTTAGGTTCCCAATTTAGATACTTAATCCTGCAAGGCTCCCTCCACAATCAATAGAGACATTCTCTCCCCCCGCAGGGCTGAGCAGGGTCTAAACGAGCTGCCTGTGGTCTGGGGTATCTCTGGGGTCAGGTGGGGTCAGTTGGGGTCAGCTGTCCTGGCTGTGTCCCCTCCCAAATCCTTGTGCACCCCCAGCCTCGTCCCTGGTGGGGTGGAGTGAGCCATAACAAAATAACAAAATAAATGAGAAATAACAAAAACATCCCTGATCTATCAGCACTGATTCCAACACAAATCCAAACCAGCCCCACACAGGGTACTGTGAAGAAAATCAGCTCTGTCCCAGCCCAAATCAGTAGGGAACCAAGGCAAACTGGTCTGATGCCTCTCGCAGGGGATGCGAACTTTCTCCTCACCCACATGAAAGGTCCAAATCCTGACCTAAGCCCAGGAACCTCACTGGAAGAAGTGAGTACCAGAATCCTCTCAGCCTGATGATTCTCTAAGGGTATCTTAGGATTCACTTCCCAGTGTCAGTGCCTCTCTGCTGTGGTTACAGACAAAATCATTGCTGTGAATGAAGAGGTAAATTGTAGCTACTGTTTGGGGCCAAGAGCAAAAGTTTGCCTAAAGTTGTCCATTCTTGGGAACAGCCACTCTGTGGCCTTTTTTTGCTCCAAGCCACATCTGCAAATGACAGTTCTCACCATAAAATTGCACCCTCTACCCAGCTTGTCCCTGCCTCTGCCAGTTACTTTACTGTAGCAAAATACAGTGAATTTTCTGGAGTCTTCTGGTTCACCTGTTTCCTGCCCCTTGGCCAATTTTCAGTTAGTTTAATTTTCTTTCAATCCTTTTTATCTCATTACAACCATCATATTAGAACCAGGGAAAATACTAATTTTTCAATTTAATTGGATTTTTATCCAATTATCCAAGAATACCAAAATCTTACAAATGAGCACAAGAATGACAGAATCCTAATACTTAATGGTTCCTTGGCACCACCAACATCAGAAGGTGCACAGGAATAACACAGACAACATCCACCTTGGATTTATGAAGTCCCAGAAAAAATTAGTTCAGTAAGGAGCTGAAGCCAGTCATGTCCACACCAGACTGGGGCAGGAGGAGGAGGAGGAAGAGGAGGTGGAAGTTTTTATGTGTCCTTGCAACATTTCTTGCAAGGGGCTTGACACAGTGCACTGCTCATTTCTGGGATGCTGGTGACTTACGTATCTTAATGGTGTGTATTTTACCTTCTCTTACATCTTGTCTCCCCTGTGCTGTGTCAGTCGTGGCAACCAGGAGGCAGGACAAGGAGCCACCAGGGAAGCTGCCAACTGCTCTGTGCATTTTCTGTTTGGAAGGAAATGCTGGGCAGCAGGTTGGGCTCAGACCATGCAGCTGGCCCCGATACTCCACACACTTTCATCTTATCAAGGCCACACATGTTACATTCACAGTGTGTTGGCACAAAGGAAGGGGCGATGGCCTGATCCAACACAGCTGTCTGATATTGTGGAGAAACATCCTGTAACACTCTGTGTCAAAGTGCTCGTGGTTCCTGTTTCCAAGCAGAGGAAACAGTAATACAAAATAAGCAAAGAAAATTATTCTGAGGAAATACTAACCTGCAAATTAAAAGGGGCATTTTTATAATCAAGAATTATTTTAGTTTTGAAGGAAAAAGAAAAAGCTTCAGGAAATTATGTCTGCCAGTCCCCTGGATCTGTCAAGGAGATTGGAAAAGATGTTAAAAATTGCAGGAAAATTATTGCTGAGGAGAACAAACAGACAGAAATGAATGCTTGCCCTGAGGAAAAGGCTGCAGCACAGGCTCAGTGAGGATCTCTCTGGTGTGACCTCCTGACCATCCATGGGTGTGCCAATCGATACACAGCACTCAGAGCCAGCCCTGCTCTCACCCAGCCAGGGCTGTGGAAGGGAGCTGAGACATGAGGTGTTTGTGTTTGTGCCACACTGAGAGAGAGGATTTACATACATGGGGAACTTTAGGTTACTGTGACAGTGCATGACAAGTTAAAATTAGCTGCAAACGGTGTTTACTAGTCCTGTAGTTGAAGTAAGAACCTGAGCTGATTGGATAAAAATCCCTAACACTCTGTGTCACCTTCCCCCATTCCTTCAGTCCTCCTGACCATTCCCTGTGCTGTGGTGGGAAGAGTGCAGGCTTTTGGCAGGTCAGACTCAGCAGTGCCTAGTGAGGTCTGTGGTTCTTCTCTTATTTGAGGTGGTAACTTGGGTCTCCAGTCTCTGTCTGGCCTTCCGTGTTCTTAGGAGAGGTGGATACTTTAGATCAGCCTGCTGTTAAATGTAGCAGGAGACAGACAGTCTGATGATATTTCCATAGGAAACCAGGCTAAAATAGCCTTCACAATCTTGTTAAACTCCTACATTTAAAATTATGCTGTTGTTTTCATGAACAGCCTCCTGCACAACAGCAACACTACAGTGAGCTAGAGATTTTCATCAGTATCCATCTGTTTTACTGAGAGCTGAACCAATTAGTCCTGGAAAGATTCTTAATATGGCAACAGACTTATCAATGATCAATGAACATTTTAATGAACTAATCCCATTAGTGAATTTTTAGAGTTTAATTTATTTTAAACAACTGACTGACTAGTTTATCTTTGTTTTGATTTTCACTTTTTCATTCCACTTGTATAAGAAATTTGGGCTTGGACTTCACAAGACAGCAGGAGAGACGTGCATGCTGATTTATCCCTCGCTTCTCATCAGAGACAAGGAAATCAAACGCTTCCTCGATTTACATCCTGCTTAATCCCACTGACATTAATTTACTTAAATCTGAGTACATGATTTGTTCAATTAGATCTGTACAGTATGCAAACTACCAGAGTTTGGCTAGGTCTCTTTGAAATAATGTGGTTTAATTTATCACTTACTTTTAAACATGGCCACCTGCATTTCTCCTTCATCACTGTTTATATGCATAGTTCTGGAAGAGCCAAAAAAGACCATTCCTAAGTAGTAAATTTATTTAAATTTGGACTTCAGTAATCCTTATGGGTCCCTTCGAACTCAGGATATTCTGTGATCCTACGGTTTACTGTTTTATTTATTTCTTCTTGTTTCAGGAGTACCTTTTATGCTTGGCATGTTCAGCTCTAGGAACCTGGGTGCCTCAGCTGACACTACTGTTCCCAGCAGGAAACCTTCAGGGAGATGAGCAGCAGATACTTGGACATCTGAGACAAATGAAATACAATTGTATGAATTAATTGCAGCTGTGAAGTTTTTCAAGTTCTTCACGTTTTTAATGAACATACAGATTTGGTTGTTGACAGTGGCACAACGTTGCATTTGAATTGCTGAGGGTGGAAGGGTTTCTGACTTTGCAATGCAGCTGGATCCCAGTTCAGTGTGAAGCTGGGGCTGGGCTCTTACGGATTTCACTGTCATCAGGTTTCCATCTACTGGTTTGCTGGACCTGGCACAGCAATTCTCAAGCACTGACACTTGTGGCAACTCATGACAGTTCATGTAGTACCTGCTTTCAGCTTTGGGCTTTGCAGTGCCATCCAAACTGGATTGGAACTAGGTGATCTTTAAGGCCCTTTCAAACCAACCTGTTCTGTGATTCTGTGATAATATCATCTGTGCAGTCTCAGAGCCACAACAGTACAAAAAGAATTCAGACAGTACCTTGGATCCCAATTGCTCCCAAAATTAGAGGTACATAATTACACAGCTTTTTGATACTGGAAGACCAACTACTTTTCTTCAGTGTACATTAGGACTAATCAGTTGTCTAGATCTGCACCAATCCATAGAAGTGAAATTATAGGGACATTAGAAAGGTAAATGATATTTTTTACACCAGTGCCTAAGGCTGAGAAAGCACAAAGCTCTACACAGAAGACACTGCATTCCCTGCTCCAAAAAAGCTCAGAGCTGGAGAAAAGCAGCTGAATGTGTTTGTAAAGTGAAGGTTGTAATTTGAGAGCAAACACGTAATACCTTGGTGATGTAAGAGTCAGTTTGAGAATACAAACAGAAAGAGGATAGAAAGGAGAAGAGACACTGAAAAGAGGATTGTTGGAGTAACAGTCCCAGGAGGGGAATGAAGCTGAAGTAAGAGATTTCGAGCACAGGGGCGGGAACAACCAACCAGTGAATGAGGGTAAATGTTGAGCCAGCACTGCAGAGTGGCTCTCACTGCAAGGCTGTCACTCCTGCCTTGGCAGCTCTCTCATGGCTTGCTTCTTCCTCATCTGAGACCTGGTTCCCCCAGAAATGGGGACTCCTCTCAGTATAGGTGTAAGTTAGAGCAACCATAGTTAATTCCTTTTTTTCTGAACTTCATTTTAAAGCAGATTTAAGGAGTGAAACACAAAGAGTACACAGAGGGATGTTTGCAATATTATGTTGGAAATATTACCCCAGATGTCAAATTTAGGAACCAAAGGTGGGTATCCACATGCTAAACTGGTGCAGCTTTAATGCTGGTTTGAAATGAGATCTGGCAGCTGGCAGCCTCATTGATGAGATGTTTTGATGTCCCCTGGTTTCTTCACTACATCAGCTCTAGGCCACCTCAGGATCTGACCTGTGCTGAGGGAGTTCTCTTGTAACACTCTGAGCTCTCTGTCAGTTCCCTTCCATCTGCTCAAGCAGGGATTAGAATTTGTCTCAAGGAATCTCCATTTTCTTTTTATAGCGTCACACTGCTTCACCATGGGAAGGGGTTCAGTTGTGAGGAATGTTGCAGGCTCTGAGCTACATCCTGCTCAGCTGCACACCTACAGCTTCCACTCATTTGTAAAAAAAAGATTAACATGCATGTAATTTGGTTCTGTTCCTGTTATTAGACCTGCATGACTTGATATTACTCATAAATAGTTTCTGGCTTTTGGACACCTGTTATTATCATTAGAAGACTTTATTACTCTTTTTAGGAAGAGGCAGGCTTTAGATGCAGAATAATTCTCCTCTCCATATCCTCAAGTTCTACTGTTCCCTTTCCAGTTATGTCCAAAAATGAGAGCTGGAACAAAAAAAGCCAGTCTTCTTTCTTTGAATGTGCAGGTAATTTGTAGCTGCATTCTGTCCAAAATTACAAATATACCAAAAAATGTGGAGGTTTTTGTGACTTATTTCTTTGATCCAGTTCCCATCCCACAAAAGAAAATCAAGCAATGTCCAGTCCTGAAACAAAACCCATAAAGAACAAGGTATTATTTCAATTAATTTTTGAAAAGTGTACTTACTTAAAAACTTCAGATGTAACTGATCCAGCTTGGGGTAGGAGAATGCAGTGGACGAGCCCATCTCAGTGTCCCTTCCAGTTATGTTTTTCTATGATAATATGATTGGGAAGAGGATAATTGTCAGCAACATCCAGTGTGAACACAGGAGCAGATTTGGAGTGTTGCCTGATTGCAAGGTATTTGTCTGACACTCATTGTCATTGCATGTGAATGCTTTAATAAGCATTGAAAACATTTAGTTACATGGACCATCTCTGGCAAAAATAGACTGTCTGATGTTTTGTGCTCTGTATAAATGCCAAGTGTTTAACACATGGACACACAATGCTACCACCTGAAAACACTAAAACCCATGAATTCTTGATTCTTATTTGCAACAGAAATACCAAGAATCTTTCACTTTTAAGAATCTTTCATGTAAACACTTTCTTATCGGTATGGATGAACAATGACAAAGTGTGTATTTCTACTCAAAAATATATAATGATCCTATAATCATGAAAAGGACTAATGAGCCTGATCTTTTTCTACAAATGCAGATCCTGTTCTGGCACTTGAACAGCTGAGTAGGAGGTAGGTGTATATTTAAAGACTAGATACCACACAGACAGAGCAGATTCCTGTTTGGTTCTTGTACTGGTTTATATTCAGTTCTCAGTGCACTTCAGATTGTATTTTCCAAACACTTTACTTCTCTCCATTTACTTCATCAAAGTCATTCAAATCTGGATTTTAAACCTGTGTTTCTACCAAGTTGTCTGGAAGCAGATTCATTTACCTAATGTACAGGTTGGGCTCAGCATGCAGATTAAGACACCTAAATTTAGGTGTCTGCACGTAGGTGCTGACCTGTGAGGTGGCTGCGGAAGCTCCGGTGTGGCCAGGAGGCACCGGGGCTCATGAGCATGAGAGGACTCCAGACTCACTCCCTGGTGATGGGACCTGAGCAAGGACTTATGGAGCAGTTTTCCAGTGTAATCAATGGAAATCTGGACAGTGGGGCTTAGAGTGGCATCAATCCAGTCACCTGTAAGTGTTGTACATAGCCCTGACACCTGGTTTACACACAGGTACACACTGTGCACAGAAGGACCTTAACCTAAGGTTAGGTGAGATCCATCCCACCCAAAGGGGCTACCAGAGGGAGGGATCCTCTCAGCTGCCTTCCTGCAGGAAGCAGGCTCTATGACAGAGTTCAGAACTCTGGATAAGCAGTCTCACAAAACCAGTGGTTAGATTACACCTGTGGCCCTGTTAATCTACAGCCTGCCTGGAGCCTCTGCACATACCAGGCTTTTCCCAGCTCTCCCACAAAGTCTAGACAAGAAGGAAAAAATATTTCTTTATGGACAATAAGGGTGTGGGGAGGTAACCAACGATTCCTCTTCCCATGGAAAAGACCTGGGTGTGACTGATGCAGGACACAAAATGATTGTTCTTTTCTATCTTAATGCAGATGTTTTGAACAAAATTATCAAGAGAAGGCTGATGCAGCTTGTGTGACAGATTTTCCTGACTGTGTGGAAAGTCCAGGATGTATTTTAGGCGATGCATTTTGTGTCATTTAAATCACTGATACTGTAGCTATGTTTGCCTTGCCAGAGGATTTCTAAACTCTTGTACCAACTAATTTTAGTTGAGAGATGGTACAATGAATTTACTCCATTTTCTGCATTTTCCCAAGTTCAGATTTTGCCCTTTATCTTAACTGAAGCAGCAACAGCACTGTGTATTTTCCATTACCTCTTCCCCTGCTTCTAATAAAAATTCAACTGTGGGTCAAATCCTGGGCTGGAAGGAGTCTATAGACCAGGATCTGCTTTGTATAAAAAAGTTACAAAAACAGGATGTGTTTTATTTGACTGGAGTGAACTTAATGGTCATGGGTCGTTTTCATTTAAGACACGTTTTTTTCTCATGGTTTTTAAATGTATTTTGTTTTCAAATGACAGCAAGAATAAAATGTGTTTTCCTCAGCATTTCTTCTTAAGGATCTCAAGGCACTTTGCTGGCAGTAATTTGCTAAATATTGCAGCCTCCCTATTTAGTGAATATGTCACTGCTGGCCTTATCTGCTTTCTCAGCTTTCAGGCTTATTTCCCTCTAGTGGGAGGAAGACCCCGGGTGCTTTCCAATCTAGAATTATTAAGAGGACAGAAACACCATATATTTTTATATACTTTTTTTCTTCTCTTTTATTATTTTTTCTTACTTGTATTTTTCTTCATTTGCCATCCCAACTGATCGCTTGGTAATGAAGTCTTCCTTTATTTCACTGGCATACTGTTATTTTCCCTTGTATTTCACTACTCCCCAGCAAGTCTCTGGTTTGCCCTGTTCCATTCATTCCCTCTGGAAGGGTTTTCAAATTTTGAAAGTTCACCTCAGGAAGATTTCATAATAAGAACTCCAGGAAAATAATATAATCTTGCTTTAAAACACTTCCTTCCTCTGTTTTGCTGATGAATTATAACAATTCACAATACCGTCTGGCCAGCGAGTGGTGCAGAACTTATTTTATTGTTTTAACTGTTTTTGTTTCTTTTGATTGTAGAGCCCATAACATGAGGATTCTCCTGCTGCTGTTCTGTGATCAGACCCAGAGTACAACATGAGACCAAGATGTGTCCAAATGTCTGGAACTGGGCTAGAAATAGCCTTGGCAAATGATCGGTAGACTTAGACAGAGTTAGAATGTGAGTCTTGTGATGGAGGGCAAAATGCACGTCTGAATTTTCCAGCCTGATCCATTTTCTAAAATCTCAGGAAAATCTGAATAGAAATCTGACCTTCTCCTTCTTAGGGGGATTTAGTAGAAACTTCTTAAGACCATAGATTGAATTCAAAAGGAGAAAGGAACCTGTTTTCTGAATTCAGTTTTGACAAAACTCAGAATAACGGAAATAGAACTGGACAAGATAATTTGAAGAAGTTTCTACAATTCCAGTTTTGAGGAATCTCACAGAACAGTTCATGAAGTTGAGTAGTGCTCAAGTTCAAGTCTAGGACAGCCTCCATCCCAAAACCTAACTGACAAACTAAACATATTCCAACTCTAAATTTGATCACACATGGATTGGGAGCATTAGTGGTAATAGAGGGGAAGTACCACACCTGAGCCTCTCCCCAGATCACTCAGTGCATGAGGGCAGTGAGAGCTCAGGCTTTCTAGGTCCCCCCTTCAAGCACACTTGGAGCACTCGTGAGAACAAGACTTTCAATACATAATTTGAGGCCTGATTCAGAGTGAATCATAAGGTGGAGCAATTTCAGTGAAATGACTGCTTCTTATCCTACAGCTGTTAATTTAATTCACTTGTGTGATTTTGAAAGACTGTGAAAATGAAGAATTAGTCAAAACAATCTCTAGTGACTAGGAATGTTCTTATAGCCCTTAACAGAAGGTGAATGTTGTGGTGTACATGTACAGAGCACTCAGCAACAGGGGTTCACTGTCTGTCCCATGAGCAGGTGCCAGTCCTTAAGGTCAGTGCTGCTGCAGCACAACCCTGCTGACCAGTGTCATGCTTGCTGTTGATTTTTGCTACAGATCTCTTGATCACCAGCTTTTCCATATAAGCTGTGGCCAGACAATAAAAGGCAAAGGCCAGTGTCACATTGATGACAGAGGGCATAAAGTTCTTAGAATTTATTTTTAGTTCACAAAACCATTCTAGCCTAGAGGTTTAGGTTATTTAAAACAAACGCTGCTGTATACCCAACACAGGATATTTTCTCATGTGTTACTTCAGTTCCACGTGCTCATGTCCCTTCCAGATGAACTACAGCATATTGCAAAGTTGTGTCGTATTCTTTTAATTTTTACAGTGAAGGATTTCAAATGGAACCTAACATAATTAGATTACATGTAATCTCTTCCCATTTTGATCCTATTCTCAAGAGTGTTTGCAAAGGAGCTTACTTGAGTCTTAAATGTACAACTTGAAATCACTCTGACGGAGATGAATAAGAACAGCACGCTCTTAGGAAAACATCCTGATGTCAGGACAAAGCCTCTTGGCTTTATTCAGTGAAACAGGTGTCCCCATGGGCAGTGTCCGCTTCAAAATCCTTGACACACAATTTTTTAAACTTCTGCACAAAACCTGTGGCAAGTTGATTCAGAGTCTTTCCTCACCCATTTGTCTCCTGAATCAACATGGACTCCTATTAATACCTGCTTGTCCCACGGCTTTGCAGAGCTGTGTGGTTTCTATTGAGGTGTCAGCCATGGAGATAAACTACAGTTCACAAGGGTTTTCAAACAGCCATCACCTCCCCGGGAGTACAGTAAAAGAGATTATGTGTTGCCAGACAGCAAGTCTTGTCAGGTCAGGGCAAAACAACATTTTAAGCCGATTGGTTCATATATCTCAAGGTATGTGTGTTCTTGCACAAATTCACTTTTCCCGCAACCCATTATTTAAGAAAATCCAACTTTCATGATGTTGATCGATCTGAAGTGTGCTCAGATTGAATCCTGCTTATTATCTTGAGGTTACAAAAGGAGAAATAGTTCCAGATGTGATAGTAAATTACTGGATTGTAAGGAAACTTTGAGGAAAACAGCCTGTTATTTGGTAGTTGATACCTCACCTTTCAGAAAGCTCTTCCTTGCATAAAAAGGATAAAGCATGTTTACACTTCAAAGGTATTTGCTGAAAGTTTGGGAAGCTTCATCGTGCTTTACAGACTCAAGCTGGCTTTGTTTGCCAAAGGTGAGAGGTACCTTATTAGCGATGGTGGCTGTGTGCAGGGCCTTGGCCTCCCTACTGGATGAAATCGGGTACCTGGTGTGAACACCAGCCTCAGCAGGATCTGTGAGCACACCTTCTTCACCAGCCAGGAACATGAGTAACCTCATGTCCCTGTGTTTGAGCAGCCTGACCCTGGGAATGCAGCAATGGCCCATCCCTGGGAAAGAAACTCTGTTCCTTATGGGTGTGAAACAGCTTGAGAGAGCCTGGCCACCCTTTTGCTGGCTTGTTTCACTCTATGGTTGCCATATGGGCTTGGTTAGGGAAAAGATAAGTGTGACAGGACTTCCACTTCCCTAGCAAGCTATCCCTGCAGTTAAGCCTTCGTAGGAAACCTTCACGCTGCTTTACCCTAAACAGGAGGCTGATCGAACACAGATGGCTGAAGGCACAGGGGGAAGAATGTGCTTAAATGCAAAGCCCAACTTGCATCCCGCACTTTGTGTTGTGCTACATAAATTCTACATGAAGCGGAGCTGGGAAAAGACTATAAATATCACATTGCTGGAAAAAAAATATTTTGATCTTTCACAGGGAGCTTTACCTGAATGAATTGAATATATTTCTGCTCCATCAGTCATTCACATTTCTCTTTCTTGCTGGTTTCAGCAGCAAATGGGAAAGGTCGTAAAGATTTTACTTCTGTGCTACATTACACAAGTCATTACACCTTTAGCAGGATGCACTATCACAGCATAGAGTATTGACACATTTTATTGCAGGCTCCAGTTTTCATTTGCTTGTAACTTCATGAAAATGAACCCCTTTGAGGCTTTTGGATTTGTTGATGTCTAAGAAATTATTCTATTTCTGTTAACTTTGAGTTGGTTTTGACATTCTGGTGGTTATGAGTGAGTGATAATAAACTTTAATAGTGGCAGTGCTCTGAACACTGACTCTATAAATACTGTCACGAGATTTGTGGTTCCTTGTCTTACTGTAACTCCACATCAGATCTGCACTTTACAAAAATGTATCTTTCAGCTACTCTCCTGGAAAATCACAATAAGGCACACAAAAGATGACGCTGATGTTTTGTTTTGTTGTGCATCATTGCCAATAAGACCTAATCTTCTGTCTTATCTCTTCTTTTTCTTCTCTGTTTTATGTCTATTTTTTCTTTATTTGAAAGCTGTGTGATTTGATTATAACTTTTCCCTCTCTTTCCCCAAATCCCTTTGCCTTCTTTCTGCTGTGGGAGCAGGATGAAATCCTGTTAACAAGAACCTAAAATTCAGGTTCAGGAAAATATCCCACTTCATGTTTTAAAGCCCATCCTGTGCTTAAGTGTCCTCTTCAGCCAGGCTTTCCAGGTTTTGCATTTGCTGTGCACAGCCAATCCTGCATTGTCTATGTACTCAGTGTAGAAAAGGATCTCTGGGAAGTTCTGTAACACAGGATATACAGGTAAGTGACACATTTTTGGTGTTGTGATGTTTCTCAGTTCACTGAAAAACTACGTGGTATTAAGGAGACTTTTAAAAAGAGGGTTTTGTACTGTGTAAGTGTATTAAATGTTGTTCTGTGTGTGGTTTTCATAGATAAAGAATATTGAAAGCTAAATCAACATATAAAAGAAGACTGAGAAAGAAATGAGAGAATATTTAAGTAACCGAATAAGACAGAAGGAGGTGAATGGCAATAAAATGCTAGAGGAAACAAAAAATTTGGGAAAAAAGGAAGGAGAATTAAGAAAATCTGTCTTGACAGACAGAGGGAAATAGCTGCTTTCATCAGGCAGCAAGCACTGCACACATTCAAGTCTGATTCCCATGGCAGGAGCCACCAAAAGCAGGAAGAGAGGCCTGAATGGGTGAAACCTGAACCTCAATAAACCAACAGAACCTGTGGACAATGGGACTGGCTGAGGGCAAGTGAACAATCCCAACAGAAAGGAAAACAGTCCTTTAGGCAGCCAGGAATAGTGAAACAAAGGGCAAACCCTCCTGCTCCAAGTCCCACCCAACTTCAGCCCCTCCTATGTAAGGCAGCCTCTCCATGCGGGCTGTGTGTGTACCAGCAAATCTCTGCCTAAACCATCGGTTCTGCAGAGCTCCTGGAAATGGCAGTGACATGATCAGGGAAGGCATGGGCTGGAAGTAACACCTGAAACACACCACTTTAATTTTGGGGAAATAAACAAAAGCAAACCCAGCAGGTGGTATAGCAGCTGACTGCAGTTAAGCTTATAAAATATTGAAGTTTTGGAGCAGCTTTTTTTGGGAGTAAAGAAGGGGCAGAGCTGCTCTGGTCTATTAAAATAAAGGCTTGTGGTCTTCCTGAAGAGATTGATAAAGGATTTAATCACCCTGGACCTGCTGTGAATTGTGCTGAGTTCTACCTGATCCATGTTTAATAAATGAAAATGAGATGAATTTATTGCTCATATTGCAAATTTACTCCTGGTTGCAATGTTGATCCCTTGTTCTGCACCTTCTATACAGCTCCAGGGCCTGGAGTTGTTACTCAGAGGCATATGACACTAACTGGGTGCCTTATCCAGCTTGTGGGATGCCACCTCAGAGCTCCTGGCACTCCTCAGAGTTCTCTGATCCCCACAGGCACCAGGGACTCTCCTCCTCTCACTTGGATGCAGGTGTAGCCCTGGAGTTGTGCCCAGCTCCTTCATGTTCAAGTCATGATGTTCTTCTGCTGTGTTGTCCCAAAGACTCCAAAAATAACTTTGCTTGCAGAAAGAAGAAGCAATTAAATGTTTTCTCTTCCTTTACTTCCATTAGTGGGGGCACGGAGGGAATTTGGAGCACAGGGAAAGAGCCTGTCTGGGAGCTGTGCTACTGGGAAGCATTTGGGCAGCATCTCTTGCCTTGTTGAGGACAGAGGCTCATCATCCTATCCTCATCCAGGACTGGGATGTCCCCTACTCCAGGAGGAACAGGAGAGGTTCTCCACTTCCATTCTATGACATGAAGCTGTGTTCTAACCAACTCCATTTCTAAATCCTGCTTGTTTTCTAGGTTCCTGATCGTCTTAGACAACAGCTTCGTGTTAGACATTGAGGAGTGGGAGCTGCACCCTGCTGGCTACGTGAGTATCCCTGTCCCTCCTGGCTGGAGAGGTTTGGACATAACATCATCCCTTCTACTGTGCCTAGGGGCTTGCCCATGGGAAACTGGGGCAGCATTTATCCTCTAAGAGTTTCCTGTGGCAGTCATTCCTCCTGTCAGCTCCCATACCTGTGCTGCTGGGGCAGAGGTGGGTTTTCCATCCCAGCCCCTCATTCCTTCTCTGTGCAGGTAAAACCGCAGGTTACCATGTGGAGTGTCCCCTCTCTCTTGAGCAGGGGGATGCCTGCTCCTAATAGCAGACTCTGGTCTGAACTGGTGGGGCATGGAAAACTTCCTCTTTAAGCTCCTCTAAAGTTTCTGGTAGCCCCCTTTAATTTCCTCTCTTAAATTCCAGAAATCCTCTGTCAGTCTTTCCATGGATGAGATGTAGGCCCATAATGGGGTGGAGATAGTTTCTTCATGTCTGTAGAGTGCCAAACCAGAATGCCCACTTCTTTTTCTCCCTCCTTCCATGCCAACATTTTCAATGACTTGGCACATGACCATGTTATGTGTACACTGGACGCTGTCTGGGTAATTAGGGAATCACTTGTTATCTGAAAAGATTATCTCCAGCACAGTTAATTCGCTCAGGCACCGGGTACCTTCCTCCATGGTGTTCCACTTGTCTTGGTGCATTGAAAAGCCTTTTTGGCAAACATATCTTTCCCTCTCACTTGACAAGAGTTGCCTCCAGAGGCTGAGTTTCTTATCTTTTCCTGATCCTCTGGCCACTACGTGCATCCCTGGACAGGGATCCCAGTTGCTTGGCTTCATCATCATCCAGTGCCACACTGTCGGTTGTGATAAGTCTTGCCAAATACTCAGTGATTTAAGTGGAAATAATCTTGAAAGAAATAATTAAAATCACTTCCAAAGGGAGGAATTTTTGGAAGTTTTATCACTTTCCTAATTAATTTTTTCTAAGTAATTGTTTTAATTATCTTAAGCAGTGTAATTTTCCACTTTAGCCAGCATGTTGATAAGTTTGACAGACTTATTGTTAGATCACCGAAAGTTTAAGTTTTGCTAAACTAACCCTGATAAGCTTCAATGAACAAAGGAAAGCTGGACATCAAGAATTCAAAATTTATGGCCCTCCAAGGGCATAGTGGAGTAACTAGAAGAGACTAACAAAGTTATTAGAACCCGAGTGCTGTAGACTGTTAGGAAAAAACTGATAAAAGGGCTGAAAAATGTGGACTAATTAGCACTAGAAGCTAGAAAACAATAACTATTAGAATAGTAATTAATGAAGAGAATTATGTAATTTATAACCAATGAACATTCATTTGTTTGCTAAAAATGTGTGAGAAGTTTCGGAAATGGACTGTATGTGGCTGGAGTTATCTGCTCTACACCCCAGCTCGGAACGAAGTAGTGCCTTCTCCCCAATACTATAAAATAAGAGTTTGGGAGTTTGATTTATCCCAGTGTTTTTGCTGTCATTCTGAGCAGCCCAGAACTGGACGGGGGAGAACGGCTGTCCCCGCTGAGGGCCTTGGCAGCTCAAGCAGCTCAGCCAAGGAGTTTCTGAGCGGCACCGGGCCCGTTTTGCGTTTTCCGCCCCGTTCCCCCTCAGGGCCGCGCGGCCCCGGGCGGGCGCCTCGTCCCGAGCCCAAG